>NMRA01000109.1:539646-553915 GCA_002633005.1 Phoronis australis | reverse complement strand
CGGTTATTAAAGGAAGTTTCTTCTGAACAAATGCGTCGAATTCTTAGGGCAAGGCTATATGGAAGGCTTTTCTTGCAATGAAAGGGATGACACGAGTGATATGACAGATACTGGTGTTTGTCAGTTTCTTTACAGAATAAGTCAGTTTCTAGTTTATCATTATTATGAGTGACAGTTACATCTAAAAATGAGACTTTATTTTGAGAAATGTCATGAGTGAACTTTATAGTAGGGTGAAATTTGTTAATATTTAATGGATTGAACATAAAAACTTCTTAAAATATGTCATTGAATTTTTTACGCAAAAATTTTCATTACACCATATCTTATATGTCAATTGTCATTTTGTGTTTGATTTTACTTTATTTCTGTTTTGTTGATAAAGGAAGTTGTTACATCCGAAAATTTCAAATTTCAGTTGATCCATTCTTGTTGTTTTATTTACCGATTTAAGAGGTTTTCGAAACGTAATGACATTGTCTTTACCGAAATACATCGAGTACCAAAGTTTCCAAAGCCATAATGAATACTTTCTGTCACGGATTGTGACGAAGTCTACACAGATCTTCCAACACACCTTGATTTTTTGTCTCTTTAGTGTTGGATGGGTTCACTGAATCTACACGAATCATCTAACCAAAGTAAACACAACTATGATGCTAGGAATTGCTCATCAGTTGTTACGTCACAGTAACGTAACAACAACGAAACGATACTCAGTTGCAATATTGGGAAAAAAGTGGATATGTGTGGATGCAGTGTTGATTAAAGATCCACAAAACGATGGGATTTTCCAAAATCTGCGGGGATTGATTTCTTTAAGATGTGGAAGTGGAATGCTCTCTGATTGTATTGGCGAAGAAAGTGAAGACAATTTCTGGTATAAAAGAGTGCAGAGGCGGCAATAAATAAAATAGACAGAAATCACAGGTAAACAGAACAACTGAGCTGGAAGAGTAGAATTATTTGGATTGCTAGGCTGCATTGTGCGATTAAAGAGGTAGAATGTTATATCTAGTGATGTTCGGATTGCCTCTAAGGGTAAGTAGATTGTTAATATGGGGCAAGTGAATGCGAGAGTAGTTCCAGAGATATCAGGACACTCCACGCAGCAATTGTGGTGCTTGCTGTTGCATCCAAACAAAAGATTAAAAGCACCGTCATCACAGACTCTTGTATTTGTCGGTATGTTTATCTTGTTTCATTACTTAAGTTCAATGCTGTGGCAAATAGTTCGAGCCGAGATTGCTTACTTTAAACTAAACATAATGAAGTTAACGGCGTTGAATACTTCGGCTGAACCAATCACGACCTTCATTCGGTTCATGGTGCTATGACGTCAGATTAGGAACGCTAAATGTCTTGTTAAAGGCGAAGGCAACCTTTTCCATGTCATTTTGACCTAAAATAAGGTTGGTTGGTTATCGTAGACATATTTTCCACTTAATTACAGCTTTTCGTAATTTTATTAATTACTTGTCCGCTACTGCGGAAGTGACGTTTTAGGAGGCAAGCGTTTCCCGCCACTTGGTTTTGCGTTGACTTAACCGTGCGAATCTGCTCTATTCTACTTTTGTTTTGTGCTGTTTTTCAACAATTGTCGCTACCACTTTCCATCGGCAATTATTCTGCGGCAAGATAGGTTAGTAGAGAACTCAACTACGTTGGATTTAGGGATTGTTTAGTGTGTTGTAAGCTGTAAATGGCTAGAGTCGGTGACCCGTATCACAGTGACAGTAGTGTGAGTGACGGAGACCTTGTTCACAGCAGTGGTGACGAGGAATTTTTTCACGGACATTCAGTGGGTGGGTACATGTTTGAGCCCGAGTACAACGAGGCAGAGTACACACAGGCACAGGCAGCTGTTGAGAGAAACGAGGCGGCTACTGAAGACAGACGTGGTGACACATCTTGGTGCAAATGCACTGTGTGCGTTGTTATGCCTACCTCAATTGAATGCTTGTGCTGTTCCGAGTTCCACATCAATTATCTTTTTGGTCTCTTCCTCCATTAGAGTGTATGTGGTATACTTGGCGGACCGCCCTGGTGAGTCAGACAAGTTCTCCTTCTCCATGAATTCCGCCACCAACTCGAGATGTTGTGACATGTATGCGTCATTGACAACTGGTATTAAATAGGAATTCTGAATGTTGTTGAATGTTGTTTTCGAAAAAAAACTTGACTTTTCCAAAGTCCATCATTGTCTTCACCGACTGAAACGTGTTTCCAGTGAAGAGCACACCACTGGACATGGTTAAGTGGACCTCCGGCATACCACGGACAGAGGAACAACTGTCCCACTTGCCAGAGTGTCCCGTGACACACTCCCACTGGATGGTGACCTGAGCACCCAAACTGCTTACATTGTGTCGTGTGACTCCCTCGCCACACACCTGGCACCTTCTAAATAGCTCCAACACTTTAGACAAGTCCACAATAAACTTATCAAAGTTTGGCTCACCGATCTGTTCACTGGACGACGAACTGTCCTCTTCACTGGGTGTCGAACTGAGCCTGTTATCACTCCCACTACTCAATATCGCTGCAGGGCTGCTTAGAGCCGGGGCTCTGGGCTGGAAAAAACAGCACAGGGCGAATCACTACTGGTTCCAGGAATTGCACGCTCTGGGGTACGTTCGGAGGCACGGGTGACAGTAGATGAAGTTCCTCCACTGGCTCCAGTCACTGTACTGGCCACAGCTCGCGAGGCTTCTCGCTTCAAAAACGCATTTCTCGGGGGTGGCGACGGGGCACTGCCGGGAATCAACACAGACGGAATGGCATCCTTCTTCAGGCGTTGTTTCCCAGGGACCTTCATCAGTTCAGCGTACAAATCCCTTTCGTAATCGGACGACAGAAAGTGCTTGCCACACACACGGTAATTCTCCACTGCTTTGTACGTTGCGTGGACGGGTAACACTGCGTTCTTCACACGAACGAGCCAAGTACGGCGAAGTGTGTCATCCATCGGAAAGCGATGCAAAGGTACTCCAAANAGCCAAGTACGGCGAAGTGTGTCATCCATCGGAAAGCGATGGAAAGGTACTCCCAAAGCACGCGTGAGCCGATAACTAGTACATTCCGGTACGCAGCAACAGTGTGGCATGTTGACTGACTAGTAAATGAAAGCAAACGACGACGGAACTTAACACAGCCGAGGTAGAACAATGACTGACTCGGCAGCTCTCACAGTCAGACTATATGAAAAGGGGCTCGATGGCTTTTTGGAACAATCCGTTCGGGTCCACAATTTAGAATACCTGGTGCGATGTACAAAAATCCTACTCAAAATACATAAGAAAACAAAAAGCTTGTGGCTGAAGTGTAGTCACCAACGCCATTGATACACAATAGGCATCAGCTTAGACGATACCCGCATTCATAATGAGTTGATATGCAAATCAGTTGTAGGCACAATGAAAACTGAACTGAATAGAATGCTGGCCACACCAGTCAACTTTACAAGTACATGTAGTGGGCCGATGTCTAAAGCAAACAATGGAAAGACAGGCCTGTCTATTACAAAGCCAAGTCAATAGCACAATTAAGCTAACAAAAAGTGATAAAGTGACCGCAGATATAGCATCGGCGACAGTAGCGGATCTACGGGGGGGGGTTCAGGGGGTTTAAGCCCCCCCCCTCGGACCAGGACCCAAAAATTAAAAAAAAACAAAAAAGTCTCCAGCAAAACAAAAACGGCACCGCCAGCGTGTGTAAACCCCAAGTAAACCAACTTGGAAAAAATTGAGTGGGGGGTTCACTCTGAAAATATAATTTTTTGCATTGTGAATTGCTGAGTCTTTGTGGGGCTCATCGGCAAAACGCGCGGGGATTTATTGTGCGCGCGCTTCCGTCGACACTTCTGAAGTAGCCAAGCCTTTTAGATGGATTCACCGCTGAAAGAGTAGTTTTATAGCTGATTTCTTTAGGTAACTAGCTTCTTTACTCTAAGATATATTTTGATTTGATTAGGGGAAATACTGCGGTGCCGCAACTCTGATATTCAGGCGAATTGACGTGCAACGTTTTTACCTCATCTGTCATGCCGTGTCATTCTATTACACTCAACACGTTTGTAACTGGTGTATAGTAAAGTCGTCTTGCGCAATATCATACAGTGTACATGTAATATTGTGTACATGTGCATTTAATATTTTTGAAAAAAATTCTTTTTCCGAAGAATTGCTATTGTGGCAGGCGCCGTGGTCTGGTCGCGAGTCCATTTGAAGACTCACTCTATAACAAGTTATGCCTATACAAGGAATGACCAAGAGGGCACTCACATTGAGAAAGTGACCGCATTCGCGAAAAGTGTACAGTACCAGAAATTGCGGGGAGGCTGTTCTTTCACAACAAAGTCTTGCGGGACTCGTGTGATGTTCAATAGGCCTCCTAAGGAGCCCTAGTTCCGACCTCAACACCTACCGTCTGTCTACCTGCAATAAGCACACTGCCGTCTTCTATACTGGGAATTTCCACAGAAAGGCTCACCCGATGAAACGCTCATACCCATGGGCATTTATTTGATATTAGTACTTCGGGTTTCAAGCGTTCAGACATTGGGACGTTTATTTCGAAAATTGCAAGAGATGCAAATAGGTCCTGGGATTCTTCGTCAAGGTTTGAAGTAGTCCATGATGAACGGATCAAATTTAGTTGCGCATGTAAGTCTTTTGAATGGACTTGGCAACCTCAAGGGTCTTAGTGTCAATTGAGCTGCGAAACGAGATGCTGACATTGTAGAGGCTTACAAGCTCATTGACACAGCAGTTGACGAAGTGCAAGCGTTGGGAACAAACATCGAAGATATCTGGGTAGAATGGTTCCAAGACGAGCAAATCATTGGATCCGATATACAAATTCCTCGGCAGTCTAGACAACAGAAGGATAGGACTAACGTATGAGTAACCACTGGGGATTAAAATTTTAGAGAGAAGTTTTCAATTCAAAATTTTTTGCATAGTACACTTTAGGTCTCGCGACGGACCAGGCCAGCTTGATTTGTGTAGATGTTGAGTTTCAGTGTACTTCTGGTCCCTCGGCGAACTAGTCTTGTGATTTTTTTACCAAAGTGTGCTTTGTAAAACTATTTATCTCAGCCAGTACTGTTTGGTCCCGCGACAGATCGACTATTTTTATAGGGATAATAAGCACAGGTGTACTCTTGGTCTCGTGACGGACCAGGTCAGCTTTTTGTGTACTCTCAGTGTACATCTGGTCCCTCTGCAAACTAGTCCAGTGTATCTTTTCACCACTGTGCACAGGATGTTTTGGTTTCGTGAAACTGTTTTCAGATGATTTGTTTCCTGATAGATTTGACGTTTTTCAATTGTTGTCAACGTGATTCAGCTTAATAAAGTGATACCTAATTATTTATTGTCGCTTTTAATAATAGACTATGAGTTGAGAGCACCATCGTTCGCCAGTTTTTCTCGTAACGAGACAGAACACATGTTTATTTCCGGACTAACAGTACAGGTCTTCGTTCTTAAACAACTTGAGGCTGCTGTTACGCGATCATCTGATATTCAAGTTTTTACGCCCCGTCGGTGCTCCTTAATTATGCTCTTGAATATTTGGAAATTGTCTAAACCCCTGTATACACACCACACTTTTTCGTATACGACTTTTCGTATGCTAAAAAAGGTGTGTGTAAGCAGATGTTCCAACAAAAATTTTTGCTGGTGGCGTGACTCATACCCAGATGTGCACAATATGGTTTCACGAAACTTATGTGCCAAGTTCATGTGACGAAATCGAGAAGGGTTTTTAATTATCTTAAGAAAAACTCCAGAGACATGTTAAGTGCCAGAAACTTACCAGGATGCATGGAAATTTCACTATTTGGCTACAAAAACAAAAAAATATCTTACACGGGAGGGGAAACCCCCCTCCCGACCTCCCCCCGCTGACGGCGCCACGCGCCTAGGATTCGACCTTGGCGGGAATCCTAAACCCCCCCTTGCTGAAAACGTAGATCCGCCACTGGGCGAAGAGTTGTGTAAGGATATTACACGCAATAAACCAAACACATTATTGTTGCGGCCTAAAAAGTAATGAAGTTACTGAAATCATAGAAACACAATCTACACTCACACTCAGTCACTGGGTTTCTTCAACCTGACGAATCAAATAAGCTAGAATGTATTGGGAATTTTCCACATAATACGTCTTACGATCGATATGAATTGTGTCTCAGGTTAGGAAAACTGATTTCACTGATGGACACGTTTTTGTAGCCTTCAAAATTGGGATGAGCTGCTTTCTCCTCTGTGATATTAGCCAGGGAAATCTTTGTCCACAAAAAGTCTCTTTGCTTGAAATTTCTGTGCCCCGACCAGATTTTTTTTTCTCTTTGTTCGAAAAAACATTTTTCCAAGCAGAACACATCTGTTCTTTGCAGGTCTTCTCGTCGCTTTCTTGAATGCCTCCGAATCTAAGGTTTGAACGACGCGATTGAAACTCGACATTACACAATTGTTTCTTCAGATTTCCAGTTTCTTCCATCAGCGCCTTTATATACGCTAGGCATTGTTTTTAAAGTGTTACTTTCTTCTGCCAATGATGGGGTTATTGCAATAGTCCCGAGAGAGTTGAGTTCTTTCTATATCTCGGGTGTGGCAGAAGTTTCGTTACTTGTTGAAGCTGACCTCTTAGGGATAGAATAATCTGTGATAGACTTCTTTTTTAGAACGTCCCATTATTAAAATGTTTCGGCAGAAAAAAACTCAGATAAGACAAACTTGAATTTCGCAGGTCGTCTAAGCAGAGCTCCTCAAAATACGTCCACTCGCTCCGTCATTTTAACCGGAAGAGATTTTACGGTGAGCAGCCTCCCGTTCAGTAATGCTAGGTCCTCGCTAAAAAGAAGACTTCACGAGATGACGTGAGATATTGCCGTGTATTTTAAATGAGAACACGTGACTTATGTCAGATTTTAGTTAAAGAACACTCGCCAGGTGTAACAACCCTTTTAGTGGAACTGATAGCAGTGGCGAAGTTGAGGGTTGAGTAGCGGTGGTCCTATCTCCATTGTTGTCATCGCCAAAATAAGGAACACTTCACTGAGATTTTGGCATACTTTGGGAAAACAGTGGATATATTTATGAAGACAGAACCATAAACCCTTCTGTCGGTGGAGTTTTTGAAATAGGATTTTTAAGTAAAAATGACTTTCGAAATAGCCTCGCCATACTGAAATTCACTATCCCGTCAGAGGCAATCGGGTCTTTTGAGGACAGGCGTTCAGCGCCACTGATAGGTTCCATGTAATGCGGACGGGAGGTTTCGACCTAGTGCTATAAACATCGTTTTTACACCTTTCCTGATATTATAATGTCGGCGAATTTCCACTGTTGTGCGGCGGTATGTACCAATGCCTTTCGAAAATGGCAAACCTTTTGAAATATCAATTGATGAACAAGGGCATCATGCTCCATACATTTCCCACTGCGAAGAAGTATCCTCCGCCGACAAAGCCAATGGCCACGGCTGATATAAGTGTGAGAATTTCGATCCCAGTCGGTTCTAGAAAGCTAAAATTAATTAGTGAACTTCAGCTAATCAAACAATGGGAGGTGTTAACGGTTTAATTTATTCCCATCCTTTTAAACTAATCAACCACCATGTAGTACTTGAATTTCTGTCAACCAAATCTGAGTCGAGATCAAACGGAAGTCACTTTCAAGCTCTCATTACTCTAGAGGACGCCAAGATGAAAAGTGTTCTAATGTAAGTGAAATGGTCTCTGTTAAGTGATGAAGGAAATAACCATAGCACTCTCATATACGTTGTGTTATAAACAGAGAGACGCTAGAGGTAGCAGTGATGATGGCAATCTGAAATTTAGGGGTAAACGCGAACAAACACGGGCAAAATCAGTCGGATTATTTTGTTTGCAAGGCTACAGAGTGAGACTAAAGACTTAGGGATATAAGGCCTACTGCTAATGTTTAGTAGATCGAAAATATTGTGAATGAATGCGAGAGAAGTTCCGGAGATAGGACACATCACACCGCGGTGGTGTTTGCAGCAGCAGCAACACGCCTGACGTGAAGCAGCTCGGTTGCAGTTTTTGTAGTTCCCGGAAATGTTATCATTTTCTCCACAAATTTTTCATGCACAGCAACTGGATGAAGCCGAATACCTCCAATTAAGTTAGCGGCGGTGAAACTTCTCTCTGAAAGAATCAACGAACTTCATTCGGTCCATGATATTATGTAATGTGTAATTAGACACGCTAAATAATCTCATTAAGGAACCCAAAATAAGGAGTTCTGTCCAAAGACACGAACCAAAGCAATGGCGGCACTGCCTGTGGTTTAAAGACAGCGTTCAGCGGCTAAAACACCTTTTTGACACCAGAAATGTATGTATTGTTCATAAAAATATTATTTTTGCATCTTACATACCACGGAAAGTAATTAATTGTGACGAAAATTACACCGCTCATAATTCGTAGCCCCTTGGAGCGCCCCAGAAAAAATCTCAACCAATCAGCGTAAAGTGGTTCATATGACATCATCGTGGCCACGAAATTACTGGGGAGCCACACTGCGTAACAGCTGAGTGCCATTTCTTGGACGTTCTGTACTTGTCGATCTCTGGGCTAAAACGCCTCTTTGCGTGGTGTGCGGGTGCAGCAATGTCAGCGGCAATGGGATACATTTGCACAACTTCCCCACTGATCCCGTCGTGTGCCGTGCGTGGAATAGATTCGTATCCACGACCAGGACTGCCGGGCGACAAACTTTCCCGATCCCGGCGGCAAGATCCGTTTTAGGCTTGGTGCAAAGCTGTATACAAAATCTACAGCTTCGCGTCGATGTGGGTAAAATGACTAAATAAAATCTGACTCAGAAATAGTATCATTAAAAGCTGCACCGCTCTTTGAATTAATGAATGGAAAGTTCCTAATATCAAAGTTTTTGTATCAAACAAATTGCACTTTATAATAAACATTGTGAAATTGCTGATAACAATTCAGACAAAGCGTTTTGTTTTTCCGGCTGTTTCGACGGCCCCAGTCACAGTCCCGGGGATTTCCATACGGCCCTGTATTAGAATGTGTGCTAAATAATTGAATAAGAATTCTAAAGGTAGTGATTTTGATTAATTTTAATATTAACTGACGTGAAATGAAAAATTAATGTATTTCCGTGATTTTCCACCTATTTTGCACTAAAATAAATTGCCAGTCATCTCTGATTCCAATACTCTGGAGACACGGTGGAAGCCAAATTCGTGATAACGATGATGTCATAGACTTCGATTAGTGAAAGCGCCGTCTCAAGTTTTTTGGCGCTAAATGGGGTTCGTGATGGGGTTACTGTAAATTGTCGAAGGCTTACTTAATTAACGACTGGGGTATGCTATGACACAGTATTTTGATGTTTTTCATCAATAAATGTATTTTAAGTGTAAAAATAGTCATTTTGACACCATACTTGGCCTTTAAAATGATAATAGTTATTTCTTCCAGCTTATACAACATCAAATTCACGATAATTTATTCCATGACGGGTAAATCAAGTAATGTGGAAAGCTGCTTCAACTTGGTATCTATAAATCTAAGATTTGACGATATATGATAACATTTTGTCACATGACCTGGAATGTGTTATGACATGACTGGTTAATAACACCGAGTACGTATTTTATTTGATATTACATGGGCAAATCACAAAGTAGTGCAAAGTAGAAATTTATCGTCTGCGCCAACAAAGCAATACCGGAATTCTGTGGTGACAGGGTTATGATTGACAAATCGGGTGTCGAAACTGTGCGTACTCCCAGTCAGAAGGACATACAAACAACTTCTTAAAAGGACCCATCTTCGGCGGCAAATTTCACATCCACGTTCATTCAAACGGAGACTAACCCAACTCAAGAAACGCGGCGAGACTGTCTAGCTGTGCTGTGTAAAGGTACTGCTCACTTGTAACGCGATGGTACATGTCACGAGTTCTTATGTGACTTTTCGCGAGGTCGCGTTAGCAGAACCTATCCAATACTTCAGAAGGACCATACTTAGTATCCGTTACGCACGGGACCTTTTTGTTACATNATCTTTATTCATAAAACACTCCCATCAGTTAAAAAGTATCAAATTACAGTCAAGCCTGATTGTGAGTCAATAAGTGGTACTGTTTCCAGTCCCATGCAAGGCTTACTATGTCAAGCCGCAAACATCAACCTCAAATACCGTATTCGCTCTAATAACCACCCAGGGCACTTAGAAAATTTTGTTTCAGGGGGGGCGATTATTGTAACCCAAGGTGGTTGTAACTTGTTCTCCGAAACCAATGAAATCGGAAGTTAAAATTCATCATGTTTACGCTCTGTGACGTATCTGTAACCTATGAAAGACTTTCTACAAAATCATGGTGCATTGCCATCAAACTTTGCTGATAAATTACGATCATTTTAAATTGTACTGAAATCCCAGGGCCAAAACTCGCCGACCGACTGCCACATAATCGTCAATATGGCGACTTGAATGCTTGAATAAAAATAGTTTCGACTCGACAAATTACCTAAAATCCTCCTGAAGTTTTCCAATAGTGTCCCTAAGATTTTTAAGCTCCTGTTGAGTCGTAATTAGCAGCAGGTACAAATCTGTGCTACATCGAGCCATTTATGATCGGCAACACAAGAAAAATCTCTGGACAAACACACATGCTGCTATCATGTGACGTTTGTTTTGAACTTCGTGTGCGTTTGTGAATAAGCGAGCACGTGCATGTCACCAGAGTTCATTTGCCAGAGCAGAGACTGTCTTTGGCCAGAATAAACACAATCTAACGAGCTACATGTGCTTTGTATCTAAAGAAATTAGCACAAGCAGTAGGCGTAAAGCAGAACGTGTTTCATTTAGCACTTGCCGGTCTTGTGCTAAAAACGTTCAACATTTGTCTCGGTGAGGCCCATCTTATTAGTTGCCGTGTGGCTGGATGCGTACGTAACTACCTGACAGTTATTTTTTCAATTTAAGGGTGTGTAAGCATTCACTGTCAGTGGTCATTTTGTCGGATATTTGGCTTAAAAACACCAATTATGATTAATCAAACAATCCCCCTTAAAATAACGCAAACATTTTTAAAGTATTAGAACCTGTCAGAAATTAGTAATAATATTCATTTCTCGCCGATGCTATGCTACCCGTTTCATTAATGGATAGTTCCCGGCTAATGTCTTTGATGATAGGTACATGTATGTAGTGCGCGTTTCCTGGCCACGTGCTTTTAACACTGACCAAGTTTTTTATTAGTCTTCGATTCGTGGTTTTCACGTATACAAAGAAATTTGGATTTCTGTTGAAAGCAGGAAATATCTACAATACAATCCCGTTAGCAAGTATACTACGTCTGTTCTTAAAGGCAAGACCATAGTGAGACACATTCCTCACAAGATCACCAAAACTTTTGTGTTCGTTTTGGGGCTCGGCGGCCGGAAGTTGGAAGTGTATAGTCACGGCTAAATACCGACATAGCGGCGAGGCTCGTGGTCAACAAATTCCGCACATAATGAATTTTTTCAGGACTGTCGGATATTATTGAAGACATTACTGGAGAATTTTAGGACTGTAGGTAAGGCATTTTTCGCATGTACACATTCAAGGACTGGGCGCTTATTTTAGCAAGTCTGAAAACGTGTGGGGGAGCACGGGCAGTTATTAGGGCGAATATGGTAAATCAAGCTAGCCACGGTAATCTTCTTTTTGAAGTAGCAATGGTGCTAAAGGCCAAGGCAACCTTTTTTCATGTCATTTTTAACAAAAATAAGGTTCGTTGATTATCCCAGACATATTTTTCACTTATTTACTGCTTTTCATAATTTTATTAAATATTCGTAGTCTACTCCGGAAGTGAAGTTTTGGGAGGCAAGAATTCTGCGCCAATTTCTTTTCATATAGTCTGACTGTGAGAGCTCTCGAGTCAGTCATTGTTCTACCTCGGTTGTGATAAGTTCGGTCGTCGTTTGCTTTTGCTTACGAGTCAGTTAACATGCCACGCTGTTGCTGCGTACTGGGGTGTACTCATTATCGTCTCACGTACAGAGGAAGAACTGTCCCACTTGCCCGAATGTCCCGCGACACACTCCCACTGGAGGGTGATCTGAGCACCCAAACTGCTTACATCCCGCCGTGTGACTCCCGCGCCACACACCTGGCACATTCCAAATAGCTCCAATACAAGTCCACAATAAACTTATCAAACTTAGGCTCACCAATCTGTTCATTGGATGACGAACTGTCCTCTTCACTGGGTGTCGAACTGGGCCTGTATTCACTCCCACTACGCAACATCGCTGCAGGGCTGCTTACAGGCTGTGGGCTAAAGACAACAGCACAGGGCGAATCACTGCTTGTTCCCGGAATTGCACGCAATGGGGGTACGTTCGGAGGCACGGGTAACAGTAGATGAAGTGCCTCCAGTCACTGTATATAGTGGCCACAGCTCGCGAGGCTTCTCGCTTCAAAAACGCACTTCTCGGAGTTGGCGACGGGCACTGCCGAGAATCAAAAGCGACGGTATGGTACCCTTGTTCAGGCGTTGTTTCGCAGGGACCTTCATCAATTCAGCGTACATATCTGTCATAATCTGACGGCAGAAAATGCTTGCCACACACTCGGTAACCCTCCATTGCTTTGTACGTTGCGTGGACGGGTAGCGCTGCGTTCTTCGCATGAACGAGCTAGCCAAGAACGGCGAAGTGTGTCATCCTTCGGAAAGCGACGCAAGGTACCCAAAGCGCGTGTGAGACGATAAGGAGTACATCCCGGCACGCAGCAACAGCGTGGCATGTTGACTGACTTGTAAACAAAAGCAAACGACGACCGAACTTATCACAAACGAGGTAGAACAATGACTGACTCGACAGCTATCACAGTCAGACTATAATGAAGAGAAATTGGCGCAAAACTCTTGCCTCCCAAAACGTCACTTCCGGAGTAGAGGACGAGAAATTAATCAAATTACAAAAAGCTGTTAAACCATGGCATCCGACAAAGGTGTGGGGCGGGGAAAGACAAAAAAGAAAGACTTCGAATACTGATCATAGAGAAAACTCAAGAGAACTTTGACAACTCGGTACCAGTGTATGGTTTACCATTTGAGGGCCCTAGCCAGGACAATTGTTGTTAGGGTCTCCGTTTTTGCAGCACTAGTAGGTCGTCTAAGCGCCCTTGAAAATGTGCACTTAATCATTCATACATGTATTTCGAAAATTCGAGAAAATGTGTAAAGCATAAGTTTTGCGGAGCGTATTAATTCAGTCCAAGTTTTTCAGTGGTCCATAGGTGGTGCACTACAGGGGGGCTGAGGGGGCTTTAGCCCCCACTTTTTTCAGTGCTGCGCCCTCTACACATCTCCGACATGACACTGCCAACTACTCACGAGGGGAAGTTGAGATTCCAAATTCATCAAAAACACAAAACATTCGTGCACACCACAGAAGACTATCCTGTAAGAAATGGCGATGCGTCAGTGAACTTAGTTGAAGGTTGAAGGCTGTCTTGCAAAAATTCGATCCATCATCAGACCACCATATCGCAAAGAAGGACACTAAACGATAACAGTGATATTCATGAATGTATTGAATTAAAAACTAGACTAAAGAAATTCAAAAATTTACAAACCGTAGATCGAAAAAGAAGTTCAAGTCATTGCTCATCAATTTGGAAAGATTGTCTTTGCGTTTCCTTGATGCTTGTAGTTCCCAGTAGTATTGTGCAATGAATTTAGGTTCTTCTAAACCGAATCGTTTGCTTGACATTCCCGTGCAGAATGCTGGACACGTCGTGACTCGATCAGTGACGCACCCACTTTAAAAATAAGGTGTAGTCATGCAGTAGGCTGCCCGTGTGGAATCCGCGCACACTGTTTGTCGGGAAAAGAACTTGAACTGCAGGGGTTGAAGTGTGTGCATTTTTGGGACACGCGTTCCGTAGACCCTATTCACGCCGACAGGAGGCGCGTTCCAAAACGAGGCTCGCTACGATAGCTCTGTTAGCTTATCCGCATAGGAGTCTGTGTTTCAGTCCGTGTTGTTCCCCGAACGGCTAGAAAAAAATACGTACACGCATCACAATCTCTAAAGACGTTTAGATTCGGAAGCGTTGGGTCGTTGCCATACGCCGACGAAGCAAAATATGTCCGTGTAAAATAAATGTTTTCGAAAAGTTAGATCATATTTTGTCGCATCTCGGTCAGTTGTCAAGCATCATAGTAACGACCAGAGAATGGGCCAGCCAGGTTGTATTTTCATG
>NMRA01000109.1:501541-539088 GCA_002633005.1 Phoronis australis | reverse complement strand
TTAATAACATCAATTATTCTTTCAGATCAATGACAAATCAACTGTTAGTCCCAGGGAGTGCATAGGATCAGGCTATGCTTGATTTTTATATTCTTGATCAACAAATTAAACCAGATGTGACTAATTGCACATGACAGCCACCACTGTCGAATATGTCTTCAACTCGTCAACAATACGAGCAGATGACCTGGTCCGCGTAGAAAGTATTTTGATCAACAATTTACAAGAAAAAAAGTAACCCTGCATTCAGCATAATACCTAATCCGTAACACTACGATCGCCGCAATTTGGTCATATTTACTTTTCATGTTTCGAACCTAGTTTTCCGAAAAAAAATAAACCCTTTCGTCAGACAACTCTTTGACTCCTTAACATGTTATCTAATGTAATTTTCTACGTCTGTGTGGTTTAATTGTTGACACATTATTAAAATTCAATATCCAGGTTGGACTCGAAAGACCGGCTATTTACACACGCAATGTCTACTTTCGCTTTGTTTATCGCAGTGAGCCTCGCTTTGGTTTTTAATGTCCGCCGCGTGAATAGAGTCTATAGCATTTTCCCCAGCCGCCCGGCAGAAGCTGGACCAGTGGCCGCGTTTCAACTAGGAATTTTGATACAGCTCTATAGGCCAAGGATTTCGGGATCATATCTTTCAAAAAATCTTCAGGAAATGACCGTATTAAAATGAACTTTTCCCGAAACTGGGTAAAAAAAAAACGACTCTGGAGCCAGAACACGGGTATAGGTTCGAGTTAAGCCGCACGTCTCAAATGAATCATAGCGTAGCTGACCAGAGATTAGCATTAGTTCGTCGAATTGCGCATGCATAGATCAGACTTCCCGGCGACTCGGACGCCACGACACCGGCCGCCCTGAGCGTGGCGGGAGCAGCTAATTTCTTGACTAACACCTGCTTCTAAATCTGGATTTAAGCTAAATGACGAAATCCACGCCTACACACATGCAAGCGTATCCAAATACAATTAAATGTATTTTCATGTGAAACCATTCAATGTTCTTTGAACATTGAATTGTGCGAGTTCTTAATTTTCTTAGATCTGCCCAATCAGGTAAAACTGCGTTTCAAATCATTCACTATAGGCACCTGAGGGTTCAAATTCGAAGTTCGCGTCGTATGACGTTGTATGACGTCAGATGACGTAGGAGATGCGAGCCTCATTTGCATATATTAGTGACATCTGTTGGTTCAAAAAAGAGGATCATGCCCGAGTACATGCCTGGGAAGAGGCATCTTTTGGAAGGGTAAAATAAGTCATGTTCAAAGCATCCTAGTGCCATTAATATGCAGTCTTTGAGGACCAAAGTGGTGTCATTTTATACCTAAAGAGTTACGAACAGCTTATTTTTTAAAATGACTTATTCTTATTAAAATGACATAGGCAGAAAATTGAACTTTGGGCCTAAAAAGCGAGGCCCCTTATATTAATATAGAGGGCCCCGCCGAAAACCGGCCGAAGAGCGGGGCCTTCTTTATTAATATAGGAAGCCCCGCGGAAAGGCGGCCGAAGAGCGGGGCCTCTATATTAATATAGGTGGCCCCGCTCTTCGGCCGCCTTTCAGCGGGCCCTTCTATATTAATATAGGAGGCCCCGCTCTTCGGCCGCCTTTTGGCGGGGCCTCCTATATTAATATAGGAGCCTCGCTTTTTAGGCCCAAAATTCAATTTTCTGCCTATGTCATTTTAATAAGAATAAGTCATTTTAAATAATAAGCCGTTTACGCTTTCAAACACAATGCTTGGATTTCAAACGACTTTAACATTTACTTTTGAAATCAGTTTTGAAAACACGTTAAAATGCGCTAAAACAGTTGTCCCTTCCTGGTTATCTCTTCCTGATGTTATTTATAACAAGCCTGGGGAGCTTGATAAAATTTCCAAGAGGTTTTGCCCATGTCATAAACCTGAGACACGTGTAGAATTCTCTATTTTTGACACTCGTGCTTCGTGTGACGATGCCTATTACATGCGACACCTCTGTTTCCCGGCACGAATGATCAATAGTTATTTTATTGTGTAATAGAATGCTGATGATGCTTCAGCATCGTTACAACCATCTGCGGGATTCACAAGACGTAAATCAAGCAGATTTTTTGTCGTTGATACATTTTCTGCAGTACTTGCCACAGGTTGGGTCATGCACTGTACATGAGATAGCAGTAGAGTGGGCTGGGTTGGACAGGTTCCATTAACACAGCTGCGTTTCCAGGCAGAGGCTCTCACAAATGCAACCAATGCGTCTAAAGTCACCTGCGGTCTTGTCGTGTCGGGAGTAGGCTAGTGATGATAATGATGGTGGTTTGGTGATGGTGGTAGTTGCGATGTAGGTGATGGCAATCTTAATGACAATGTTGTTTGTTGTGGAGAGGCTGTCTTAGCGATAGCCTGTGCTGGTTGTGGACTTAGCAGCGTGTGTGGTGTTAGTGATGATGGTAGAGATGGCGGTAGTGGTGATGAGGACGTCTATTGTGGTGGTTATGGTGGTGGTATAACAATGGAGATGTGATATTGCCCGTGGTGGTGAAGGTAGTGCCAGTGATGGTGGAGCTGAATATGGCGATGTTAATTCTTGATGTTATAGTGGTGGCAGGGGTGGTGATGTTAGTTGTGATGAAATGGTGGCTGAAGTGTTAATGGAGGTGGTGAAGCCTAGCCAAATTTTGTCGGTAAATATGGCATCAATGATGACAATGGCAAGTAGATGGCGGAAATGGTTATAAAGGTAATGATGAAGGGCCCTCACTCACTTGAGGAGAAAGATGCCTGCACCTTCTAAAAGAGGAATTTTAGCGACGTTTTCTACTAAGTGGGGAACTTTTGCATCGTTTTTACTTACAGGGGAAGTGATGTTTAAAAACTGCAACACTATTTTATGCTTTCACAACTAACTTAAACTGTAAATAGTAAGTGAAGACGACCTGTTGTCACAGGGGTCCACATGCAATGTATTACTATTATCACACTGCCTGGCTTATGAAGGCAACACCAAAAACAATGTTTCATTTTCGCACAAGCACAGAACAGTGGAGTTATTAGTAAATATCCAAGGGGGGAAAACAACTTTCAAAACTAGCAACTAAACGTACCGTCACAACTAATACCTTAAAGTGAATTAAGCAGTGTTTGCAAGGAACAGGTTCCCACATTTAACTACAGAACCCACTCAATGCTGGCACAGTAATGAAGGTTTTTAGCTAAAAATGTTTTTGTATCTCTTACAGCAGTGTTTTGTGTTACACATCCTCAAATTTGACCATTCAGTCTTTCTTCCACCTCAGTGAATAGACAAGAGTCAGAAAAGGCACCCTTTTAGATATTATTTTGTAGGAAATGGCACAGTTTTGGAGAGTATTTTTTTGCTGTGAAAAACACCCTTTTGGGCGGGACTTTTCGCATACCTCTTCTATAGGAATGCCCTTCGGGCTGACAACGCATGACTTTGGCTACCCATTATCCTTTCTATTACATTTAATTTACTGTTACTACAATTACTACATTCACTATTATTACTTCTTGTCGTTATTATGATTATCATTATTATTATCTTATTCATAATCATTATCATAACCATTATCATTATTATTGAATTTACGAGGACACAGTGCAATATACACAATACATGTTTATCTAAGTGCTAACACATCACGGTCCTCAAAGATTTTAAAATCATCTCATTTATGATTCGATGTTTTCACCGGGGTTCCCATAATAGACAGACAGGGATTTTAAAGGGGTTCCTATGATCAGTCTTAACGACATTGTGAGAAATGTCTTGACAGCTGTGGATGCAGAGTAGGCCTTTTTTGGAAACGAGGAGGTTGAGATTTAATATCTTGTTTAGACGTGCGCCAACTTCAAAAATTTCTGAACTATCGGCAAGCATATTTAATTGTTTGCAAATATAACTATACCCTTCTGTAGTTTGCCACGAAAACCTGAATTCAGATTGTAATCTTTTACTTGCGTCTTACATCTAAAGGTGAGGATACCCACCGTGTTATAATTTTTGTCTCTTGCTGGAGACTTTCATTTTCAAAGAACTAGGGCTGGTTCCATGATGATGTGTAAGTACAAGAATTGCGTTAAGTTGAACTCTAGAGACAGACATTTTTCGAGAACTGTCCACTAGTCGGCTGTGGCTGCGGTCACTTGGTCATTAGAAAAGATGGTAACGGATATACAAAACACGCAACAATTTTATGTGGGAAAGGCCCCTCTATTCTTAAAAGAACACATTGATTTAAGTGAGTGATTGGAACTAGGTTTCATTGAAAGTGGATTGTATGCAGCAAAAACGGCCAAAGTCGAAGTCAGCAATGTTCAATATGCGCTTTTTATGCGATGTAGCAAAAGGGTTAATATAATACTGGTTCAAAATACTGGAGATACCTGGTAATCGTGGGGTAAAGGCTGCATATGATATGCTTTTTCAGTCAGACCTGATCGAAAGATCTTCCTATAATTGGGCAAGTTTTGTAAAGAAACTTCTGTCTGTATTTCAGATGTATGGATTAATCAGGGTGTGGTAAACCAATCCTATTTCTTGACCGTTTTTTCTCAACGTGTCAACGACTGTTATTTGCAAGGCTGGCAATCTGATGTCGAATGGCATTCGATTGCGATGTTCAAATCATTCGTTACTAGTGGAAAGAGGTCGCCACACAAATATTCCGTATGAAAATAGGTTTTGTGACTTATGTTATTGGGGATGTGTAGAAGACGAATACCACCTTGTGTTAGTTTCCAGTGCTTACCAAGACCTTTGGGTTAAGTACTTAAGTGATCATTTTTGTCATTCTCCCACGAAATCTAAATTTGAATCGCTCATGAGAACTCCGGATATCCTACTTCTAAAATTCGTCCATCATGCTCTTAAGCGTCACAATTTATCATTCGCTTTGTTACGCACCTGACAATGTTCTGTCTTGTACACGTTATACTTTGGGCCTATGGCCACATGTATATATTTCAAGAAATCACGAAAGATATACAAAATTCTCTTATCTGCCTACAACCACGCGTGTTGTTGATAACAGAGCTACAGCCCCAAAAACGGCGCCTCACGAGACAGGTGGCTTCACGTCCATTAAGCGTAGAATATCCAATATCTGTATTTACTTATGTGTACTTCGAACTAACGAACATTGACAAAATAGCAATTTTAATTGACATTTTAACTTAAATGATGATGTCCTTTCAGAGTGCCAAACTATTTTCTATTTCCTAGCTACGCCTCCCATTTTACATATACACGTCACGTTTTGATAGGTTGCTACCACCAATATTTCAGACAGGTTTGACTACATAGGAACAATGATATTTCTTTCAGCTTTTAAGATGCTTAAACACGGGACTATGCCACCACTGTTTAAGGCGACCTTTTGTTGTTGAAGTGGTAAAAATGCGTGCTTTCATTTCCTTCCACCACAATGCCTTTAAGAAGTTCGCAACTAAGGGGGTAGACAGAACCCGTCACCATCAGAAACTTCGATCTCGCTCCTTTTGTGTGGAACAGTGCAATTACTGCATTAGCCATGACTCCAAGGCAGCTGAAATAAATGAAAGTATCAAACTGGCTTTCGCAATTGATTTCTCCGTAAAAATATTATGGTTGTTTGTTCCCGAAGAAATGCGATGAATGTTAGTCAAAATAGGATGTCACTGTTTGTATTTTGCTTACCAAGGGAAGTATGTTTACTGTAATGCCGGATACACAATTTGTTTATGACCTGTGAGCGCCAAGAAAAGATTGCAAGAACGTTTTAACAATAAAAAACGTATTACCTGATCCTGGAAACTCCTTTCGTCTGGAGTTGAAACTGTACAGGGTACATTTTTACTATACCAAGAGGCTACTCATGTTAAAACAATGGAAAGCACATAGGGACACATCTATCAATTTGAGCTGGCACAGTCGTTAAGTGTATGAACCGTTTTCTTCCGTGTGACAAATACCATGTTAACTCATGAAATATGACGTCGCTTTCGTAAAATGTTACAATGCTACATTTCTCGCATGTGCAATCGACGTAAATTGTAACAGTTACATAAAATGTAACAATTCGTTTCATTTTAGGAGAGGCATAGCAACGTAAAATGTAACAGTGGTGTAAAATGTAACAGTTGTTACATTTTACGAAATTGTCACATTTTTACGGCGTTTCAGTGTACAGCAAGTTCATCTGTGTGTATCTATGCTCCGCCGCATGGCTTTGAGTTATTCTTCTCTTGTAGAACCTGTTTGTCTGCCATTTTGAGCCGCAGACGAATGGAAGTGGTCTTCTACTTTTGTGTTTTCAATGCACGAAAATGAAATAACGCAAAACTGGTTGTAGTACTCCTGCATGTGTCACTTACTGTACAAGCAAACCAATTTGTGGCGTTTCCGTTATCTGGCGGCTCGTGACGAAAGTCAGTGGTTTGAATACGATATTTGTAGATTGCCAGGCTGAGGTTAAAACCATGAGGGGAACTTTCGATCGTTCAGAGGGGGAATTAAGCGTGATTTTTAAATGTTTTTGAGAGGGGAATGGGGCCGATATTCCATCTTAATTTCAAGAGATCAAGGGCCATGTGAAGGTGATTGGTGGTAATAGTGGAAGGAGTGTTGGTATGTATAGTTGGGATAGTTTTAGACGCAACACTTTTCAAAGAATTGATGTTGAAATGCTGGTGGGCTACAGGCGTATTTAAGGAATGATTTGTTTGGTTTTTGCTTCACTGTAGCTAGCACTAGTATATAATGATAGCAGTGTCGATGATGTGTGTTGGGTTGCGGCCGGAGGTTCCATCGCCACTGCTATCGTCTTAGCAGTAGGTGTCTACCGTGTTATCCATATTTGACTTGTCAGAAACTTTATGACGTGAGGTGGGTTTGCTTTCAGAGATTCCATGACCGCTGTGTTTCTACAAAATGAACTCCCCGCATTGTTTTTGCATCGGTACATGAATGTGAAATAGTGAGTGCATGGGTTGGTTCAGTGAACTTCAATCACCCCTATTACCATTGTGTACCTTTAGATTTCCAGGTTTTTGCCTAAACGTTTGTGAATTGCAACAACTCTTTATGTTGGAACTGATAGCAATGCTGAGGGCTGCATCGAGAAGGTTGCGTCAGTATTTGTATCTCAATTGGAATATTTACCTCCTCGCACATACTTCAGTGGGTTTTCACCGTATTTTATGCGAGCCTCCTTTTTATCTAAGGTTATACGACTGCATTCATTTCAGGTAGGCCGTATCTTGGATTTTTACTGACACACAATTTATAAATGTTGGTTATAAAAATGAAAGTTAATCTTGAACGAGAACTACTGTAACTATGAAAGCAATGTTTCGCGCTTACGAAAACGCAACGTCGACTTAGGTGGCAAAAACGCTTCTACAACCGTCTTACGTGCGATCAGTCATGCCAATTTTGGCAAAATAGACCGGTTGCTCTGCCATCAGACTACACTGCCTTGCAGATGTAGATTGTGGTGATGCTGGTACGTGGTACAGATGCCAGTGGCATCGGCGAAGGTTAAAAAATGTTATTAGCGTTTGTGGTCAAGATGAAACGAAGTTCAAATTGAGAGTAAATTGTGCGGCTATGTTCTTCTCAGGACTGGAAAATGCACGACCCGCAAGTATAATATGGAGACCGGCTTCTGCATGACTACGAAATGCAGTCTGGAGGGCTTTTGGATTTTGTGACAAGAACCAGAAGGCATTTGGAAGATCTACAGTGATGTTTCGCACAAGATGCATGCGTGCAATAATGTAACATTTCCGTCCCTTGCAACAAAATCAGTTTATTGGTTCAAAAACTCAGTGAAAATTGAATACTAGTGGTGTGGTGTCCGTTTTTGTGGTGTTGGTAGCAGCGATGGTAATGGAGATGCTGAAAATGGATGTGACCAGGGTGTGGTGTGGGTGCGATAAGAGTGTTAATAGTGGTAATTGTAGTGGTGATGTTCATAGTGATAGTTGCACTTGATTGGTGGTTGTAATGCCTGTGTCAGTGACAGTTATAGCTGTATTGGTAATGGTAATGTGGATATGTGTTATTGTGGCAGTAGTGCTTGTCTGTAGTTGGTGGTGATAGAGGAGACACTGATGGTGGTGGTAGTAATGACGTCGTTTGAGTTGTGTAAAATTAGTGCAAAAATCAACAGTTCCAAGTAGCAATTGACCTTTTACTGATAGAAGGATACGCCACATTGTAATTTATTGTGGGATGCCGATCATCCAAAGCAGAATGAAGCCGAAAAAGGAAAAGAGAGAATGTACACGTATGTTTCCAGCCAATCGAGTTGGGTTGCACGGTCGATATTCCACGAATCGCAAACCGTAAAAAGGACAACAGTGATACCGGACACAGACAAAGTGGAAGTGAAAGCGATGGTGATGGTGGAGCTGGAAGTTACAAGAGGTGATAATGATGGCGGCAGGGATGCTTTTGATTGTCGTGGTCGTGGTTGGATGATAAGTGTGGGTCATTAGAAGTTGTTGTGAAGGTAATGATGATATAGTTATGAGATAGTAGTGGAAGTGGAGCTGCTGTTAAACGTCGATGAATAGACAATGGATGACGTCACTGACTATACGTCATTTACTGATTCGTTGCCTAACTAGACTGAAAACCTACACTTCATCGTTGCAATGACATTGGATAAGAGCAATCCAGGGCAGAAGAAAACCTGTTTTTATGACACACTCATTGCTATAAATTGGTGAGCTTTTTATTGGCCAGTGGCCTGTGTCTCGAGGAGTATGCTATAGACAAAGAGCGATTTTATCTCGTTTATTTGTCTTTAGCTTTTAGCCTGTTCCCAAGCAGGCTACGGATTACTGTCTTTCGGCTCCGAGTTAAAGACAGATTTTCTGACATATAGCTTTAACCTGGTGATTTCGTGAATCAGCTTAAGCCATCTGAAGAATGATTTTTGCCAAAAGCCAAATGACAAATATTCTTGGAGAGACAGACCCCTGACGTATTGGCGTATTGTATCCAAGAACTTGGAACTTAATAGAGAGTGTGATTACGTGGCTAGTATCTTGCACATGCAAGATCACGCAAGTCTTCCAAGATATCAATCACCTGGAATAGTGCTTTCTCCATTTTCAAATCAGAACGACACGTTTATGGATATCACAAGACACATAACTTTATTGGCACATGTTGAGATCAGAGAATCAGTCATGCACAGCACCGTATACTAGAAACGATTTGTCAAGGTACAAACAAAACAACTAAGCAACACGAAAACTATTCTACAGGCCTTAGCATGTGGTTTAGACACTTGGCATTACTCCCGTGCAAAGCTCAGAAATGTCAAATACAATACTGTACAATAAGTACTCTATACATTTTAACAACAACTGCAAACAATTGTCAGACGAAGTAAAAAGGTTCTCCAAAATATTCAATTTCAAGTACTCGAAAATGCTCTTGGTTTTGAGATTAATAGAAGTGATATTCGCATGCTTTTGCATCTTATTTGATTTAACAGAGCATACCCAATTGCGTAGGTGTAAAAATGGAACACTACGTTACCGACCAAAGTGAAAGCCGATCGGTAACGTTGTATTTAGACTACAACTTAATAAAGTCGCAGATTTAACATGGATGTATACATTTCCAAACTCACATTTCAATAAAATAGCTTATTTCCAAATTTCATTTCGATTTCATCAATTGTGGGCAGAAATCTGTGTTCGTGACGGGACTACAAATTGTCGAAAATTACCACCCACTTTTACTATGATATTGTTGGGCGTTTATGAGGGCTGGCGTTGTTTTTGTAGACCCCTAGCACTGCTGTTGCCGCGCCGATTCTCATCAACGACGTATGTCAAACGTTTAAATATTTTTTCTTTTTATGCATAAATTGTGACTACGCGTTCTTCTGGTATCCAACGTCAGGCTCAGTTAATCTTACCTGTTCAATGAAGTGAACACCAGGTTCAACGAAAAAAGCGTTTGTCAGTCAGAAATAAGACAACATACATAATTCAAATTTCACTGAAGTCAAAAGAATGTTGGGCATAGTTAGCACTCTGCTATGCTTTGCAAGTCTGCCATTGGCGACGACGAAAACCGAAACCACATTGTTCGCACTAAAGCTAACGCCGCCATTGACAATGCGACAACCATGGAAATAAGTTTTCAAGTTAATAGTGATTTTACCGTTCAGTAAATTCTCGCAACACGATCTCTCCTGTTAGAAATTGTCTGCTTTTGTTTGTTGCGTGAAGCTTACGGAATAAAGGAAATCGAATTAAAAGCATGGACGTGTTACCGAAACTATCCAACGTTCAACAGTGGAAGCACAACTGAATCCAAGGCCAGCCCCCTTGGAGAGGAGGATTCTTCTCTATGACAAAAAATTATGCAGGATCTGCACCTTACGTGGATTTCCGGTCACCTGGTCCGTTGTAGCATACTTGTTATATGTCTCAATGGGTATCCTATTAGAGTACTGTCTCCTCAAGGATAGCACTATGCATTTTAAATGCTGCGGCACTTGGTGAACCCTAAATTTGAGCTGCAAGTTGGAGTAAAAACTCGAGATGTCGATTTCAGACTAATGCTGGGGTCATCAAGTGCAAACTTGACAATCATCCATGTAATTCACAACGTACTCGAACAGAGAATAATAGACACTAACCTCGAATTCGCACAAAAGTAGAACAGAATATTTCAAACGACTTCGAGAAAAAAATTAGGCTTCGGTCACAGATCTGGTTATGTTCAAATACATCTGGTAATTATCCTGCAAGGTTATCTCTTAGCGAAAGTACGACTGCGCCGTCTAGCGATATTCTTGTTGTTTGGTTTCGCAATCACTGAGTTGTTTTGAGTCTTCATACGCGCACCCAGGGGGCTCGGGGGACTCGAAGGAGCCCCTCCATTTTGCGAGGTGGCAAAAAGGTCCGCCTCAGAGAAACAAAAAGTCCGAGAAAACGAGACAAAAGTCCACTAAAAAGGCGCAGACGCACTGAGGAGGTGGTACCCGGTTTTTTAGTCCCCCCGCTTTCTTGTCAGCAAAAGGTCCACATCGTCAGAAAATCGAGCCCCCCATATTAAAGGCTAGGTGCGCGCATGGTCTTCACACTAGCCACCTATTCACGCGACTTGCAAATTCGACCAACGTCAATTCACACTACTTTCACATGAACTTACAGCTTCCATCGTTCACGCAGTCATGGACAGGGACAGCTTCTTCAACGCCAATCATTAGAAGTCTTGGCATATTCATCGGTAATAGTCAATTTTCTCCCATAATTTATTATCCCGGGTTAGCCCTCCAGCCACTTCAATGGAGGCTATTTTGCTAGTGGTAGTAATGCTGCGAGTCTTTTTTTACGCTTGAATCCCCAGTGAGACCTTGTCTGTCCATGGTGTGATCTCACGTGGCCTCGCCAAACTCTCAAAGTACACTGCACTAGCCTTACGGAACGCACGTCAGTTCATTGCATCGGTATGGTGTCGTGGCTAGTGTCACTGGCATCTTCAATGCAAGTCTACAGCCTGTTCTTGCTTGCCTTGGGTCAGTAGCTGCTTTAAGCAACAACAAAATTATTTGTCGTAGGTGGTTCGTGAAACAAATGTCGATACATAGCGACTCGTGGGAGAGAGGGACTTATTAACTCACCACAGGCTTTCGAGAGACCGTTGGCAAAATATCACACAAGGCATGATTTATTATGGCAAGAGTGTGCCCCCTGTATTCAATAAAAGGTAAGATTACCTCCATGTGCATTGGCAGACGGCGATAATTAAGCATCGATCCCACTTGGCTATTGGCAATGCTTCGTGAAAGACTCCGGCTGTGTCTGTCTGGACCGTTTACAAGATCACAGAATCAACATATTGGGATCACAATAATACCCTCGGATATAATAAGCATCAAAACCATATTGATAATCACTGCCTGGTCTGGACCCCATATTTGACCATAGAGTCGCTGTGACCGATTGTTGTTGTAAATTGCGTACTATGTAGCTCACACTTGACTGGTGCTAAACGTCTGATTTTGTCTGGACTTCGGTGTCTTTTTCGTTTTTAATTTCCGCCTCCTTGTTTCCATTTTCAATCGCCTCATTTTCCGCTATAGATGTTGGTGAAGGAACGGAGTCGGCCATTGTGTTTGAATTCGGCGATAGAGGGCGCGGGCGTCGTTTAGCTTCATCCTTCTTCCATTTCATTCTTCGATTTTGAAACCATATCTTGATATGGCGTTCAGTAAGATTCAGTAAAGCAGCCAGCTCTATTCGTCTTGGGCGCGATATATATTTATTAAAATGAAATTCCTTTTCCAGCTCCAGTAACTGGCCTCGAGTGTAAGCAGTACGCGTTCTTTTGTTTTCGTCTTCCAATCCAAAATGTGGCGCTCCTGGAAAAAGAGACCATCAGTAATCGATGGATTTAGTTAGAGTTTGTCAGCCACAAAAATTGAGATTTTACCAGTGAGAGATGGCGTAGGGAATAACCACTAACAGTAATGTAATGACGTAAATTCATACGCATTTGAACTGATAGTCTTGAAACCACTTTAAAGTAGAAAAATATAGGCCTATCGGGAAATTCTGAAAACATGAGTAAGACTTAAAAGGCTATGTGCATTTCCGAAAGTATGCGTCAGGCTTACTAAGATAGCATTAAGCGTGTCACGCAATTCGTAATTTTTAAAAAACATTTTTACCGTTATCTTTCGTGCGCGATGTAGTATTACTGCAACACATTGGATCTCTAAGCCTACCGGGTATCATGTCAATTTCACGGACGAGTGGGAGTCGAGCAGTTGTATTAACCTCTTTTGAACGCTTTCTCTGATGTTAGGGACCGAAAGATTAGTAAAGGCATAACACTAGTAAAAAGAAATGACAATAATATGACGACTGACTTCTCCTTCAGCAGAGATAGAACAGGTAGAGATTGTCAGGGGTTTTGCTTTGTTTCTGACACATAAGTGAAAATAAACAAGAGTAAACTTGACTATTAAACAGCAACTACGCCTTTTAACTTTAGTCACTAACTCAACCCTGAATCTCTGTTTCAGCTGACGTATTGGCTATTTTGACTGGAAAATACCAGCATTGAGAACAGCGCACGCGCGTAAGTCCGCGCAAATGACTTGTATTAAAAGTCAAGGAACATTTGTAGCTTTTGAAAACACGTTTCGTACAATGTTGTGATGGTAAGAACTTGGATGCCTTGATGCTGGTGGCTTACATGACTTCAGAATCCGGATGACGTAAAAGGCTTAACAGACTTTCGTTTTCGGCTTGCAAACCAGACACTTGTATCGAATCGCGATGAGAATTGTATTACGTTACAAATATATTCAAAAGCGATTAAAATTGCGTTACCACAGCAGCGGTCAATATGTAGGTATGAGCGGTCAACACGGCGAATTGGTGACATCAATATATGAGTTTATAACTTCATAATTTGTCCAGGTCATATAATAATTGATTTTTATCGTGAAAGTTCTGTAACATATTGTGGCGGTCACTTTGTTGGTGCACCACTAAAAATAATAAACTGTGTTTAATGAATATAAAGAAGTAAAATTAAAAATCACGCTCATGGTACATATATTAAAAAAATTCCACGAACATTGCCCCTTACTCAGTCCAAGTTACCCACTCTGTTAAGATTAAAAAAGTCGACGACTCGTTGAACATGCATTATCTAGCTAAACTAGACTAGGTTGCGTTGAAATTCTATTTCTTGGAGTTTTACCCCCAAAATTGAAAACAATACTCGTATAAGTCTGAGCGCACTCGCAGATACAGTTGTGAAATTGATACACTGAAAGTTGATAAGACCACGGTGATTCATACTTTGGTCTTTTCACACGCAAACATCTTCGACTGGGTGGATAAACCGAGATAAGACAACCTATCTCTCAACGGTCAATGGGATTAATAAGGATAGCTTTACCACATAATCTATTCACCTTCATTTACAAAACCATATTTTCCATACCAAAAGGTGCAACCGTAAAACATGACGCAGTCGTTAAATAACGAAGTAATAGACAGAATGGTCGTACAAGAAACTGACCGGAATCACTAATCAACTCAATTGCAATACATAATTGACGAGTTTTATTCCAACATTTTGAGAAGAATGGCACATTAAAGATTGTTTACCAGGGAGCGTTTATTATTGTGTCTGTGTATATTACATGTACAGCATAGTAATCTTCGTATTGAAGCGGCATTTCGCTCAGTTTAGCTGGCTAAAAAACACAAAGCGAATTGAGCCTTTTACTTTCATAAAATTGGTCTTATAATATCCCTTAGGTTATTCTATTTCCGCCACCAACAAGAACATGGAAACCGTCACCGACTCAATGAAACACGTTTTCTTGCGTTGGCAAACTAAAATTGAAAATTTGGCGTATTGCTTGTGACTTGATTCGGGAATGAAATCCTGTTGCACTTAAGAACACTGAGACCAGTTTGACAAAAGTAGTCAGGCAGATTTCCATTTTCTTTTTTTTAGCCACATTATAGCGCACAATGCATCTTCAAGTAATGCAAGAATCATGTCACTGTTGTTTGGTGAAAAGCAAAACCCCGTTTCTCATGTTATCTTCTTGTAACTCACTCGTGAACTTGACATCAAAATGATCCCATGTACATTTCAAATGCATCTATCAAATACTTTATAACCATTTCAATTTTTGAAGTAGTACCACTGTAAAAGTACGAATTACAACCAAGGCAAACATTTTACTTCGATTCGATTCTATTTAAGTGGATTACTGCACATACTTCCTCGAAGTAGACATTGTCGTCATTTGTACATCTGAACATTTCAATAAATCTTATCAACTGACCATCCCAACTCTTTATCATTTGTAAAATAGACTAGTGAAAATTTCTTTAACGAAAAATTTCCGGAATTACGATATATTCAGTTTGAGCATCCCGTCTTTATTATTTAAGTACTAGCCACGATCAGGTGAAATTGTCATTTTGAAGAGTACGTCATAAACGTTTCTACTGATCTTATTGAAATCTTTTAAAATAATTACTTATGTTTTCACAATCATGTGATTAATTTTATTCCTCGCACATTTCCTTTTATTTCTATAAGCTGTTTTTTAGAAAAAAATTAACTTGATCATGTATAAAATAAGTCCAGGCGGTCTAGCTTACGTTGTATGAGACGTGCGCTGGCCGCTGAGGTGGGACCACTGCACTGATCATGTGGAAACATTTTTACGCTTTATTAATATACACTTAAACAGATCTGAGGAGGTAGAGATCTGATTCAAGGTCCTAGCAGTGGACCCCAGTGGGATTCGAACCCACGACCTTGAGTAAAAGAAGCGGGTTCTATGCACACTGCCTCCTCAGTGTTAATATAATAACTCTTATTATGGTATTTTCCGTCTAAGAGTTGTTGAGTATATTCACATTTTTCAAAAATTACTAAAGAGCGCCAGATTGGTTGGCATGGATGCAAGTATGTTGGTTTGTATGTGTGTATGTATATGTGTGTGTGCGTGCACGTGCGTGTGTTTGTGTGTTTGTGTGTGTGTGTGTGTGTGTATGTGTGTGTGTGTGTGTGTGTGTGTGTTGTGGACAAATACAACCACTGGTTAGAATTAGCCCTCAATCTGGTACCGTAATGTGTGTGGGCATTTACTCTCGATCATATTTTAGCGTTCAATACGAAACTAGAGGTGAACTCAAGTGTAGCCATTAAGTGTGATACGATTGGACACGGTAACTTTGAATTTATTAAAGAATAATCGTCTTGTCTTAGATTGCTCACATCAACTATAATTTCACAACGTAACACAATGTACATATTCTGCTCACAAGTCTAACAATTAGCCAGAGGTCCAATATGAGTGAAAATTTAGCACTCATCCCAAAACCATATGTGTTTCGTGCCTGTTTGTACTTATCGAATTCATAAGTTTCACTAAAGCTGTGTTATTCATTGTTTGAAACTGAACAGACTTGCGTTGGTAATATTGCAATGCTAAATGCAAGACTTTTCTCAATCCCTCTTAACAATTAACGGCGTTCTGTAGATAAGGTCTTCAAGAGATCGTTTAACTTCATCAAGGTCGAAAACAGCAAAATGGATAAACTTAACGATTTTGCTACTTTTACCTACAATTACAAACGCAAGGACGTTCAATTAAATTTGCTTACAAAAAGGGCTTTTCCGATATAAGCCAAAGCATGAAATTACACGAACATTTACGACTATTTCTAGCGCTTCTTTTTCGCCGAATTTTAGAAAAACATTTAATTACGTTGAATATTCTTGCTTATGACCTTTATATATCCATGTTGTGTGGGAAGAATCCCGCGTTTAGTTATATCCATGGTCTCTCGCTCTAAACCTGTCCGTCCTTGAGCTGTGTTATCTCTATCCGTCTACTAACATCTGCAAGACATACCTAGTTACTCTGCTATTCTGTATACTTTTCTCTGATACTAACTATGATAGCATTGTACGCCACAGACACGACAAATCCGAGCACGTATGCATCGCGACACGGGGCAAGTCTAGCTGGTCAGACCGCATAAGTAACATTTTGATTGTTAGAGACTTTAAAAAGTGCAAATAAGAACTGTAATTACAGTTTGTGCAGCACAATTAGAGGCACATTCATGAAGAATGATGAAATTCAAAACCTACGACTCGGTAGTAAGATGGAAAACAATTTTTCAAACTGATTTCATCAATCTAATAGAAATAGTGATAAAAACATCATCGGTACCAACAAAAATAACAACAACAACAACAAAACAGCGGCAGCAGCAGCGGTATTACATGCCCACAGGAAAAAACTTGTAAAGAATACGACAACAAAGAACATATGGAACTCCAAAGGCGCGAATTGCAAAAGTGCTTGATGGATAATGCGGCATTGTGGGTAAATACAACAAGATTCGAGAGTTGCTGTAAAATCCGGTACAGTTCTTTCGATATTGGGTGATACACAATTTAACAACAAAACTTGCCTTCTTGAATTTGAGAATCTGAGTCATTTTGCTCTTGCAAATCTGTGCATAACAGGCTTTCTTGCATGTTTTCGAAATTTTTATGAAAAATAAAGAGTTTTCAAGTTCATTTAAACGATTTACACCCCCAAAATGTCCCCACCACCCTAATAAAGAATTCAGAGGACAAATCCAGCAGTGGCAGTTGACAAGTGCACCAATTGAAAGAGTAATTGTAAGTGTTGCAAGCATTTTAAGTCTTGTCAGCACGCCATCTGTTGACCACATCACGTGACTTTATGAAAATAAGCCATATAAGATTGACATATTCATATATAATAGTAAGTGGTAGTAGCACTAATTGTAACGAGAGTAGTAATAGTGGTTGTGGTTGTGGTGGTGATTGGTGTGGTGGTGATGGTTGTGGTGGTGATTGGTTGTGGTGGTGACAGTTGTGGTGGTGATTGGTTGTGGTGATGATGGTTGCCGTGGTGGTGGTGGTGAGGGTGGTTGTGGCGTTGGCTGTGGTGGTGGTGGTTTTGATAACAGGATGGTAGTGATAGTAGTCTTAAAACTGTTGAAATGCTAATGACTTTGATGTAAGGTGGTGATAATGACGATGATGATGTTCAGTATTACAACGATAATGAGAACGAAGACTCCGTCAGTCACGACGACAACCATTGTGAAGAGCACATAAAAGCCAATAGTATATTGTGTCAGTGGTCAGCAGTGGTCTACTTTTAACCCTCGTTAACCAAGTTGGAAAGTTTAAAAGTCAAATTGCATTTTTAGCCAAAGGCAGAAAGACAGGGGGTTCAAAATGTTTAAGATTTCGTTGACAAAAAACTAAGGTTTTAGAAACAATTTCAGACCCCCAAAAACGGCATTTTAAAAAGGAGATCGTGAGTTTTGCTGAGGACAAATTTCATTAACTTGTCAATTGCGATCCGATTGGCCAATAAATTACGTAGCCTGCCCCCTTTCAAAACTTGAACTATCCAAATGTCTAGTGCGTTATAAATTACCCCAATTTCTTTTCTTACCGCAGGAAATATTTATAAAACTATCAGCGCGTGTTTTTAATTTTTATCAAAGTATTTTCAAGACGGCATTAAAGTTTATCTCGTATTCTTTTGTTGTAATACTCAATAAACTTGAGTGGGGTTATAAGGGATTCTGTGCTCCTTAATCAGTTTGTTTCGCTGTCAACATGAAAATATCAGGAATGCCTATCTTAAAACACCACGTTATTAGAATAACAAAGGCATGACCAAATCCATTCTGTGTTAAAGTGCCTTGGTTGTTTTAATAACTGTCAATTTACAATCTTACAGAAAATGAAGAAAAAAAAAACGATCACCATGTTCAATGATACACGATTTTACTCTTCACAGTTCGATTATTGTAATAAAGCAGTATAACAACTTGAATTTTTTGTGGTGATTTGTCTAGACCAGGATCATAAAATTTAAAAATCTATCTTGATGTATGAAATAAATTTAGTTATTATGTTTTAGTGTTTCACAAAATTTGTAAGAAATGTCAGCCTACAACAAAACATTGCATCTTATCTAGGGTCTGTTACTCAAATTAAGTGAGAAATTTCGTCTTAAGGGCTAATCTTATTTAAAGAAAGCACAGAGTCTCTGAGAATAGTTTAATAATTGTTAAGTTGCTATTTTGTAAATAATAAATCGGTAAGTGTTACCAGGGCCCCTGAAGTGTTTCTTCTTCTTATTATTATTTTACCACGCAATAGCAGCTGATCGAGATTAGAAGGCAATGGTGTGCTGAAACAAATACTAATGGAGCGCTTAGCGCAGCGTTTGGGCGTGTCATTTAAGAAAGTAAATTATGGTGTCCATCCACACTGAAAAGCGTACTTAAAGCAGAGGCGGATCCAGGATTTTGAGTTGGGGGGGGGGCAGGGCAGAGTATTAGCCAGGATTTTGTTTGTCAGACATTCACACACCCAAACTGCCAGATGGAATCAGGGAGAATTTTAGTGGGACATGACCCCCTTGGCCCCCCTCTAAATCCGCCTCTGTAAAGTCGTCGCAAACCATGTTAAAAACACCAACTTTCTTCACAGCGTATTCGCCCTTTCAAAGCCGTCGCGTTGTTGTCGTTCGAAGTAGAAATTCACCTGGAATGACGGTCTTGTTGCTTTTCTTACACAAATTAGCCCGTCATGACAAACACGTGAATGGGTCTGGTCTGAAGCTATAACCGCATGTTCGCGCTTCTCAAGCCTTGGGATCATTTCTAATTTGGAAAAAAGTAACGAATTTTATACCAGTTTTCGACTAAATTAAAAGTTGTTTTTTGAATGAAAGCCCTGGTTTACTGGTCCTTTAAACTTCTAGTTTGAACTTCTCAGTATACGAGTATTTTCAACAACGTATTTGATCCATCATGACCAAATATCTAAACAATCCTATACCGATGAACTGATTATGACGCAAAATTACATAACCACTGACCATACTACGCGTCTACAAGGCTCCGTTCGTTGATAGCTGGGAACGTTCACTAGCATATGAGTGAACAAAATAGTTCACTGACTTTTTTGTTTAGTTCCTCGTTGTTTTCGAGTATCTGTGTCATAAAACGCACACAAAGTGTTTATATCGTAAACAGCAATTTAGATCTACTTCAAATGACTATCCGGGGATAATTGGCCAATTGTATATTCCTCAATCGCATGTAACTGCATTTTAACTAACACCCTCGAAAAGGTTCTAACTTTAATTATGTACAACAATTTGAACTCTACGATCAATGTCAAACTTAAAATTGTATGAATTCATAATGAAGACAACGTTTTCACGAGAATACATCGATTCATTTCATGAGTATAGTGTTTTCTTTGAATGCGTAAATGTATTAAACCAAAGAGCTACAAAACTACAGATTTTCACTGAGTAAAAGTATACGTTTTCTGAAAGCATAAACCTGAAAAACTTGTTCTTTTACTTTTTATCATTTTGCCGTTAACTTGGTCATCTAGTTTTAGTAAATTTCAGCAAAAACGAAAAGCTTAGTGAGTCATAGTAAAATATATTGTTCCATATTTTTATTTACGAGTTATGCAGGTTTTGAGGTTTTCACGAAAATCATAAAAATCTTACTTTCGATGGCAACCCATGCAAAAGTAAATCACTTTAAAACAATTCTTATTAGAGTGAGTGATACCTATCGAAAGATAAAATAAAAATATCAATACTCAAACAAAAATGACTTTGTATCGCAATTTCAAGACATAGCCATTAGCTATTTCAGGGCTTAAAAGTTATTTCCTCGTGGTGCGAATGCCAGAAGGTCAAAAATGACGGAAAGCCGGTGGAATCTTAATGTTGTAAAAACATATATTTGTTACAAGCCGAATTCATCAGAAATCAAAATGATTTCGCTTCGTAGAATCGCCTTCATTCTCTGAAACTGTAGCTTAGTTTTACAGTTATACATTGGAAAATAACTAGCCCATGAATTCAAAATCATAATCCATCGAAGAAGAGTTCTAGCGAATCCCAACTTCCGGCTAAAAGCAACATGTTGACCAGAAATAACATCTTACGTGATGCCAACGACTAAAACTCGACGTTTGACAGCCCAGCAGTTGGAATATACCCGTCATTGTTACGTTGCGTCTCCTGTCATTCTTTAGAAAATACACTCTGTGGAAGGCTGTGAAACGCCCTTTTCGTTACTGCTCTGATATTTTGTTTCCTTTACTCTGTTTTTTTGCTTTCGAATGAGATCATTAATGTTTACTAATGAAAATCTAATCAAAAAAGGAAGGCTCGCGGCTCTTAAGTGTGATCACTAGAAGTCACGAATTTGCAAGAAATGCAACGCCATTATCTAAACTGAAAACAATATGGAACAAGGGCGACAGTGACAAGCAAGTTAACAATCTCTGGACTAACTGTGGTTAGCCAAACATTTTCACAGACAGGACGAGTTGAACGATTCATACCAGCTCAGTTATTCGATTCTAATTTCAAAAAGGTTGGGAAGGTTGGTTACAAATGTCAAAGAAGGACGCGACCAACTCTGGACATTCCATAAATTAGCAATGCAACGAAAAACAAAGCAGGTTTGATTAAAACAAGAGTTTAGACTAAGTTATGGCAGCCGACGTGTTTAGGTAACATGGTAGTGGAAACAGAGAGCATTAATGAAAAACTCTATCATGAAAGGCATAAAACCAAGCCCTTCTTTAAACAAATTAACGGCCAAACGGGTTTATAATATCAATAGCAAATTAACTGAAAATGTATCTCCTAAGTGTCAGAGTGGATGAGCGGATCCATTAGGCTATGGTAGCTGTTATCAGTCTAACATGTGCTTCTCCACATGCAATAAGTGCCGTTCTCGCTACTTCAGTCTTATCACTGAGACGACAATCTTAGTGTTGTTTTAACCCTAATAACTGAGTCAATTGTAATCAGCAATAAAACAAAGTTTAACCTATTTATAGCGAACACGAGGACACCACAAGAGGGCGACTGTCGAGGTTATCGCGTCACACGCGAAAATTGGGTGCGCGTGATATGAAGTTGCTGGCCAAGCGAACCTAGCATGATAACATCCGTAGCCAGGAAACACCAAAACTGGTTATTACCGTAGCTGATTTTAATGTCGTCGTGCTCAGCCATTTTGACAAAATTGCCTGTACTGCACTTCAGTGGATACAATTTCAACAGCAAAAAAACCCGGAAAAGTAAACAATTTTAACAGCAAAAAAAGTACCACCAAAGTTTGCGTTTCGGTTGAGGTTGTTGTCAAATTGAACAGCTCTAACATTGACTTTCAAGCGAACTGTTGGAGCACGCAAACGTGTTACTGAATTTTACGAATTTTACTCTTTCTGTCGACGTGAACTAAATGCTTCCGCAACTGTATTGAAAATGCCAGACAGATTTTGATTGTAAATGAAAAATATAAAGAAACGTTAACGCGGCTACAAGCTCGCGTTCCATCAAAGAAGTGAACTTTTGACGTAAACTACACACTGTTATGATATTGTTCTCTGTTCCTAACTCAGATGAGGCGTGGTTTCTGGGCTGGAAATAACAATTTGATATTCCTAGAGACCATTCTAGACGCATAAAATAACCTGCCTTGACAAGCCAACTTGTAAAGTAAGGTTTCAAGCAACAACGAACTGTTAGATCTTTCGAAGTCATAAAATCATCCCTTATTTAACAACGGAACAATTTATGACTAAATTTCATAATGGTAACTGGTGTAAACAACCTTTCGTGATGGAAGGCGGACTGATTGCCCCTTTAAAAATCTACGATATTTTAATAATTAAAACTTACAAGTGAAAAAGCTATAGTTCGACATAATTCAATGTTTCGACCACCATTCGTGCGTGGCACGTAGGTAGCGTTACCAAGTTCAATACAATTAGAAAAGCGTGATATTTACTCGTTCATTACAAGCTTATTGCAATTGCTCAATCATTTGAGCCATACCAAAGCAGTAAATGCGATAAAAAGTGTGCTGTCCAACCGTTCCTCGGCTTCTTCATATTGAAATCTGCGATCAAAATGTATCGAAATACGAGTTTTTGCTAGGGGCATGAATATTTTTGAGCCTGGTCGCTGGCTGACGTGCACTGCCGCAAGGGGGAGCCTAACTCAAAATTCGTAGGAATGATGCTCGTGCAATCCCTAAAGAAACGGCATGCTGCCGGCGTTTATGGTCATGTTCGGGGCGAGGGATGAGGTAGACTCTGGGGTCCCCAGCTTCCCTAAATCAGCCCATAATGAAATGTTGAGGAGTTAGCCAAGTACAGTTATGTAAAACAATACCAGTCCTTTTGAGATTCGCTGTCCTAAGAGAAACTGTGCACTGGGCATAGTGGTATGAGGAGAGCTGCAAAGTGTTGGACAAGGAGACACATCTTTTATTCTATCACGAAGGACACGCTAAGCGAGTAGAAAAGCCGGTTGAGGGGTATGTCTCTTAGAAAGCGGAATCGAAAGCGGATAATTTTGGAGGCTAGGAATTTTGCAACTTCGAATTCAGAATAAAACAAATTGAAGACAGAGCGTAGGATACATTTGTAGCATGTTTAAACAAGCCAAAAGAATCTCTGGTAAGCTGTATCCCGGACATATAACATACAGACAACTAAAAGTAGGAAAACTAAAAGTAGTAGACGTAGATTTTCTTGGAACATTTATTTATTTATTATTGTGATATTTAAAATGAGGGTGGCCTCTTCAGTGATAGCACTGCTTTCCAAGAGGGCCCTCAAAGAACAAGAACCAAATAAAACAGAGTTCGTTGTAAAGTGGCCTACCAACCTGAGTCACAATTTACGTGAGACAGGTATGCGCATGCGCCCTCGCAATCTTAGTTTAAGGACAAAAATTCATTACACATTATGCCCTTAAGACGAAATTTAAAATAAATATGTTGTGGTTTTCTAGATCGTATTTTATTTTTGTTTCATAAAACTTTTGACATGTTTCATAAAGATCATAAAAGTCCCATTTTGTGGTAGCCTCTAATGGAGAAGCCGGATATTTCAAAAACAACCTCTAACGGCATTTGTACTACTGTGCATAAGGCATAGTATCCAAAAGCTTCATAAGAATCCGATCAGCCTAATCTGAGATACGATGTTCTGAAGTTCGCCAAATTTGGAATTTTTCTAAGATCCTGCGTAACCTTAAGTTACGAACTGCAGGGAACCAATTAAGACGTTTTTCGTCTAGCGAAAAAATAGAACTCTCAAAATGTACTTGATGTTATGAATTCACAACGGGGCACTAACGCATGGGCGGCGCACCATAGGGGGCTGGGGTGCTGTAGCCCCCACTTATTTCAGTGCTGCGCCGCCCATGTAACGTGGTCGAATATAAGAATCGCAAAGCATGACACTTGTCATGGCACATTGGAACATTTTATTGAAAAGGGAGGATTAGTGCCACGAAACCTGTTTTTGCTAAAAAACGCGGCGTTTTCTTAATTGAGTATCAAAACATAATACAATCGTAATAACTTTGATGTAACAGTGCACTCTTCGACACACTCGTTGTGTCGTATGCATAGAACAAAACACCACGTGATGATCTATTCTTGAGTTTGGACTATTCATGTGACACAAATTAGCATTGCCATTTAAATTTGAATTTCTAAATTATTCTTACAAAGGACAGATTGCAGACGAGCCCTCAACATCATTACATGAACGCAATATCAAGTCTAATTACCATACCTAATGACCTTGCGATTCTTTGTTTACCATCTAGTGCGAAAATTAAAGTTTCTTCATACCTGGCCACTGCGATTTCCAAAGGTGCGCATGTGATTTTGTCGTCTTCATCCAGGCAAATTGCAACTTAGGCTCAACGGGCTGTGGTTTTTCTTCGCCCTCGGTATTGGTGTCTCGTATGCTCCCCGCAATCGGGGATTGTCGGTGCTGATGCGCCGGAGGTGGCTGCGTCGTGCTGGGTATACGAACCGCGTTCCCGCCACCTCCTCCTCCTGCGCCGCCGCCGCCGCCTACGCCGCCGTTTTGTTGAATATGGGCGGGTGTGTGGTTCGTTACTACCCCTAAAGAGTTCGTGGCGTACGCGAGCTCGCCATCGCTTTGATCCACCACGGACATATTTTGCGAGCCATAATTTAGCTGAGATTTGAAATCTGCACCGTAGATGCACGCTGGTGGATTGGTATATACGGCCGTACTCGGGCAGGTGGTCTGAAGGGTCGCGTACATATCCCGGTGATAAAGCCCCTGTTGGTAGTAGACGCTGTGAGTGTCCATCTTATCATGATCTGCTCGGAGACCAGTCTAAGACAGTTCTATCGTCAACAACCTGTTAAAGGAAAAAAAAATCAAATAAAACAACAGGCTATCACCATCAAAGACCGCGTGGAAATTAATAACTGTGAATGATTCATTTATTTCAATTAAAACGCCGTCACCGATAGCTATGTAATCGAATATACACGCTTGGATGGGTGCTTAATTTGTTGTTGACCATGTGATGATTTACTGAGCAACACACAGTGTGTGTCGTGTTAAAAATTTTTGGCCGACCAAACCGTTGAGACAACTTCACTTACACTCTGCCTGAGGACGAAAACAGTACGGTTAGTAACGCATTTCAACTGAACAGAGTTTAAATGTCAAACAATTTGAATAAGACAAATTTAAAATTCAATATGCAGCGGTCCTCAAGGAACCGAGTCTCTCGGAACATGCCTGTACATTTTTATCAGAAGGCACGACTGGTTTCTAGTATTTAAATATGTGGGCGCAGTCTGCCTGACGCATGTGTAACAAGGTTGGATCTAGTCGGACAGATTGCCACCCTAACGTCTGACCAAAATAAAACAAAGACTTTGATTAAACGATTTTATCACCTGTGAAACACTAATTAATCCAGGTATATGCTCACCTGTCTCCCTAATCATTGTCCGTAACTCTTTTGCCGAGGTATAGCACTACTCCCAATTTTCGCAAGGTGCTCGTTTGAAGGTCGCATACAGCAAACAAAACGAGATCAAGGCCAGCGATTGAATACTTCTGTCACTCAGCCCCAATTCCAACTGATATCAGTATTCAAAGGAGTTAAGATTATCTCCGTTCTAGCGAACGCCTGATTTCCGTTAACGACAGACTCGCAAGATAGAAATGTTAAAAATTTAAAGGCACCGAATATTTGCTAATTTATATCAAGCCAATATACACACGTCTGTTGAAAATAATACCATTTTAATATCCGCCCGTTAAAACAAAAGGCCGCTTGAGAACATTTGAATGTTTTAAAAGAAACGAGCACCTTTCGAGACGGGTTATCAAGGCACGATCTTTCCCAGCTTAGGAATTAAAGAATTTCATTCTTTCAAGCCAACCTTTGCCGTATGTCGAGTTCATATAGACGCTGATTCCAGGTCTTGTAAAATTGTCGTTTCACTGGTTTGTCAAAACTTACAATGGAATACCGTGATGTAAAGATATTCCGTAGACATGTGAAGTATTGAGTTAGCTGTTAAGTTCGCTTAAAAGGACATTCAGCACGAATTGTATAAAGTTAAAAAGCTAATTTTACTGATCATATCGACGATAACCACGTGATACGATTATGACGATGCCAATGATGATCACTACGGTTATTGTTTCCGTACCTTTCACTAACAAAACTTCGAATCCGTGTAAACAACCAAATGATTATTACGGAAACGATGGGATAAATAAAACTATAACGAATGTGAAACTTTTTATGTTTTAGTCTTCTCCATTTCTGAATAGCAAATACATGAATAAACCAGCTGATCACCAGTTTGATACTTTTTGATGTAAAAATGCTCCATTGCAGAATTTTCCCGAAATTATCCTAATTAGTTCATGCGCACACTTATTTTGTTGAAAATAATTTCATTGAATTATTTTCGTTAATAATTTTAAATTTTGTGATTTGCATTATAAATACTCTGCTAACGTTAAATCTTGCTTGATTCAGCTGATCAACGTCCTCTCAAACGCAGTTAACTGGAAGTATAGATCAAAACTCTAAAAGGAACGAAACAAATTATCAATTGTATACGCTTACACTGTTTTCGAAGAACAGATTCTGCCACCCCTACAAAGCTATTCATCGAAACATCATTCTGTAGCAGTTGAAGTCTCAGTGGTTTATAAATTTAGACAAGCCCGTGTCCTTTAATTATTTCTCGATAAACCAACAATAAACTGTAGTAAACATCATTTCGAGCTTTCCATAGATTGCTAAGAAACTCGATGAAGTTTAACTTACTGTACGTCTCCACGACGTAATATCAAGTGGATAATGTGGATGGGTGTTTGTGGGGCAGTCACTAGGATACTGAGTATGAAATCTTCGTAGAACAAAGACTGAACTGGTCGATCTGGTGCCACAGCTTTCGAAGGAAAATATTCAGGTAAGCCCTACAAACCGAGTGCTGATAACGTTTTTTGGTGGTGTCCGTAGGAGGCGTCCGGTCCTCTTATATACGTTTTGTCTGTTTGTAAACCCAAACATTGAACTCAATAAGCTTTCAGGTATAGCAGTATTCACATCGAATTGTAAAATATGGGATACCTACGCACAAAAGTGAGTCAGAAATTATCAACACATGTTATCTCCGAAACTTCATGTATTTCTGTTTCTATGTATAGGGGCTCCCAATCACAGGATTCATGAGTATCTTATTATGGTCGTGCATGTTGAACAATGGGCATTGTTTGCTAGAATTGTATTCAGGTTTGCTTAGCAACTCTGTGGGCAAGACGTACAGTGTAATTGCCTGCAACAATGTGCCATCTTTTATCGTACATGCATGAAATCATAATTCGCTTTTATACTTTTCTTCACGCAAAACCTTAATAGACAAAACACTCGTTTTTGTCCATTTGTGCATGACATAATTAATGCCCACTCTCTTTTGTACCTCAAAACGTGGTCACAACTTTTCAACTACGGACTTAACACGTTATTAAAATAACATATTGAAATATTTTAATTTTACTTTTTAAAAGCGTCACGGAACATCGCGCCAATTTCTTGCCCTACTACGATTACAAAAAAAGGAATAAACAGGCAACCAACCTTTTCTAGATCTCGTAAGGTGACGACTACATCTTAAGGGACCAAGCACAATAGAGTGATAATGAGCTGATCATTTCAAACGCAAAACTACACAATTTCCCTGCCTTGTTTTAAAAGTCGTAATGGCTGCCTGATAAAACGTCTATGTGCATTATTATCTATTTACAACGATGTCATGATTCTTTGATATTATCGGCTCTATAAATCATTATCTTATTTGTACTGCTCTCGCCAGCTGATCGGTATTTTCCTAATAGCAATTTCTTGCTACTTGCCTCACTGAGCTTCCACTACAGCAGGTGACGTCATTTCCATTCTCAAAGAATGTCATGTGGGTCTACGGATGTGAGTCGTTGACATTATACATTTCTTAAAAAACATGTGAAGATTTGAACGTGTCTCAAAAGTCTTTTTGCAACAAGTGCACCCACGATGCACGTTATTACATCACATTTACACAGAAACTCGGGATTTGTGGGTGCGTATATAGATTTCAAACACTGCATTGGTAACGTTTCTATGCGGCTGCCTCTACCACATTTTGAATGCCGTAAACTTATAATTATTTCACTCATTGGATTCCAGTGCAATATACACAATATATGATGTGATGCATAATCCGGTGCCGGATGAAAGTTTTCTGGGAGTCCTCTACGCAATAAAGTGCCTCGTGCGTTCTGCCCGTTTGCATGCAACAATCACAAATAGGAATTCAACTAAGTTGCCTAAATTTTCTGTGCATTTGCGTCTTTGTTTGCTTACCCTTATTTTTATATCACCTTATTACGTGTTATTCTTTGACTAATAACAGTTTCAATAATATCTGAAAACTGAGCCCTCGTTTCAATGCAAACAAACGAGGACTTGAAATTGCGAAGTTGAATGAAAAGGTGCATATTATTCATAAACCTGAGAATTCAACGTAAACGTTACCATCGGTGCGTATCAAAGCTAAAATACAAGAAAATAAAACAGCATTAGAATGAACGACCAGTGTTTGCCGCTAATGTTGCGAGAAGTTAAAGAGCCTTGTTTAGTTCCCATGTGGAACTGTTTCATACAATCGGCAACTGTTCGTCACAATTCTCCACAATTTTCTAGGTCTCCGGTCGCCGCAACCATTTAAAGACCGCGCGGCGAATAGACCAGTGCCGAGTTGCATGAAACAGTCCCAAATAGGGACTCAATTAATGTCCCTAAGTCTTAATGCATATTTGTATCTTTATGGACTTACAGATGCAATATTTTTCTATCATTTCATCCAGAGTTCATTAAAATAAATAAGGATTGGTCCCTAAATTGAGGGTGTTGCATGAAAAATCCCTACTTATTTTCGATAATATTGACAGTATAACGTAGAGCTTACTATCGGTTTGTGTCAAAGTCAAAAGTTAACTAAAACAACACAAGAAAGGGCAATCAATGTTTCCACAAGTCCAAAAATACGCAGTAGATTTAGGGAACTTAATTGAGTCCCTGCATGGGACTGTTTCATGCAACCGGGCACAATGGCCATTATTTTGTGTGGACCTATGCTGTTGCTTTTTAATCTCACTGGATAATGCAGTACTGGCAACATCCAGGTCAAACAAAACGGAGAAATGAGTGACTTTCAAGTAACTAACAAGCATGACTAACGGCCGATTCAGCATTACCTGTTGTTCTGATTAGACTTCACATTGACTCGATCATTTTTATTTTGGGATTTTTGTCCATTTACCTGATTTGATCTTAAGACGTCGAGAACAGAGTAAGAACCTGAGCGAATACGCATGCCTTTCAGGTTTTCTCAGCAATAGCGCAGTACTGAGAGTCAGACAATGTCTACTAAGACATTGTCCTATCTACGGCTTGTTGCACTTGGGGTTGATCATGGACCCATTTAAGGAATGGGCAGAAAAGTCGACTACGTAGTATTGCGGCCGCTTGTTCTCTTAAAATTGTGGTTGACCCCTCGTGAAATTTCAAATATGTCGTGTTCCTTGTCGCAAAATATCAACCGAAAGATTGAATGGGGCGTTAAACAGCTTCACAAAAGATTAGCTTGCAACGATTACAGTTTAAAGTTGATCATAAATTGCTCGACCTGCTTAAATTTGACCTCTATGCACTAAATAAGTTTATCTTTCTGTGTCAATGGCTCTCCAGATGTCAGGCCTATAATTTCTGTATCGAAGATGCGGTCGATTAGTCGTTGATCTATTTAAGAAAATGTTTTATTTGTCGCGGCTCGCAGTTAAGGTTATGAAGAACCTTATCGTAATTTCTGTGCATTCAGCTACAGAAGTATTGACTTCATCTCAGAAAAACGTAAATGTAAAAAGTATGTAGAATTTTATACCAATATGCCATTAATTGGTCAACGTGACCATGTCTTTTTAGTAAAATTTATCAAAACAAAAAATACGTTCTTTGCAAAACAACGGTAACAGCAACATGAGCAAATTTCATTTGATACCAACATTTAAGGTGAAATCTTAAAAAAACTCTGTTGCAGTTATATAAATTATTATTTCGTTTTCGTTTTATGCAACTATTAATTTTTTCCATATAAATCAGAAGTGTTACTTTTGATAGCCACTCATGCAAACGTGGAATAATTTAAAAACAATTCTCAACATTTTTTGGAAAACAGTGCACAAAGGATGGTATGTGAAGGTTTCATATGAATCCGATCACCCACTTCGGAAATATGTTCTGAAATTAATTAAATTTTGGCTTTCCTAAAATTGTATAGTATCTGACAGTTTTATAAGAATTCTTCTCAGATATGATGTTCCGATGAGAGCTAGGGTCCCACATAACTTAAATGAACTAAATTATCAATGTGTCTTGTAGCGTGACATCTGATAAGTGCAAATAGGCACAGTAGTCTCATGAGTTTCACGGTCACACGATCCTTCGTATCACGTTTATTTCTTGAAAGGCACCTACGAGAATAAACGCGAGTTCTCGTGAAAGACGTCATCGCGCATGCGCAATTTGACACAAGATTGCATTCTATAGATCTTGAGACAAACGAGAAATCTTGGGTTATAGAACCGAACCAGTGAATTCCATCCCATAATTCAACATTCCAATTCCGCCAACTAATCACTTCAGTGGCCGCCATTTTACAAGGTTGCGTTGCTATTGGGTGTTGCTGATCAAGGTTTCGACCATACTAGCTCGAGTGATTTTTGCCTGGTCTTGCGAGCCGTTCCAGACCAACCTCTTACTAGCGTAAAATGGTGAAAACGGAAAGGGAAAAAATGCAAATAAGTCAAAAGTACATTCCGAAATGCACCTACTGTTTTCCTTACGAATTAATCAGACATCTATCTATTTTTTGCTGCAAATACGGGAACCCGTCAGACAAATGGCAAAAATGTGGTTGGTAATGACATATGTTAGCCTACATTTCTGGTGTGCAGTGGTCAAGGGCATTTGTTATCTTATCTCCACCCTGGGACCGGAAAAGTTTTAATTTCGGGAAGAAAAAGCCATGGCTTCATTAAGTTTCTCCGTTGAGTGTGCTTTAGAAAAGCTACGCATCCCTGATCGGTGTCCTGAGATAAGAGTGGTACCAAGGGCTTTTGTTGAGTCGGTTTGTCATTTCCTCGAGATCAGCCAGTTGAACCGTAGTCTTACCCCACTAAGCTTGTCGTATCATAAAAATCTTTTACGAATCTCAAAGGGGTCAACATGTCAATATTTTCTGAATTTTGATTAAGTGAACAACAACTAAAATATTTCAAGTTTGTCGCTTGTCAATAGAACCATCGTCAGTTTTCTATAACAATAGCCAAGTGAAACATTCCTATTGAAACACACCTTTAATATCACTGGCTGATTGATGGAGCTGCGTTCAGTGGTAGGAGTTTCTAACAAAATCTAATTACCTGCTTCCTAAGATACTCTAGGGTGTGTTTTTGGGTGCGAAGGCACTTTTTTAAGATGGTCCTAAGGTTCTCTTTCAAAAATCCTCGGAACACTTTTGCAAGCATAAATTCGGAAGTCAGCATTCATATCGACGATAACATTTCTAGTTGAGAAGGATTTCTCGTAAATCAGGCACAGCAAAATGGTGCAAGTCATGAGGAAATAATGCGAAACGGTACTCAATGACAGTTTATACTTTCTGTGGAATTGTCAATTTATGACGTTTCATCAAACAACATATTATTTCCTCGTGGTCAGATTTAATCTTTATTTTTTAATCAAAAGCAGGAAACATTGCTGTAAAATACCAAGCCATAACGCACAATCACGTGACTACTATCTCTTATGAAAGGAGTCATTTTTATTTAAAATGGGATTTCCTTAAATGAATTGCAGATGATAACCTTTTTACAATTGAAAAACGTAACGAAGATGCCAACCATCAACTTTTCTGAGGTTTCTTTCGGTCTTAAGGTTAAAAGTCTGTGTGTGTGTGTGTTATCCACGCGTAAAGTGGTCCACACAAGCTCAAACTTTTTCAACAATAACATTTACTTCAAATTATGTGTCGCTTTTGATAGTGTGAGGGCGCTATTGAATATTAGAAAGTATCAGTTTCAATGTATAGTTCTCAGTGGATTTTTTGTATAAACCGTCAAAACACTGTGTGGCTCCTCATCTACATTTAGGGCTATTTTCACTATTTCATTGGGATTTGGAGAAAACACGTCGTCATCGCGTGATCTGATAATAAAAAACTTCTAGACCTGGTAGCCTTATACCGGAAAATTCAAAAATTTTGGAAGTTAAACGCAAGAATTGCAGTGATTGAAATTAAAAAGATACCCGTAATGGTCAACCTCTAACCAAGTACTCGCCAAATTTAGCCTGCTTTCGTTTTTCCTTTGGCGTATTTCGCTTCAAGGCAAGAACAATGTGCAGTGCAGTTGCGACAGTGAGGCACAAACTAGATAATGTAAATACCTATTGAACGTGGATGGTAAGCGCCAAACTGTCAACAATATTGAGATGAGCATCATTCATGTTTGGAAATTTGAAAGTCCTGAAAATGACTCTTAAAAATTTGCCACATTATTGAAATTGATTGAACTAATATAAAAAAACTCGTATTCTTGGTATTTACATACAAAAAGCTTAAAAAAATACCAAGAGATGCAATGAAAAGTCACATCATTTTTGAGTTTTGAGTTTTGAAAACTCCGCTGTCAGACATTTTAATATTTGTCTGTGTTCGTAAAGCCTTGGTGGCAGGAATGTTTGCTGGAAAAGAGTCCATGTGTTCAAACAAGGAAACTGGCTGACGGAAACAATATTCGCGAGACTGGTTGGCAGAAAATCAGGAACAGGGGTATGATCATCGTACTCGAAATCGAACTCGGATTTATTTTTGGCATTTTCTGTTCTACTTGTGTGCAAACTCAAAATAAGTAGCTAGTACTTTGTGCTCGAGCACATGATTTAAGTAAATAAGTGCCTAGTTCAAATTTAGTCTAAATGACCCCAGTATTCGCGCTACAAACTCAAACAAAAATCAAGTCTTTAAGTAAAAATTTCGAGTTCAGACTAGAGCCTTTAGTCTTAAGGACGGAGTCATCAAATCCAACTAGAATTAGAAAGTTATCCACTAAGCCATTGTGTACTCGAGCGCAGAACAATAGAAGATCATCTTTAATGTTCTTTACCAAGAACAAAACGCTGGACTGAAATACTACCAACCAGAACACCTGAGTTCTCAAAGTCTGAATGCCAGCCAATAAGAATAGAAGGTATTTTAGTTCTTGTTGAGGCACGACAGGACAGCGAACGGTGTGGAAAGGACGCAACGCACGATTGACGTAGAGTTATTGATTATATAAAATACAACTATTTTCACGAAAAGGAGTTATACCCAAAACGACGCTTTGGATTTCTATTTGGCCTTCAGATGCTCTCCTACCTAATAGGGACCGAGTGGGCCGGCGACAGCAAGAGCTCCTGCAAAATCAAGCGTCTTTGCCTAGGGAAGATCCAAGAAGAACCTAATCTCCTAAGTATTTTATTATTCTAGTCAAAAGCTGTAGTCGTATGCTTAGCTCTTTTATCCTCACTCTCCCTCTGAATTCAACGAACGCATTTTGTTTTCCTTTTTGAAGTCGACTGCTAACGAAAAAAATATTGCATGGCGGCGAGAGAGCAAGACAACTGAAATTAAATTTTGATTGACATCTGTAATAAATATACAAGATCAGAGAGAGGTCGTTGACGTTGAAAGACGTGCGAGACTAATTGCTTCTTTAGTGTCAGATAATTGTATTTTTAATTACTGTATATCGAGAATTGTTCTGGTCGCCCGGAAAGATGATGCCAGGATCTTTATTTTGCAAACAATGGTGACGAAATAAGTGGCGGAAACATTAGTATTTGACAGTTTCAACACTTTAAGTCCTCGACGGATATCTGAGTCAGTGAAATATACCACATAGTGCGATAAGCAGTATTATAAAACTGTTTCAAAAGTCCTAATTGGACTATCAGGGAAAACAAGAAGCGCATAGATCTGTACAGGGAAGTTCTCAAAATAAGGCATAGCACAAGATGATTGGAATGAATCATGCATGAATATTGTTTCTGCGATTTGAACAGAAGCTCAGACAACCTGTAATGAAGCTGTCGTCAAAATATTTCAAGCGAACAACGTATCCCTCCCGATGAACATTTCTTGGGAAAAGTGCACCTGATAAAGAGTATAGGAAGAGGGGGGGTTGGGGGGCGGGAGGGGGTTGGGGGGCGGGAAGGGGTTTGGGGGGGGGAGTCACCCAACCTACTTAGATTTTGAATTGTCTGTATTTCCAAAGAAATATAAATCCATTCCGGGTTCGAAATCACCCATCCAAAGAGCTGTTTACGCGTAGTAAACAAATGCGTGTGGATTTGTGGACTCCGAGTCATCAAATCCACAATGCACACAGTGCCACTCAGACAATTGTTTGCTGGCAGTTGATCTTAGGTAGATACTACAGTAATTCGAGTCCATGATAAACTAAACGTCCTAGTACTAGCTGTATATATGACGTCTCACGATATTCGAGTCCATAATAATCTAAACGTTCTGATACTAGCTGTATATCTGACGTCTCACGATATTCGAAAAAATGCCGAAGAAGTTTAAAACATTGATTTCCCTGTTTTTTACATTTCAGTTTTAAATGAAATTGTCACTTTATAGGCAAAATTTATTATGATATGCAAAATTAGCCTTTCTTATTTCTCAAATTTTGAACTGCGTTTTACAAAAATGTGCCTTTGGTGGCGTAAGAAAAAGGAATATTTTAAGTACATAATATAATGATACTAAAATGTGGAAAGACAGTTGCTTGCGCAATTGAGTTACAAAACCACTTTTAGAGAAGACCAAATATTCGGCCCAATACCTCATTATTGAGAACCAGGACCCATTGCTACGAACTTAGTCTCTTCCACACATCACTCCCTTACGGAGGCTGAAATTTTGAACACTGACAATCAAATGACTTTCAGTTGCTTGCTTGGATAATATTCATCTAAGAGGTTTCAAATTAATCTGCATGACCAAACTTCAGCAAACTAGATTGGTTGTGTTCCACATTGGCAAACTTTTGTTTTCAAGTTTTAGTCGAGTATACAAGCATAAAGTCTGCCAGCGGTGAGGGGCCTTTAATCAAAACTGACATCCAGCAGCCATCCACACGTTTGTGCTGGTAACAACAGTTTGTCAAATAACGAGGTGTCGCCAGTCTTGGCAAGTACTCATATCTGAGAACATTAAAGACGCCGGATGGAAAGAGATGTGACTGGAAATTTGACTTTCAAGGCGTACAGACCAGACCCAGAGAACAAAAGACGATTGCCTACGGACGCTAAGCCTATGTTAAACACCCATTAACTACATTTTGGGAATAATGAAAGGACTTCTAACCCAATGTTCATTCTGAAATTTGTCTGCTTATGACAACAATACACATATGCAGTTACGTGTAATTTTGCACACCTGAAAATGTAATTTGTAAAATAGAAAGTGGAAACACGTTCAGTTAGGAAGGAGAGTGATCAATCAATTGGAATTGAACGATTGCTAATTACATTTTTTAAAGCCTTATAAGTAGATTGAACTTCAAATAATAATACTCTCCTATTTATTCAAAGACGTATTAACTGCAAAACTTTGTGTAAACTATTGTTGAGCAGAAGGTGAAATAAAAACGGCTATAAACGCGCCATCTATCTACATTTAATTTAGACCACGTACCGTTTTAAAATTGGCCTGACATTTGTTCTTAATCTAAATAGACATGAATGCTGGTCTTGGAAAAATTGACAACCTGCTACTGCTTGAGACCAGACTCTACGATTTGACTTGTCACGGCGTGTTCACCGAAGGTCAGTTTTCTAAACAAAATGCTATTTTTTCGACGGGTTTAAAGGTGTTTTTAGACAAAGTTATTCGTGCGCAGAGACCGTGCGACTGATTTAAGAGAACGACACACAAAAACTGAAGAGAACCTGCTAACTGAGCATGACGAGTGTGTTGTGGTCTGCAATCTTCCTTCTAGGTAGTCCCTGGAAGAATTGGTTTCTGAAATGATGCGTGTTATTGACGGCAGCGCCAAAGCGATTGATGTCAACAGAATGGACGCAGGCGAGTTTGATTTCAGAGACAAACCGACCATCCCACAATTGAATAAAATGAGATTTGGCAATGGAAATTTTCACTCAAACTCTTATTTACTAAAGTTATCTACTACTTCAAAAGCATTTCCAGTATCACGACATATATTAAGAGCGATTCCATATAAAAAATAGATGGTGGGCTATAGGCCTATATGCAAAATTACTGATCTTTTTGAAACTTAGCACATCAGCTGGCCTTGCCAAATGAAATCTGAGTCTGATTTTTATGAGTTTTTTATAACCCTTTTTACGACAACTTTTTAATTTTTTCTTAAAAATCGCAAATAAAAAGTACAGGGAAGTGGATGAATTTCCTCGGCATCAACACATCACACTATAGCAAAAATAAAGACGTAGCATGAAAGAGGAAAGGATAAATACAAGAAGATTAGTTTGGATGGTGTAATTGACTTTTTATGTTCTCGCATTTTAACGTCCAAAATTTCATTTTCACTGCTTATTTTTAAGTCCATTTTACTCTTTTTTATCGCTCCTGCAAATCTATATCACAAAACTTGAGCTCACGTCCATCTGTTACTGCTGTCTCTGTTGAGCCGAACGCAAGAATAAAAATCTTGTCTCTTTGACAGATTTTGTGTAGTCATTTTTTACATAACGTACTTACATAGCTTTCTGTCAATCTGTGACTGTCAGTTTGATTAAAATACTCTAGGTGGCGCTACTCTAATGTACAATTATCTATTGAGCAAGATGTCAAACAAACATCATTGGTATTGCTACATTAGTGACGAAGGAGACATTGGGAAGCTTTCCGAGTGATTTTTTCCTCAATTCTATGGGTGCAACAACGAAAATCTATTATAGGATTACAGAGCTCAAAAAGTCACTTGTACTATACTGATGAGTTACTAATACAACCCTATCAACATCTCATGCTTCAGAGAAGCAGCAAGGAGTGTACGAGTATAGGAGAGTTCACTCCGCCATTTTACCATTCGCCGCAATGGTTACCGGTCGAAACACTAGCGCTCCAAGCGGTGAATAATCAATACTTACTTAGGACCGCAGTCCGAACAATGTAAACACTGATGAATTCATACTTTAATGACGTTCAACGTGCAATAAAATTACTGCGTGATTGAAAATGGTTGAATACGTAAACTAACATCCACTTATAATCGAATGAGAAAGAAAATGTGTATTTTAATCAATATTAAAGTGTATTTGTTTTTATTCTTTTGAAGCTCCCTTCAAAATCTATCACGGTTTTGTTTCATGTTTGAGTTCTTAACAAGGCAAATTATCTTTCCTTATAACAGTTCATACCTCCATGGACAATAAAATTTGAATGATTGCTCCTGGGG
>NMRA01000109.1:484986-500905 GCA_002633005.1 Phoronis australis | reverse complement strand
CACTACACTACAGAAGTCCTGTCGTACTGTGATTGTGATAGAGACAAAAGCGTTTTGGCGTCAACTAAAAAATCTAGGACTCAAATGTCGATCCACGGTTATTTTAAGGGGCCGCACAACTTTTCACCGAGACCCACAGATTCCATAACGCTAAATTGTCATGAGAGACCGTCCGGAGTTGGTATACGGTGCAACTCCGGACGGTCTGGGCTCAACAGAATATCACAGTTCTTCTGTGAGCCTACACCAATGTGATAAATGAGACAAGTTCTACTAGCTGCATTAGCTGCAGGTATGATTATCTCTCAGTTTTATGACACAAAATGTGTAACTGGGCAAAGCCTTTTCAAACTAGTGTATATAAATCAGCGGAGCGTGAGACCCATGAGGCGACCTGTCAAGTCCTCACGACAATTCTACGTTATGTCTTTAACTTGACTAATGCAAACTTGAGTCCCTGTGGCTGTGATTGTGCCATGGCCGTGTCACTTCGATGATTCATATTCACCCATGGCCATGGCTATGTTTTCCTAAAATTATCCCTGCGATCGTTAGAGTGACATTTTGATTTGGAATACATGGACTGCAAGTATCCAAAAAGCAGACGATAACATCGTACGTTAATCAGTAGTCCTTCCGCCGGCTGACCAGTAGGCCTAGTCTACACTGCAAACAACAGACAGTGGCACCGGGACGTGCGATCGACTTGTCTAACAACTGTGAACAGAACACACAAAATGAAAGACAATGTATTATATTATTGAATAACATATAATACTTACCTTTCCGGATCCTTAGAAAACCTAAAAAACGACACGTCTGGGGTTGTCGAGGATGAATTAGTGCAATTTATCGCACTGCATAATGCGTCCTTCCAATTTGTTTTGGCACTTCCTGGTTGACTGTTGCTTGTTCATCACTTGGCGGCGCTAGTAGTAGCGGTAACAGCGAACTCACAAGTGAACTCTCCTATACTACTACACTCCTTGGAAGCAGGTTTTGTTCTACAGGGGGTCCAAAATCCCGAGATTGGTCAATTTTCAAACACCGTAATGGACTAAGAATCTCAAGCATTGCCTAAAGTGCATGCCAGTCCATTTTCGGACGCCCTAGACAAACTCCTGTACCTGCGCTTGAAAAGGTTCCCTGGTGCAACCTACCCCACTTTCAGTGGAGCTACCACAGACACAAACATGCACAATGAAAATATCCAATAACTAGGGTAAGACGGAAGTTTTCGCTCTCTGCATGACAATAGCCAACTGTTTTATAAGAGAATTATCATAATTTATGCTTTGTTAGTAAGATTTGTGGTGCCAGCTTTGGTGTACTTATAAATTAGAATGGTACAAGGGAGAACAATGTTGAAAGGATCTTGCGAGAGCAAAGGTCAACTTATAGGACGTTATTTAAACAAGACTTCATATTTTGCTACACATGTCGCAACCCTACCCTCTGACGCAACGCCACCTATACTGAGAAGTGGCCCTGTGGAAACTACCGGGCTCTGATACAGCGCCACCTATACTGAAAGTGGCCCTGTGGAAACATGACGAACAACACACGGAATTCCGTGTGTGAGTATCAAAGCGCAGGCTCGGTTGAAAGTTTACAGTTCACATCGACACCTCTTGTCCACGCCTTCTATGCAGTGTACCCTGTTTGGGCTTAAGCCACTGGATCAGGGTTTCCTTGATTTCGTTTACTTCGATCACTGTCCGTATTAATATATTAAAACTATTCAAGTCAAAGGTGGTCGTAAGAGTATACTGAAAAGGGTTTCCCAAATTTCAACTAATGGAGATGACTGAATGATATGGCATCGGTTTCATTACTCTAACCCATGAGAAGCAATGGTAAACAGCATTCCTTGCGTAGCACTGCGAAAGAGTGTAGTTGCAAGCCCTGAGACTGTCTTTTGCCGAGGTTCGGGCCCGACAATCGCGCACTAATCTGAAAGGTTTAGTGAATTTCTGTACTAATGCTATCCACTGATTACCCTATTTTAGGTACTTTTGAGTTTCCACTTCCCTTCAGAAAAATGATGAAATGAAATTGGCTTTGAACTAGTGTCATTTAAACTTATTGGTAAAGGATACTCATTCGTCGTAATCAAATGTTTTCAAAATACGATCGAACCCCTCCCCTGCCGAAAAGGTCCAGCCCCAGCATATTCCTTAAAGATAGGATATGCATGGACAAGTAGCAACAAAATTGCAGGTACTGGTGCTACTAACTACAGTGATAACTAAGTTAGTAATATTTTTGAATATGCCTCTGATTCAAAGCGCTTCACGTGGCATCGGGTCGTACTCGGAAAACTTCCCCCGAGTGCCGCTATTTGTGTAGATGACAGGATCGTGCATACGATAAGAGGAAGCTTTATATTATTCATAAATCACGCGCATGGTGACTATACCAAAGGGTAACAAGTGAGTCCAGATGTGTATGTCTAAACGTAAGCATAAAAGTCTAGCCCAACGACCTTTGTAAGCAACATGTTTTATATATAGCAGCGAGTGAGCTCCCAAAAGGTAGTGCGGTGTGAATGCCTTAAACTCGGCTCCAACTCCTTTCAAAATAGCGGGTACACCCGGGCTCCGTCCGTCGAGTAGCACTCCGTACTCCGCTCTGTAGCCGCAAGGACTATGCAGCGATGTAAGTGCCGGCCAGTAATAAGGAGCTCTTCGTGGGATTTTATTTTTTATACGCCCACATATTTATATGTGGACGCATTATGCGTCATCTCCGTCCGTCCGTCCGTCCGTCCGGGTGGCGTCCGTCCGGCGTCCGCTGCTCTATCTCCAAAACTCTTTGACTTACGTTCATGAAATTTGGTACATATGTTCCATTCATAAATGGGACGGCATGAGCGAAATTTCGGAGGGATCCGACTACCGATGTGCCCCCTAGTGGCAATTTTAGTTTTTTTACGCGTACCTTTGTATCTTCAAAAGTCCTTAACGGATTTTCGTGAAATTCGGTATGTAGGCACCTATTAGTGAGATGACGCTATCTTTCCATTTTCAGATGGATTTGTCGTAGTTTGCGCCACCTAGTGGCCATTTTTAGTGTTTTCGAGTTTTTTGCGTCCACCCCTCCATCAACCAAACCGCTCAAACGATGATTGTGAAAATTGGCATGTATGTGCTTACTATAAAGAGGACGGCTGACGATGATTTTCGGACGATTTCGACTACTGTGGCGCATCCTAGTGGCAGTTTTGTTTTTGTTGCGCCTATGGCTGTATCTCGTAAACCGTTTGCAGAATCTTTACTTAATTTAGCAAGTGCATTTATATGATGTTGACTACGGATGACGACGACTTTCGGACAGATCTGACGACTGCTGTGGCCCCTAGTAGCAATTTTAATTTTTTACGCTTAACTCAGTATCTTCAAAGGTCCTCAACAGATTTTGCTAAAATTTTAAATATAGGCATCTATTGGTGTGATGACGCTATCTTCCTGTTTTTGGATGGAATCGAGGTATTTTGCGCCACCTACTGGCCATTTTTTGCTGTTTTCAAATCTTGTTTTTGGTGTCCACCCCTGTATCAACCAAATCGGGCGATAATTCTCGAAAATCCACTCGGGCTCTAGATAACGGGGGATAACGACTTCGCCATGTAAGAATCTATATTTATACGAAGATAACAGACGACGACGACTTTCAGGCGGATCCAACGGACCCTGTGCCCACTAGTGGCAATTTCATTTTATTCTGTTTACCTTTGTTTCTCTGAAGTTCTTTGACAGATTTTTTATGAAATATGGCATGTTCCTGTTTTTGAATGGATTGTATGTTTTTGCGCCATCTAGTGGCCATTTTGTGATACAAATAAATAACCCTAAAAGCGCACCATTAGCAATGCATTCTTGGGCGCATTTCAACGCTCCGCGTTGCTCTTTTTTAGTAAGAAAGAGAATTATTTCGTGCAGATACATGTATCACAGATTTTGGTGAAGGTCACGCTTTGCGCAGCACCCCTTCCTGCCCTAAGCTTATATGTACCTCTACCGATAACGCTGCAGAAACACAACGTTGCTTCAACGTTAAAGACATAGTTTCACACTAAAACAACTGCTTTTCAACAAAAATAATAGCACTGTATGAATCTGCTGCACATGGCAGTTCTTGTTCGCACAGCTTGGTTAATTAGAAAAGCCCAGCAGTAATGACCTTATCCGATTTCAGCCGAGTCAATTCTCAGAACAGGCATATGTGTGATGTCAGACCAGGAACGATTCATACGTAAAATTTAGAAAAATATGACTTATGTTGTGACAAACAATCAAGCCTTGAAGCGCAATTGACTTTCAAAGAAAAAACAATTTCAAAACTTTTTCAACTATTTTTTAAGCTGAGTATATGGTCAACAGGATGGGATATTCACACTCCAATAATTAGAATATTCCTTATAGTTTTTGCTCAAAAACATAATCACTGTGCAAATTTTCTTTTTCCACTAGGTTCTGGAAAGCGACGGCATGTACCGTTTCGAATACTCTCCAAAAGTTCACTCATCCTGGTTTACAATTATACTGGGATCACAGGCTGTCGTTCTAGAATCAGTCCACACAAAATATGTTCGCTACATACTACCGAATACGGCGACGCTCCACTCGTAGACTTCGCAAATTTTTCCCACTTGCAACGCATTCTTGGATCAGTGGGAAACTTGTGCAAAGATACACGAGCCCTTGGCGTATTGCCACTGTCTCCAAATACACAACGGTCAGGCATTCTTCTTCAAATATTTACTCCAGTTTAAATCTAAAAATCCGTCTACATTTGAAAAAAGTACTCCTCTTGGCACACAGCAATAGACACTGTGGACTCAGTCAGGCTGACTCTGCAATGATGGGTCAATTCTCTACTAACTACTGTAAAATGTTTATGGCAACACACAAGACCATGTGCATATGTGTCACATTTCAGAGAACTAATGGTCAAAAGGTGCATAATAAACCGATTCTAACAAACAGAAAGATTCCATTTGTGCCAGGTAGTCCAAGTACAAACCTATGGACAGACTAGGCAGTGATCGGGTCAGGTTCCTGATGTGACGTGTTTCCGAAGATAGCCGAAGTTGAAAAATTTCTGTTCTCAAAATTTTGTGGGGAAGCGGCAGCGTGTTTTATTAACATTCAACACACGTGTATACATATTAACTTCAACTAAATAGCTTTGAACCATTCACTTTAAAGCAACGTTATAAACACGTTGTAACCTAAATCTAACACTGTGATTATGTTGTGTAAGGACATGGGGGTGCACCCCCAGGCAGAAAAGTTAGCAATGATATACACTTGATCCCGACTCGTGTGAATTGATTGAAGGATAGCTACAAATAGACATAGGAAATAATATGTTAGCAACAGTGAGCAACGGTATCCAAACAATAACATGATTGCAAGCCATGAAATAAAAATTTGGCCATGAGACATAACAGGTATAATTATGTGGACTACCCTCAACAAAAATTCCTTTTGTGTAAATATTAGGTTAGCGTTCTGGTCCGGAAGATTGAGTCCACTTTTAAATGCACTTGAAAAACGATCGAGACTTGCCAAATTCAAAGTCAACTACTGTTAAAGAGTAGCTATAAAGGTGCATAGGTTGGTCAATACTTTTTTCCTCAGAGATCACCATTACGTTGAGACTGTGATCATTCTTTGTATTCGCGAAGTTTGGTTCATTCACAGTGGGGCCGATGATCTTTACAAGGTTTCCATTTACACAGCCTATTAGCAGTATTGCCCCGGGGAATAGAGTCATTCGGTAGAAGCTGGCCTTGATCTAATTCAGCGTTTGGGTGATACTGGAGTCTTACGATTCGATTCAAGTCCTGCACTTATGCTGATGTGACGCTTGCCACCATGCGTGTCACTGGTGCCCGTCCCCGACCATGCATGTTCATGAAGCTGCCCCTTGCATATTAGCTACACGTAAGTCACACCAACATTCGAATTAAGGTTGTTACTGAACAATTCTTCCTCGTGGCAGGCTTTATGTTGTCATCCACGAGACCACAGTTATACTGTAAAACGTATGGCCTCTTCTCCGAAGAGAAACATCTGTCTGAGCTCTTTCTGGCCACATTTGTTAAGAGAATCTTTAATTTCACACTAAAACTTCTGCTGTCCGGGTCCTAATTTGTACAGTTTGCTCATTGCAATTCGTATAGGGGTAGTTATCCGAAGTCTGATGGTCGAGTATTTTTGTACGGCAGATAGTACATGCATGAGTTATATGGCGGATAACTATGATCTTTAAACAACCCAACTTATCCGACATATACGAAGTTATGCCCCGGATAAGGACTTACCCGGCGTATTGTGCTTTATACTCCAGATATCAAGTTTTATGCAACTGGGTACAAAAGATGTTGCGGTAGTCAACGAAGGGAAATGGTTAACAGATATTGAAGGAAAATAAGCCAAAATGTGGAATAAAACCTTTAAAAGTTCGTAAAATGTAAATAAATTCTACTTAAGAATGTTAGAGAATGAATGAAGAGGTTAACTGGATTTCAAATATCTAAATAGGAACAGAGGTGTGACGTGCGTGTTCTTAAAGATTCAAAAAAGTTGTCAATTCTTTTTGCATATGTTCCCAATCATTGTACGGTGCCTAAAAATCTAGATTTCGTAAAGTTTGCTAATTCGTTTTCTGTACTTCTGTAGAACTAAACAAATTTTCCCAATTCTCCAAGAACCTTACTTAGTTTTAGTGTACAAATAAAAAGCTTACACCCACTTAATTAACGGTAACTATAAGGAACTCAAACCTGAATCCAAGTGGGAAAATGGCATTTATGTATTTTTATAGGGGAGAAGTGGTGGAGAAAGTATATAATCCATTTCTCTGTTTTACAAACTGAAGTGGTTTCAATTTATACTATCGTATTGACTAGTAAGTTGCAATTCTCTTTTACATAAATTTGGAGTTATGGACTCGGATAAAGGCACTTTTTTGTAAAGAGGAAACTGATATGATCTTCATTAGCTTTATCCTAGTACCAAGTCCATTTGGCAGCGTTTTAATTGTTTTTTAGAAAAATAATAGTGCTTAACTTAACTCATGTAGACATTTTTGTGAAAATTGGCGCACCAGATGCTATTAATCTCATAATTTGTTTAGCCAAAGTTCACATTAGTAGACTAAAGAATTTACCCCTGTTTAGGTCAAGTAAACATTGGAATTCTAGATCATTTTAAAATTGAAAAAATTATGAAATCTATTTCAATAAATTTGAAAATACACGTTGTCAAGCAGATTTAATTTTAGCTGAAAGTCTAGACATGCGGTCTCTGCGAATGTCACGTGTGTATGTGGCGTAAAGGGTATTTTTTTATATCTGCTAAAGTACAATCATAATTGCACAATGCTACTATTGTTATGTCTTTACCGTGATGTGAATAATGCTTGCAATCTAAATAAACGTTAAAAACGTAAAGAACTAACTGTTGAATGAAAAAAATCACATTCCATTCAAACTACAAGTAACTCTAACATTACAAAAAAAGAGCAACGCAGAGCGTTGAAATGCGCCCACAATTGCACCGTATACGGTATCCTTCTAGGGTTGTTTATTGGTACCATAAAGTGGCCAGTAGAGGGCATATATGTAGTATGTTGTACTTTGCAAAATGGAAAGGCATGGTCATTGTCTCCTCAACAGGCTAGGGGCAAAATGTGAGTGATCTTCATAATACAAGCACATCTTATACATCAGTTGCTTAAAGCACCGCAGAAACATAGAATTAAAAACAAATTTACCAACATACGAGATTAGCACAGCATTAGAATGCCAGAAACAAATTTCTACTTGGAACTTTTCCTTCATAGTCACGAAGTAACACAAAGTATACACCTGAAGACCTATGAAAATACAGAGGTGAATGTAAAACACTTAAATTGCCACTAGAGGCATACCGGTAGTCAGAATCATCGTCATCGTCCGTTGTCAACATCACATAAATACACTTGCTAAATTTAGTAAAGATCCTGCAAACGGTTTGGGAGATATAGCCATGGGCGCATAAAAAATGCCACTACGAGGCGCCACAGAAATCAAAGTCATGGGAAATTCAGCGTCAATCGTCCTCTTCATAGTAAGAACATACATGCCAATTTTCACAATCATACTTAGAGTGGTTTGGTTGATAGAGGGGTGGACGCAAAAATACAGACTCGAAAACAGTAAAAATGGCCACTAGGTGGCGCAAACTATGTCGAATCCATCTGAAAACGGAAATATAGCGTCATCTCACTAATAGGTGCCTACATACCAAATTTCATGAAAATCCGTTCAGGACTTTTGAAGATACAAAGGTAAGTGTACAAAATTAAAACTTCCACTAGGGGGCACGCCGCCAGTCGGATCCGTCCAAAAGTCGTCATCTCCCATTGTTAACATCATATAAATATACTTACACAATTTCGTAAAGATCCTGCGAAAGATTTAGGAGATACATCCATAGAAGCAAAAAAAAAACAAAACTGCCACTAGGAGGCGCCACAGTAGTTGAAATCGTCGGAAAATCATCGTCAACCGTCCTCTACATAGTAAGCATATACATGCCAATTTTCACAATCATCCTTTGAGCGGTTTGGTTGATAGAGGTGTGGACGCACAAAAAACAGACTCAAAAACACTAAAATGGCCACTAGGTGGCGCAAACTATGTCGAATCCATCTGAAAATGGGAGGATAGCGTCATCTCACTAATAGGTGCCTGCACACCAAATTTCATAAAAATCCGTTCACGACTTTTGAAGATACAAATGTAAGCGTAAAAAACTAAAATTGCCACTAGGGGTCCACCGGTAGTCGGATCCGTCCGAAAGTTCGCACATGCCGTCCCATTCATGAATGGAACATATGTGCCAAATTTCATGAATGTATGTCAAAGGGTTTTAGAGATAGAGCAGCGGACGCCGGACGCCGGACGGACGGACGGACATGACGGCATAATGCGTCCACATATAAATATGTGGGCGCATAATGATTAACTTCACGTTTCAAGACGTTTCTTTTGGCAATTCGCACTCTTTAAATGTTTGGTTAAAATGTTTGAACACCCATTTCTGCTGGTTAACAAACTTTATTTTGCTTTATATTAATAATAAAAGTGATTACATGATGTCTATTCCGTAGTTCAATTGACTTTACTCTTGTCCGTAGACTTGCTTTCAGAAGTACCTCTTCGTTCCGAGTTTAACCTATTGTAATTGGGAATTCTGTGACACAGGTTCGGACGACTCACCGCCGTCGCTGTCGATGTCGTCACCGTCAGCTTTCATCTGGCGCGTAGCTTTGAAAATGGTTATCACGACAAGGACAAAGACCGCGCCTACTCCAATAAATACAAACGCTGAAAATGTAAATGCACCATGTAAAAATTAATTATCTCGTTTTTATAAGAGCAGATACCTAAAACTACATGTACGAATTCCAGGGGTGCAACAATATGGTCCTCGTTTACACTCCACTGTTTGGGTGAAACGCGTTTCAGTCTAAGGTTCCAGTCAAATAGAATTCGTCAAGCTTCGAATTCATTAAGAGCCAATCCACGAGAAAATCAAAAGAAATCAATTATTTTAGGGACATTTTTCAAATTCAGCTTTAACTGTTTGCATTTGATCATAATGTTGCTGTGATTAAAAAAATTGCCTATTTTGCACTTACATGTATTGGCCTCTTAATTTTTAGCTATAGACCTTCGAAGGTTTACGAAGGAATTGACAGGTTTTTGCATACTGAAAATAGCAATTTTCCAGTATAAAAACAGGTAAATTGCATGCAATAAGTGAGGTTAATCGCATTTCTTTTTGGCCAAAATACAATGTATGAGTACGGATTATAAAGTGTGATTTTAAATTGCGTACTTATAATGAGATTAGCATATAAGACTACTAGATATAAGTGGTACAAATAATTTGGCTGCATTCATCTTGTGACAAGGGAGATAAATCTGGAAGCCTATTTGCGGTGTTGGAAGTGAGTGTCACTTAATAAGATCCCACCATTGTCATGTGCCTCAAAGAGGAAATCGATTAATAAAGCTTAAGAGATTAAAATAGCTTTTAGTATACATGTTGCTAAGAAGCAAGCCAAAGAATAAAAGAAAATATATTTCTGTTAGCGGGGTTATACATGATGGTTGGAAGACCCTCTCCGCCGTAGTGTTGTTTTTTACCAGTGCAACACTTATGAGTTGTGAGGAAAGTTCTTCAGAATTGAGACCTGGTCACACTTAAAATCTTAGTGGAGACACTTCTGTTAGTCCAAGATGTTTTCCATCGTTTCAATGACCAATCACTTATTCCTAAAATGCAGGAAGGGCAATATTGGTTCAGGTCCTTAAAATTGAAGTGGATACCAGTGTGTCCAGACGTCCAGGTTTCTATCACACGGTTATATTCAGCTAAGATATCAAGGTTAGCCATACATTGCTGAACAATGTTTGATTTAACAACAATATTCACAGGGTTTTAATATCTGCCTGGCTGTCGGACAGGATACCTACAGTTTTTTTTGGTTTTCCTTTTCAAGCAGTTCTTCTGCACCTTTAGAAATTGCCTGTTTCCCAGAGTAAGAGATTTTTCAGTCAAGTATTCAATACGAAAAACCGCACCAACCCTTCACCAAACTTCAACCATCACCGTAATTTTTATATACAGTACATGTAGCGTACATCAATGTTTCTTTTATAATCGACAGCACGGTTATTTTAGTGTAAGACATTCAAAGTTTCTTTCAAAGGTCTTAAACCGCCTCTTTGTTATCCCTGATGTAGCTCACCCACTGGCTTGGAATTCCAGAGTCCTGCTTGGTCCTCACCAAAGGAGCCTTAGACTGCCTGGGCCGTCATGAAATCATCTATCGATTCTATATTCAACACCCTCCTTGCTCTCAGTGAGGTGCTAGGAAGTGCCGATCTTATCACAAGACAAACTAAATGTTGCACCGTTTGAAGAAAATTCTTAAGGCGCAGGTTTTCAATTCCACTCTCCCAAGCCACCCTTGCGTAAAATAAAAGCGCTCTTATCGTAGTAGTGTCCATCCACGTAATGGTTTTGGGTTTAAACCCCACAATTTGCCCATACGCGTAAGATGCCTACACAGCATAAATACAATTCCAGCCTTTCTAATTATTTGGCTTAAACGATGATTCTTAGTGAGTTTGCTGTCTTGAACAACTTTGATGAGTATAGCCTTCCTGGATACAGTTTCCTCCCATTCAACCATGGAAAGACAGTATTAAATGTTGATGAGTAAACAGTAAGACTTCAGGTTCCCTGTCAGTGAATGCTACCGCTTTGGTTGGCCAGTTCAGTATCACGTTGACCCCAGCGCCTCACTCAATCCTAATTGCCATTGGTGATTAGGAGGGCTAAGCCATCGGCATGAGTCAGGTTCTAAATAAATTATTCTCTTTCTTTAACTTTAAAAGAAGTTCATGGTGCAATTCCAAAGAGAGGAGATGGGATAAATGATTGTACGCACCCGCTCATCAATTTCCTTGTGTTCATTTACCACAGAGTACCGCTTGTAAAGTGCGTGCCCCAGCATCTACTAAGTCCATCAGATATACAGGTACGGGGTCAACGAATTCCATGACTTTAAAAGTAACATTTTCGAAAGCTGCAGCAATACCTAAGCCATACATGATGCTGGTGGCTTATTTACAAGATTTTTCTCCATCCGTAGTAAAAACTCATGCGCGACAGTTTCCGAACTGGCAAGCGCGTCATCTGCAAATGTGAGAATCCTCCGTTTTCAATATTGATCCCGGCCAGCCTGGCTGTATACACATTGTATAGTACCGGGGACAAAGATGATCCTGCGAAAGTCCAGGATTCAGTCTCATAGGGTCAGAGAGCCACGAGCCCAACCTCAGTGCCACTGTTCGTTCCATCAATGCAGCGGTTATTCAGTTGATGAAGTAATGGTTGACCTCACAATTGACCTATCGCAAGCTCCGCCCCCTTGCAAAAAGTCACGTGACACCCGACAAACGAACAAGATGTCAAAGGCAAATACACTGGCGCCTAAATCACGTTTCTGGTGGAATTGATGAGTGTATTTTGCACTTTCCGAAAACGCTTTGACAAAGGCAACATGCGATGCTTTTCAGCTGAGAATCGTACTTTCATCATTTGGGAATTTGTAAAGGCCACAATGATGAATTAAGTGTTCGAGGAAAAGTATTTCGGAGCCAGCGAAAATCCGAAGAACCCCACACGGGATTCACCTTCACTTAAAAACTGACACAAGGGCCAAAAGGCCTCTGATGCAATATGTTAATGTAAAACTGGGTATGTACCTTAAAGTCGAATTATCTGTACGATATCATATATTTCAGGATATTTCGAACAAAATCAGTGAAGATTCGCCGATATTTTTATCATTCTGCCGTCTGCTAAATTCCGCCAAATGAAAAGTACGGAGGCCACAACTGATGGGATTCTCCAAGTAAGGTCGAGTCGATAACACTGTATATACTTTTCTAATCTTCGAGCGAAATATTTTGATTAAAAAAATCGGGTTCATAGCTCAGGCACATTCTAGTCTTGTCCTAGGAAAGCAGTTAGCTCCAGTAGGTCTAGGGCTGTGTCTAAGTTAAATTAATGCATGGAATTGGCCGTAATTCAATGCACCATAAAGACATTTAAGTAATTAGGCCAACCTTCTGATGAACTTCACATTTTTGTTGTTTCGTTGCATAACGGTAGCTTTCATTTAACTTTAAAAGTAGCATGATCACTAAGTTGTGGCAGGGTTACAAAAGATGACAAGCCTGGTGTACTGGCAAAAATGGCCATTTACAAAATTAACTGAAATTGTTTTTAAAGCTTCATAAATCCAAGTATCATGTTTGACCAACTACAAAATGAACTCTTCCTAACTCTACAGGCGTAGTGTATATACTAGAGGTTCTAAAAAGTAATTCAACTGTTTATTTTTTCATGACAACAGCTCGAACGAGGCTTTGAGTTCAATAATCTAATGCCCCTCCCTGTGCCGATCGAATCTGTCAATTTTGGTGAGAAGTTCGGTTGAACGCCAGCCTACGCATATATAGATAACAGAAAATGTACCTCTGCTACGAAACAAAACGATGTCCACTGATTACAGGTCGAAATAAATGAAAAATAATAAAAGTTGTCCTTAAAAACAACAATTTCCGGGGACAAGACTAGTGCTGGGATGTCCAGCAGAAGTCGAGACAAAGGCGCCCAGACGAGTGAAACTCCAGAGCCAAAATCAGATAGCCACCAAACTGAAATGTGGAACAACTGTATTTGTGTTTAACCTTCGCGTAATCCAGCAACATTGCCAAGTTAATGATGTTTAGCTGCTCGTGTGGCTGTCCACACAGTTTGATCCATCGTTTACACAGTGGACATTACTTTCCGGCTTAGGGAATGCACAAAAAGGGACGGGATATTCTTCTCGAGGTATATAACGGCTATGTGAGAATTACACACGCCATCTCAACACCGTTTCACCATTCTTATTGCACAATTTCTTGAGCTATAGACTAAAATAAGCTTTACCGACAACGTGTTGTTTGTCGGGTACAATGGCGGCTTGGAAACGCAGACGAAGGTGCGTCAGGAATACTACGTTCTGATTGGTCAGTTAGAGCCGTCAGTCATAATCCTGGCGATAGGTCAATCCAGAAGCAGGTTCATCAACTTCTCGTAAGATACACGATTATAAGCGTCCTCGAGGTCAATTACCACTGCCAGAGTATCTTTCTTCCTTTGGAATGCTTCATATACATCATACGAGAAAATGGCCACATTGGCCCATGTGACCTTCCCGGTCCCGTAGCTTCCAAGAGTTTGTGTAAGTAGCTTCCTATTCTCCAGGTCCCATGCAAGTTCTCGGGCTACAATGCGCTACATAAGTTTGCCAATTGTATTTTGCATTGTTATTATTCTATAGCCATTCAGCAGGCTTAGGAAGCACAGCCAAGAAGCTGTGTAGCCAATCCTAGAAAATTATACCTTTCTCTTAGCTTTCTTGGTACAAAAAGGACAGCTCTTCAAGTTCTGCATCATCAAGTTCTCGGATGGCGTCATATTCCACTCTGTCTGGTCCTGGGGCTGTCTTGAGGGTGCTGCGAAGATATTCTACCGTAATAGTGAACGGCACCTCGTCAGTCGAAGCAAGCTCAGTGAGTACCGCTTTTGTGCTCTTGCGTTGCTCCAGATTTCTCTGATCTGATTAATGCACCTTTCTAAAAAAAGGCCATTCCTTTGCTTTCATCAGTCACTAGTAGCGTTCCATTCTCAGGTGCACGTTTCAGATGGTGGTGGAATCAATCTGCCTGTTCATGCTCGTATGTAACTTCCAGAATTTGATCAGTGCCCTGTCCCGTGAAACTTCATAACAGAATTTCTGCCATCTTTCAGCCTAGGCAGTTTTTACTTGATCTTTGAATTCCTCAGTAGCCGTTTTCATCTGCTCACACCGTACTTTATTTTTAACAGTAACAGAAGCCACACTTTTTCGCATTCGTTGCCATTTCTTTGTGGCTTGTCGTTTTGCTAACCAGAGCTTCTCTATGTCCACATTCCATTACGGTGCGATTATATGAGTAAAATACGAATATATACATTCACGTATAATCAAGTGAGCATGAATACGTATGTTTTAGTCAATAAAAGTGTAATAGACAGTAAGATTTTTGCTTTCATTCTCCTGAAACTTCCTTCAAAAGCAATGATTTTGCTTTATGTTGGAGTTCTAATAAGGCAAATTGCCGTTCCTGATTACATTTCATACACTGTACCTCCATGCACTGCAAAGTTGTAGTGATTGTTCCAGGGGGTTTAGGGTAAGTTGCCTCAGATGCCAGAGGAAGTGGGTACATGGGAAGAGTGCAAAACAGTTAAAAATCAGGTGGGGGCTAAATAAGTTTTGACCCATACCAGGGGGTACATGAGAAGAATGCAAAACAGGTGAAAAACAAGGGATGTGTCACATGGGTATTGAGTCCCTCCCATCGAAACAGATTTTGGTTTCTAGATCCCCCTGACCATTGACAGCGTGTGCTGATGTGGTTATCAATATTCTGCCTCATATTTGCATGACCCCCAAGGCGTTTTGGGAGGACATGTGGCCACAACCCTCTGGTTGTGTATGAACCATCCTGGGTCTTTTCTGCCTTTTCATTAGAAGTGTTAACGGTTTTAATGACTATTTCTGATAATCGTACCCTTTGCTTGAAGCAGTAATCCTTCTCGCGACCACAAAGTCAGCGCAACACAGGACAAAGCATACCCGGCTCCCGTTCAGTAACGCTAGGACCTCGTTAAAAAGCAAGACTTCGCGAGATTACGTGATATATTTCCGTGTAATTTAAGTGAGAGTACGTGACTAAAACTAGATTTTAGCTGGGTCCTAGCGTAGGTCCTAGCGTTACTGAACGCACGCCCGCTGTAACCAGTTACAAATCCTTGACCGCGAGTGCATGCAATGGGGCGGTCGAGTGCTTATAGAGGCAATATTTATCAGTGTGCATTTCTCGCGAGATTTCGCGAGACCACCATTTTACCACTTACAATTCCGTCCAGCCAATCTCCCCATTGCCCACTAGCTGCCCTAACCTTGTACTTGTCTACTTTTCAGCCTTCTCCTGGCCCCTTGTTCCAACACCTCAGTGGATCACCGGTTACCCGTTCCTGCTTCAACTCCATGTTAACTAAAGTGGTTTCCTTTGTAGGACTCGACACCAAGGCTTATACGTCTCATAGCTTTCGCATTGGCGCCGCCACCTCTGCGGCCAGCCGGGGCGTCCCTGAACCGGTGATCCAGCGCATGGGGCGCTGGAAATCTGACGCACTAAAAAACTACATTCGCATGTCTGCTTTTCCTCTTCCCCAGGCTTCTTGAA
>NMRA01000109.1:429358-484638 GCA_002633005.1 Phoronis australis | reverse complement strand
ACTCCTGATTGGTCGCCCATATTTCCTTTGTTCTGTTCAACGTGGTCTCTCATTCAGCCACCTACCTCGTCATCTACAAGACCTACGTTCGTTCTCTTCATTTTTTCCCCACCCCCCATCCCGGGTGTCGGTTCCACTTTCTCTTCGCTCGTATACATTTCCTGTTAGGTTTTTTTTTTTTTTTTCTTTCAAGTTTTGTTTTCATGTTCTGTACTTTTCCTTTAAGCCCTTCATGCAGTTTTTTTGTTTTGTTCCCTCTTGCAGGGCTATTCATTGTACACGCCGGTGGGCGTTTTTTGCATGCCCATCTTGCAGAGTCTTAGTTAGTTTTATCTATTACGTCATAATAAATGACAATATTCTCAATCCTCCTCTTGTTTTACTCTGCAACATAGCTCGTGGCGTACCCCGGGCAAAATAGATTACGATAAACACTGTTTACAGCCGGAGCTAAAGAGAGATATCAGCGCCTTGTTTTGTAATATATCTACGTAAATAAGAAAGCCTGTAAGATGCTGTGTGCCTTTATGCCTCAACGAGGTAGGGATACAAGTTTCCTAAGGATAAGGACCTCAGGAAGAAGCGGATCATCGCTGTTAAGAGAGTTTGGGTACCGCGATCACACGATGTTGTGATTTTGTGTTATGAACACTTCAGAAACGAGGACTACTCGGTTCTGGAGGGTTTAAGTCAAAGTGCATTTTGTCTGTCATGGGACATTTAGTGATGAATGACGTGTATTGAATCACAAGGTTTTGTTTTTGCATTACCTCGAATGTATGAGTTAGCTCATTTTTGGGGGATACTTTTGGTTTCTACCGGACGTATTCCAGAGTGCAATTTGTCTATCGGGGGCCATTCGGTTTTCAATGTGGTACTATGGTCAGTTTTGGCCGGTACCTTGAATATATAATGTATCTCATTTTTGGGTCCCTTGTAAGGGCCCCAGGGCTCGCACCCAGAGTGCAGACAACGGAAGACGTCCATATTTGTGTAGGAGGTGAACTCTTAGTGCTTCTATGGTCTGATGTTGGTAACTCTTTGATGTGTGCTAATTGTTTTGGGCTGCCGGTCTGATTTAAGGGTCACTCACTCGATTCTCGCTACTCGAGTGGCCAAAATCTAATGACACTTTTAAGGGCTGCTCACTTGTTCCCAATCGGACTGTTTCCGTTGAAATGTTCTGCAACAGTATAACGTGCGCCTAAACATGATTTCTACTACAAAAAATAAATGTTCTTTACAATTTTTACAAAAAGAGTATGTCATTACTACACTGTAGTTGGTACAATGCTAACACAAGGATTGATAATTAATTTTCCCACTGATGCTTCTAATTCTATAAAAATCAGATAATCCTTTTAAATTAAGACGGAATCATAGAAAATGTAGTTTGGTTTCTGTACCACCCGTCAAATGTCTGACCACACCAATACTTTACATGCATCAGTAAATCATTAGGAACAATTTACGTTAGGAACGATGAGGCCCTCATTGGCGAACACATGATCGCGCAAGATGCTGCTTGTCTGCCAGTACAAGAACTCGGTGAGAGACCGAATGTCACCAGGGCAGCTCAGAAATGGCCTCCTGGAGTAGCGCAAGCATTGTTCCTTCAACAATGGTGTGATCTTAGCGGTATTAATGCCATCATTGTAGAAACAAATGGTCCTTCGATGGTGCAACCGGGATGGGGTTACCAAATACTGTGTGCTGACAATGTCATTGTGGACGGCAGCGGCTGCCACCATTTATACACAAGTAGTACACGGATGGATTTTGAGGCTATACAACGTGCCCTAACTAAACTATCACACCCAGACCTGGAGAATCAAACCATTATCTTTGCCACCGATTCCATGGCAGTGTTGATAAAAGTTCAGTCTGGAAACCTCCCAGCCAACTAGGGCGTCTTCTGGTCACACCACCCTCATCATACAGTGATCTGGTCTTTTGTAACTGGCCTCACCGGTGTCTTGATTAATGAGCGTGCAGATTACCTCGCTGGTTCATGTACCAGCAAACAACCCCTCTGCTTATACTCGGCTGATGTTAAGCTATTGGCTCACTAACGCACCCTCGAGCAGACTTCATCCCAACTGGCTGAGTTCAATGATTTTAGCCGACTGCTCGAAGCCGGAATTACTTATGGTCATGCTGCTAAAAGTCACAAGAAGAGCCGGCCCGACTGTTGTAAAATCCGATGCTGACAGGAAAGTTCAGCTCTGGAGTTCTGTGCCTTCTGCTGTCGCGGGGATGGTATGGGGAGTGGATTAATGCACTAGCATATCCCCAATGATCCTGTCCGTGAGAGGTATTATATTACAGTATCGTTAGGAACGACACCAGCTTCCCATCGTTCAAGAAACACTTTGAATCACGTAATTATAAATTAGTTGATATCGTTGCACGAAGCAACAGAGTTTTTCCGGATTTTCCAACCGTGCAATACTCTTTACGTAGTGACGCAGCGTTTCCTCGCCCTATAAATGGATACACACAGTCCTGGATACGTTTCAGGCAACCCACTGGCGTCACTGAACAGATAGCGACTGGCATAAAAACTTTATATTCAAAGTCGATCAATTAAACCTCGAGTTAATCTGTGGCAACACTAAGACCAGAAAACACGTTAAAGTGCCTTCTAAACACATGACTGCCACAAGCACGATTCTAGACTAAGACGTAAAAAGTTTAAGTGGTTTAAGGGGGGGGGGGGGGNGGCGCTACATCTGACTGGTACCTGAATGCTTTTATCACAAGAAAAACGAAATTAACAATGGATACGCCTATCTACCGTTCCCCATGCAACGGAAGATAGTAGTCCGTGTGAGTGGGCTTCCTATAAACCTTGGTCTATCTTCCGTTTGACTCCAATCACCCGTTGATTCACAAACTAGGCGTGATTAGAACGTTGGACTATCGAGCGAGAACCATCCCCAACACAGAGGAGGACATTGATTTTGAAACAGAACACAACAGAACAGTGCTGAAAAGATGCGGCTACCCGAAGTGGTCATTCCACAAAGCAAACCATGACAGAGTCAGGCCTCAGAACACGCAAGGTGACAATAGGGGAAACATCAGGATGATTGCCTTTTGTTCCAGGGATCGCTGACCAGATCAAATCACACGTGAGGGGACACGACTATGCTGTTGTATTCAAACCTGTTAGCAGCATAAGGAGTCAATTGTGAGATGTGAAAGACAAAACCAGCAAAGAGAAAACATCAAATGTGGTGTATGGCATTTCATGCTCGGAACCAGGGTGTGGAGCAGCATACATTGGGGAAGCGAAACAAGCCCTGAAAAGTCGTTTCAACCAGCATCGGAGGTCCAGTTGTGGGGACTGCTATGATTCTGCAGTTTTTAGTCACATGGCTTCCACAGACCACTCTTTCGCCATGGAAGATGTGAAGATCTGGATAGAGAAGAAAATTGGTTTCGGAGAGGGGTCAAAGAAGCTATCTACGAAAGAATTGTGAATCCTAGTCTCAATAGACAGGGGGGGGGAGGGGGGCTGCCGTTTCACTTACCTAGGACATGGGATAGGGCGCTGAAGAGAATCCCGCGGAAACTGTGCGACAGATCACATAACAAGTCACGTGACAACTCAGTGGCCTGATGAAGTCCTCGAGAGGAGGACGCAACGTAGCCATCTCCACGTACCGTAAGTCCAGTAATAGATTTAGTGATTCTTATAACACGCCTATTACATTCCAAGTTGACGAAGACCTAGCGTGGCTTCACTCTGTAATCATCATGCTCTGAACTGCCGATGGAAAAACCTGACTTACTTTAAGCCGTTCGTTCATTGTACAAAACAACCACCTCGAGGTGTTTAATGGGGGACTTAGAAGAAATTTCATACCTAAAAATGTTCAACTTACATGTTACGCTTGATTTCATTGTACCTGAAATAGAGAAATAGTGATTCTTCAGGCATAGACTCTAATGACTTCATTTTCACAACAGTCGCATGACAATCATAGACGCAACACCCATTAATAATTTAAGATGTGAAAGGCCTCGGACGCATTCATAGCACTCTTCCGGAGTTAAAGGAGCGCGCTGTTTTCAATTACTTGGTTTTAGAAGGCCGGGCAAATTTTCACAGGTCATGCCCGTCGAGATGCACGGCCGTGGAAAAACACGGTTTTCAACGATTTCAAAGTACCGACATTAAAAGGTATCTTCAGGAAAGGGGATTTTATTCGGTTCAAATTTACGCTACAATTCGCTTTAATTATCTACTCGTTTGTCGACGAACATAACATTACGTACCAACGGGTATTTGTCAAGTTTAAACAAATTTCTCCTGTCGGAGTTCCAACCACGTACATCCTAGTCATGATTCTTCATGAAAGGGGATTTTATTCGGTCCAAAATTAACCCTAAAGCTCGCTTTATCTACTCGTTTGTCGACGAACTTAACATCACGTATCAACAGGTATTTGTCAAGTTTAAACAAATTTCCCCTCACGTATAGCCTAGTCATGATACTTCATGAACAATGAAAGGACAAATGCAATTATGCAACAGAGAAAAAACTTGAAAAGAACACGAAGACAACCAAGAACATGCGGAACTACAATGGTGCGAAAGTGGCAGGTTACGAAAGTACTTGAGGGCTATTGCAGCATTGTGGGTTAATGCACCGAGGTTCCAGTGTTTGTGTCACGTCTTTCCCCAATGGATAGATGGGCGCAGCTTGTTACCTACCGGTGCTAATAGGTTTCGATGGAACTATAGAATGAAGAACGGTTTAATTGCATGTATTAATCTCTACAGTACGCGCACCGGTGTAATTTCTGTGAGTGCCAGTGCTGCAAAGCATTGACTTGTGAGACACCTACAGCAACTGATACACTTTTTGATTCAATCACCTGCTTTATATCACAATATTGGCCTCGAATGGCCAATTCAACAGTGTAATAACCCATTTAGTTACCTCACTAGAGTTTCGGGTTGTCAACTTTACCACTGCACCACTCAGCGGCTTACGTCATCGAACGTGAAAATAGAATACTTACATAAGCACGCGCAACAATGGCTTGTTCAACAAACGGAATTGTACCGACATTTATACGCTATAAAAAATAAGACTCATAATTTCCACGAGAACGATATTTTAATTCAGTGAAATTTTTCTCTCATGTTCTCTCACTTGTAAATCACCTATCTCCATTTTGAATGCAGATATTGTGTCGTCGCGATCCTTTGACATTATATTCTGTTACCATCTGTAACCAACTTTAGAAGACGATATTTTCCCGACCGAAGCTGATCGTGATAAAATGTGTAGTAAGCTATAATAGTTGCTAAACCTTAATTTATAATTTCACTTTATTTGTATTTTGTTTAAATTTCCAATTGGTTTTGAGTAAAAGCATTATTTGACAAAAATAGCTTAGCTGGTCATGACCTCCGACCCCGGACCTCTGACATAGAAAGTAGATACAAAGCAGAGACGAGTCGAGAAAGGAAGACCGATTGCAATTTTTCTCGTTCAGTATGTGGTATAAATAATCTATATGTAGATGTATAGCTGGCTCTCTATATTGGCTATTGCTGTAACAACTGATTCTCTTCACTGCAACTCAACTGTTAATCTCTTGTAACTGTTACTAACCCGAGCCGGGACCCGCACATACATTCTACAAACACCTACTAGATTGTATAATGTTAACCACCGTCATGTTAACACCTACCATACTATTGTAAACAAATTTCACCGTTACTATCAAGACCTCATGGATAATCCCAATCAAGTGCTACACGTTAGTACCAAAAAGAGCAATAGAAAAAAAACTAAGAGCAGTGCCGGTTTTCTCTTGGCGCTCTGTGTAAATCAGGACTGCACTGTCAATGAAACACCGGTCCTCATTTTGAATCTACTGTTTTTCCATGCCCCTGTCTACCGTATGCTAGGTTTCTCAGGAACTAAACAACAATGTTATTTGAAAATTATCTACGCAGCTTCAACATGGGATTATGCAGCGCCTCAGTGAACCCAGACCCGCATTCTTCCAAAATTCCTCTCTTCTCGAATTTACCCAAACATAGCAAATCTTCCCCAAACTGGAACTACTGAAGTAATTGGCGATCTAAGTTCTCAATCTTGCTCTCGGAAATAAACGAAACCGTAACAAAGTTTCCCACATTACGTTCTAGCTACTCCCAACGAGGTCATGGTGGCTTTTTTCATATCTTCCCGTATTTCGCAACAATTTGGAGGGGCATGTTAACTCACTTTGAGCACAACAACAACGATTTTGTGAGTGTTTCTTGGTGGAATTCTAACAAAGTGAAATCCCTAAAATATTTCTCGCTATAGGTCACAATCATGACCTAAACGTTTAACCGCGTAATGTACATGTGAGTAGGTCTAAAAGAGTTCTTTCTCGCGATATAATTTTTAAGTGGTGATGCCTAGATTTTGGAAATTGCCTCCGCGACGTTTACCCGGAAAACTGCAGAGAGCTCACGTCCCACGGTTGGTTGCTAAATTAGTGGCGACCACTGACGTAGCTTGTGGTGACAGGAAGGAATCTTAGTTGGTGCCAACCTCCCCAATAATGTTGAGCTTCTTTCACACCTGCCACAGCGACCAATGTTGGGAATAACTGGCCTCCTTGGGGGAAGGGCGGGTTCCAAGGAGAGCCGAATGGAGATGAACACAACTAAACTTGGTGTCGGACACGGGACAATAGTGGGTGGAGGCGGAGGCGATACTGGGGTGAAGGTTTAGTCCTTCGAAATCAAATCGTCGTTTGCCTATGTGGCAAATGGCCAAACACAGCTTCCTTCGCAATGATAACATTACCGGTATTCCCGAATTCGGTGTCGTACGTTGTGAGGTAAAATTTCTCAAGTTTTATTGTGGAGAGTTGCATGAATAATAGTAACAAAATGAAAATAAAGCAATGAAATTAGGCTTGATTTCGTAACATTACTACAACTGTCGACCAAAAGTCCGTCGAGCAGGCAGCCGGAAATTCTCACGTCAAACTCTCGCATAGGCTCTAATAATAGAATACCTAAATCAGTTGCGGTAGTTGCCTAACTTCGAATAGGTGTTACTTAGTCGATGAACAAACTGTGTTCATTTCAAACTACAATTTGATAGCTGGATAGCTGGCAACTTGAGCAGTCTTGGAATTATTCACTTCGCTACCATTTTACGTTAATAATTATGAGCTGAATGGTTACCTTTAGGTTTTTGCACCCGTGATGCAACTCTGGACACTTGCAAAGATCCAATCTGTTCCGTGGATATCGCTCTAGTTATTAAGTCAGCGGCAACATCGGAGGCGTCCTCTGTGGTCTGACCTTGCCTTGGCCAAGCACGAATATCGGTATCCGCCACCACTGATCCAGGACTGAAACAAATATAAACGCCTCTCAGCAAGTTCTAGTGAAAGTATTTGGACATGTCTGTTTTGTATTTCTCTCGCACCAGCAATCGGAAAATGTTTATTTCAGTATCCTTATAGTAATTCTTCGTCTCGTATTATAACTTGTTCCTCCAAGTCCGTCTGACCAAATACTTCATGGCCATGCTTTATGTAAAAATAGAGTTTTCATTGGTTCGGGATAGGAAAGCCTTAACCTAGAAGGTTTCTGCTTGAAAAAAATGTATAACTCTTATTACAAATGTGCAATGACAAGATCTCAGAGCTAAAAGTTAAAGCAAGGCAGATATGCGTAAGTTTTCACTATCGCCTGTTTGATCATGATGTAAGGACAGTTTTACACCGCTAACAATTATTTGCAAGTATCATTCTCTGCTAATTAGCGTAAATGTCTTAGTAGAATTTGGTTGCTTGCTTCATTAGACCGGATGTTCGATAAGTGTAGGTCATCAAAGATCATAGGCACACACAATTTTTTTCTACATCGCTCATTAAAGCAAGTGAACAGTTCCCCAGACGCATTCAATAATCACAGTTAGAAAACATCGTCCGTTTACTAGCACCAGCTATTGGAAGTTTACTGACTAACAAATTCGGCAGAGGTTTGATATTTATTTGACATGTTGCTTGTTGTAACTTAAGACACACAACTTTAAACAATTCTGCATGAAACAATTAGTTTTCATGAAGTTACCATTTCTCTTCAACAAACAATTCCATCACTGTACCTTAGTTTGGTGACTGTAACCTCATACGAATCGACGTCTGCCGATTCCATGGTTTTAGCAACGTTGTCTTCCACTTTTTTTGCTGTCTCCTCGTACACATCCGACATAGGGTTGAGCATATCATCATCCCATTCCATGTCTGTTACCGCGAGTGTAGTTTTGATAGGCTCGACTAAATCAAGAGCAACATGGTGTTTACGATCGAACTTTAATAAATTTCCTGTATGCAAATTCGTCATTACTACGAAATCGATGGTCAGGTCATAACCGCGAATGCAAATTTCGTAAAGGGCCCGACGTTTCATGTTACTTTACTTTTACAAAAAATAGTTTCTTCCATCAAATTGATCTCTTAACAACAGCTAGAACCATAGCTACACACTTTGAATTCCAAATGCTACAAGACTAAATTCAGGTTAGAATTCATCGCTTTTGGTTCCCCCTGCGAAATGCATGATTAAGTATAGTTGACCGTAGTCGACAATGGTTAAAGTCATTTTCAGTCATGGTTCACTTTTCAACTGTGCTTTTGACCTTGGTTTAAACCACGGCTAAAGTAATCTTTGGAATATGGTAGACCAAGTTTTAAAACCAAGTTTCATCGCCATTATGGTTAGAGTAAGTTGAACCGTTTCTTAACCACGTCTGAATTCTAAAAAAGAGTAAACTGTAAATAACAACACGAAGCGAATTTCAACAACACCCTACTTCTAAATCAAATGTGTCACCAATTTCAAAACCCCATATCCTCAGGTCTATCTGTTTTAAACCAAAAAATCCAACAGAATTAACTTCTAAGAAGTTATTTTATTGGCATGTTTTAACAACAGTGCATTTGAGAGAAGACAACTCGTCAGGAGATTGTTGACAACACAGTCATTCGCTACATGGAGAATGATGTACACAAGTTACAAACATTAGAGTCGCTTCTAATGATGTTTGAAAAACCTAATTTGATTGAGCAACTAAATGGAACACGGAGGACTTTATCTTTATTTAGGTGATCTATGCAATATGATGCATAGCAAAGCGTGCATATATGTGTGTGTGTGTGTGCGCGTGTGTGTGTGTGTGTGTGCGTGCGTGTGCGTGTGCGTGGTTGTATGTGTTTGGGTTTATATCATTATAGTTGCGCATGCCAATTTCACGTGTTATGTAGTGTATTGCATTGTCATTTATGATGTGTGTTTCACTGTGAACTAGTAGTAAATACTAGCCTGAAGATGAGATATGAGTCTCAAAATATCGTTTTGTAAACTGTTACCAACTGATGTCTATAAAGTTTTTATTTCACTGTTGCGATGTCAATACAAGATCTATATTTAGAGAGTTTGAAAGAACCGACGTTAAACTCGTAAAAACAGAATAAAGTCGTTTATACCACAATATTAGCGTCAAATGGCAAATACAACCGTGTAATTACCCATTATGTTATCTCACTAGTGAGATAACGATTTGGCGGGAAACCGAGGACGGGGTCTAACCGGGACCCTGAAATTGCTGGTCGCCGACTTTACCACTACACCACGCAGCGACTGACGTCATCAAGAGTGAAAATAGAATACTTAAATGAGCACGTGCTATAATCCCATGTTCAACAAACCGCATTGTACTGTACTTATACGCTACGAAAAATGAGACACATAATTTCCATAAAAATGATATCTGAATTCGGTGAAATTTTTCTCTCATGTCCTCTTACTTGTAAATGACTGATCTCTAGTTTGAATGCGGGTATCGTGTCGTCAGGATCTTTGACTCGAGAATTATATTCAGTTACCAGTGGTAACCTATTTTAGCAGACGATAATTTTCCGGTCGAAGCTTAGCGTGAAAAAAACGTGTTTTAAGCTATAATAGTTGGTAAACCTTAATTTATAAATTCAATTTATTTCTATAATGTTTGAGTTTTCAATTGGTTTTGAGTAAAAACCTTATTTGACAAAAATAGCCGGGCTTTTCTTAAAAGGTCACGACCTCCGACCCCGGGCCTCTGACATAGAAAGTAGTTACAAAACCGTGGACAGTCAGAAAAGGTAAATCGATTCATTGCAATGTTTCTCGTTTAGTATGTGGTATAAATAGATTATTACATGTTCTCAGCCGTTATCCCCCTTATCTAGAGCCCTCGTGGATTTTGGAGAATTATAATCCTCAGGGCTAACGCCCCTCGGGCGACAATTCTCCAAAATCCACTCGGGCTCTAGATAACGGGGGATAACGACTTCGCCATGTAATAATCTATATGTCTTCAATGGAATTTGCATTTATATATTTTTTTCACAAACCATCAAAATATAAGAGCGTGTCATCCGTACGGATGGTCACAGAAAGCAAATCTGAAATGTGGGGTTAAGTTATCTCTATGTAACTATCAGTCGCAATTCACTATGAACAGAATCGCACCATTTCAGGTACTTGGTGACTCAAGGCATCCTACTGCGCCGATCTAGTCGTACCAATACAAGAAAAATCAAATTTTGGGTGATTCTTTTCGTTGAAAACCCGAACTCAACTGGATTTTACGTTACCATCAAATCTGACAATAACATTCAACGCTAGGTGGTTGCTGTTTTGTCTACTGGCAAGGCTTGCATACTGGCTAGATCTCGTCAATATTTCGGTTTGCAAGCCACAATGCGTTTGGACGGATTGTCCTGAAATATATCTACTAGTATATATCGATTTCACCTCACTGTCGACAGCGATTGTGAGGTAGGCAAACCATGAGAATTCGTTGGCAATGTGCACATCATCAATATTTTGAGCAAGCTTTACTAATTTGACGTTGGCAACATACGCCCGCCTCGCGCCTAAAATAAGTACTGCATTGACCAAAAATGAAATACTGCAAGTGAAAGGTAGGAGTGTGTCTAACTCGAAATTTCTATAATCCTACGGACCAGAATCCTTTCTAGATACAAAATATGAAGCCTCCAGGATGACCAATGGCAGCTGGCCCATCTTATCTATTATACTAAGTCGTGTAATGTCTCGCGAGTGAAACTACTGCTGCAGTAACCCTTACAGCATGTATCGACCTAACTATTAAGTACCAAGTGTACGGTTCCCCGTTATTGTAGTACAGATTTTAGATGGTGCTAGCTTTGGTTATGATCCTGTCTGCCGCTAGGGTGGTTGTTTTATTGAGTTTTGGAACTTTCGGCTGACAAGACGTCGGTTTCTTTGAATGTCGCTAGAAGCCGAAATAGTGGTATGTATTCAGTTATTCACTTAGTTGCCTCGTTCATGCGAGCCTTACGTCCACGGTTATGGTGTTACTTGCTTTAGAATCATTTTGTGGTAATTTTGTGCAGAATTATGTTTGGACTTTGTGGCCCACATGTTTGACCTACTTTTATGGTTTGACTTGGTCACGTAGGCCATGAGCACGGTATGTGTTCGTGGTAGGCGTAAATGTATGTCTGTACGAATTCTTTCGCTGTCTTAAACTTTGTAGTCTATTTGAACTTCTCTGTTATTTGTATTTTGTTACCTTATCCTGAAAGCATTTATGTGTCTCTTTTCATTTTACATTGAGGCTGTACTCAGTTTAGGGTCTGACTCTGTTGACCTTTGAACTCTTTGATTGTGAAATAAAGATTCCTCAAACTAAGTGCGTTTGAACCCTTACCCCAAGGATGAACCAGAACCTATAGTGACTGTTTGTGAATGATGTAAGAGCTTACTAGTAGAACCCTTCAGTATTATCTATGATTGCAAGTACTTAACATTGAACAAGTTGCTACGATTAATATTGAAACTCCAGCACATGAGTTTGTTGACCATCTACGCAAATCACAAGAATTGACAAAAATTACTTATGCCGCTATCCGCTCCTTCGAGCCCGTATGGGTTCATTGTCTATAATCACCCCAATACGCATAGGAGTCGTGCAAGTTAGGCTACAAAGAAAATGGTGCCTGCATGCGCCACCTCAAATTATTCATGGATGTTAAATAATCCGCAGTGGGGGAAGATGTAAACTGCGAATTTACCGTTCGAACCTGTCTGTCGCAGGTGACAGTAACGGGAATCTGCTTAAAACGACAAATTGCAAACATACGAGATTAACAAAACCGTCACGTGGCATTTATTACTAAACCAACCATGGTTTGAAAGACTAGACTCGTCGGGATGAACGATTTGGTAATCACGGAGTCCATGGAAGTTCACTTGGGACACAAGAAGCCCTGAACCTGCTACTAACCGAAGAAGAATATGTGATCAAAATTTGTCCGCTTACCTGTGTGACAAGCAATGTCCACGGGTTCGCTCAATTGACTTCGTCGCATCTACTTGAGTTCATTGAAAGCATAAACACTAGTGCTAATATGGTGGAGGCAAAGTTGAAGGCAAGTTCGTTAAAATAATTTCGTCATTTTTATTTTTGGTCGTAATTTGGGAACGAAATACACAATTTGCATCCTGAATTAAGTCACATTTCTGGAAGATTGGGCCATCACGTTACACAACCAGTTTTCCATTTTAGTTTTCTGACTTAGAGCACGTATTTCTTATTTGAACCGTGTCTTCACGGAAATGCTAATGTGTACCACACAAGATGTTGGCAATTTTCAAGGCACCTTAATACCCATGACCAATCACAAGCATCAAACTAATTTTGACTTAACCATGAAAATTTTATGGACTCCATTTGAACAGGGACGGCGTGCTTATTCGTTTGGTAAGACATGTGTCTTTTGTGTGACAAATCACGTCTCGACGGATGGCATGCCTTACAAGAATTCCAATGCTCGGCCTTTTGGACGACGTTCATTGCCTTTGTTGATAGGATGCACCCAAACACCTCAAAGCCCAGCTTGTCGTCTATGCAGCAGATACAGGAGCAGTATTTTATCTTCTTTGGCCATTGTTTACTTTGCGTGCTTAAAATGTCACACCTAAATTAGCCAACCATTCGTGCGATATTGCTCTGCTTCGAGTTTTCAAGTCACAAGGTTTGAGAGCAGCCTCGGAGACGTGGAAACAGTTTGCTAATGCAGTGCTTGCTGGTAGAGAGTTACAGTTTTCACTGTGGCCAACCAAAACTGGCCTCGTGAGTTATAGAACTGTAGAATGTGCAGCGTGTTTAATGTACTCATCGGCTGTACTTCGGGAGCAACTTTTCCGATATGCAAAATTGGAAAATTCACGACCATTATCGTTCTTAACAATCTTTATTCCGACCCTTTGTATCCTCGGAGCAAAGTTTGAAACTCAACAGAACACTGGTGAAACACCTGACCAAGAGACATGATTAAAAGACAAGCGCCGCGACCTTGTTTGCGGCTCATTCATAACAGGCTTCTCAAATGCAAGCAAAAGGGACTCCAATACTCAATAGCAGTGTATCGTGCTTTACAGTGTACGTACGGAAATGACGTGTTTTCCACATTTTCTTGTCGGGTAATTTTACGTTCGTGAAATTGCTGAAAATGTTCTTGGTTAGCGCCATTTTGAAGATGCATAGATAACCGACGGGACAAAATGCAAACCATTTGACCAATGTAACACTACCATGACGTTTGAACAAAGGCATTCGTTCATAGGGCATACAAACTCATAAACAGCACGGCGTGGAGTTAAGCTTTAGAAATGTTATTTTTCAAGGAAAATCTGGAGAACTTCGTATTCCTATAATTAATAATAACATCAAGGTTATCATCACGCTTTCAAACTTTAACATTATCCCTAATGATTTTCTTAATGACGTGTTCGTCCTGGAGGTAATTATGGGACATACATTTTTGTAAAATACCTTTTTTGGTTACACCAGTCCGACGTACAGGGACTTCATAATTAATTTTGCTCATGAATCGGCTAATATGGATACGTAACCATTATTCACCAGGGTTTTCTTATACCAGCTACCTCTAGATTAGTAATAGATTAGGCAATAGTCACTTAGATGACACCAAATACGTCCTCTTTAAGAAGTTGACTACAACAGCGACCTAATACTTCTCAGAGCAATCGCATTTGGCGTGAAGACAGAAAACCTTTATCAGTACTCACTGAGAATAAATTACCAATGTGTTTAAAATACACTGCAGGCAAGTGGTCGACACCTAACAAAGAGCAATCTCGCTTCAATTTAGTCAAGGACATGAACATGCAAAACAATTCTATCTTGAAGCTAACGTGCGTCAAAATTTGGTAGATTTTGAGAGAGTTCAGTCGAAATGTGTCCAGTTCAATTTGAAAACTACACTACCTGCGGTTTGCTACAAAATTTTGTCCGTGTATCAAAATTTAATTATTTAAATACTCATTTCAAACCTGCTCAATCTCATTGAAATGTAGGTTTTCAAAAACAGAAATCTCGTAACTAAGTCTATTGCTAGGAATCAGGGTGATGATTGATGTGTTAATTGCAGAGTAAATGGCGGAATCTCGATTTTTTAATGTTCGGCAACTGCAAGAATTTCCAGAACTAATTTTCTCTCACCGTCTTCTTCAATGTCTTGTTCGTCCTCACCACCTTCTTCAATGTCTGTTTTGTCCTCACCACCTTTTTCAATATCTTTTTTGTCCTCACCACCGCCTCCGGTTTGGCCGCCATCATTAGGTGAAGAGCCATTGATACTCTTTCCAGCGGGACCGCCACCTTAAATTTTAACCCAAAATATATTCACTGCTTGGTAATAACGCTTTACCATTTTCGCCGTAAATGCACTTTAAGGTTGAAATTTTCTACTGCGTACAATGTAAAAGCATTGGTTGTCAAAACCTGCTAAATACCAGTGGCGGATCTTGGATATCACAAGGGGGGCCCAACATTTTGTCCGGTTGGAAGCATTTGCGCAAACTGAACCACGAATGTAGATGCGCATAGTACCGAATGGGGGGAGGTCGGCAAACCCCCCTCCCGCCCAGGAAATTTTTCTGTTTTTACCTCTAAAAATCAAGCATTTTCCTTGATTCCTGAAGTATTATCCAAGAAAAAAAGGCAAAATAAAAACACGGAGAACGTGTCAAACAGGAAAAAAAATGCAAGTATCAAGCACTCGAACTCACGACCTGGCGGACAGAGCGCGCGTACGTTACCACTACACCACCACGATTTGACTACTACTTTCATACTAAAATACTTACTTGTTTATGGGCCACAGCGTTTGCGTGCGAAACCTACTTCTTTTTGTAATGCTTATCACACGTTTTATATTTTGTGCCATCAATTCTTAACAAATTTCTCGTATTTGAAATAGTCTTCAAATGCCCAAAAGACCAAATCCTTTTTTCGTGTTGGCAATAATGAAGGGATTGCTTTGGAAACCGTCTTAAGATAAGGTTTGACAAAGAGAGTATTGCGAGTTTCTGAGTGATTCACTAAGGCTTCGATTAAAATTCACATCTTTCCAGCAGCTTCTGTTTTTTCATCGTCACTCAGGTTCCATTTTCTTTAAAAAATGAAGTAAATTTTCTTCATTCCGCAGTGGAGCAGACAACGGAAACGGAGTTGTAGTGCACAGCGCTACTGCCGGTCGCCTAGGGTATCGCGGGAGATTCTATACTTAGCCATAGTTCCGTTATGAACGCGCCGTGTTCCGAATTTGACACTTGAAATTGGATTTGAGCCCCCCCCAACACTAAAACTGCACACATTTAAATCTTTTTTCATCCGTATATTTTTAAATACCGGGTTTAATTAATAAACTCACCATTTCCCTACGCTCTTACTGTTTTATTTTTTTGCGGCAGCCAAGGGGGGGGGGGGGCGGGCCCCCTGGGCTCCCCTAAATCCGCCTATGAATACAATCAGTAACATGCAATCATGTGTTTACGCACAATCGATGAAACATGTTTAATGGTCCAGCAACTGTAGGAGCCTTGCAAAATGTACAAATTCAGGTAAGAATCTCACTTAGAAATTCCCAGTGAATAAGTGTGACAGCATTTCAAAATGGACCTTATCTGTCAATCACCGGTGACAAAGAGAATGCAGACTGACTCGGGAAATCGTGTAAACCAAATCATAATAATTTCAATCGAATATGAATCCAATTGCACTGATCTACAGATGTCAAATTCGTGAGTGTTCACAAATCTTCACATCATTGGGTGAAAATTATGTGAAATGTGACGCTTATCCGGGATTCTCGAGTTCGTCTCTATGCATGTAGATCATTAGTCTGCAGTGTCGGGATGGAATTAGGATATTTTGGACAGGAATCTTTAGCTCGGGACTTGCGAATTTTTCTCAAACGTTCAAATAAAACTTGCATTACGTAATTGGAGGAAAACTGCAATGTTTTCCAGAGTATATGGATCATAGATAGGAAACCTAGTAAGCCAGTTGCCCTATACATGTAAGGGCAGTCGGCTAATAATTGAAACGGCAACCCAAGTGTTTTGAAAAATTTCATGTTGACCTAACGAAACCTGTAGCGTGCAAACAAGAAACAGAAAGAGAAGCATAAAAATGACAACACAACATACTTGGAGAAAATGCATTTCGACTAGTAACAAATGCTTACCCTTGTCAGTACCTGTATGACGTACACAATGACGTTAACATCCTTGCTTATTTAGAAACACCTTACGTCTTACAGCATGTGCCCGTTAGGGACTTGTCAAACTCTATGGTGAATTTTGCGAGTTAATTTTTTCGAAATTTTCTAATTCTGTTCATTTGTTGATATAAGGTACATAGCCATCTTGTGCCTTCATTGCAACATAGACTATAGACAACAGATTCGCAACTCCGGCATATCCTTACATGCTGAGCTGAACTCTCCTGACCTTTCTGGTGCAGTTTCCGGTTAGTGCATTTTGACAAGAAATACTTGCATCTACTTTACTGTCCAAAACAACGAAAAAAATATTAATTTCGGCATTGAAACGCCTTTCAAAGTCGTTCAATAGTAGAAGTGTTGGTATTGTGAATACTTTTGGCAATGCTACTGGTAATTAATTGCAAAATTCAAACTTCGGTGCCGACTGATTATGTCGTCTGCTTGCCCAATAGCAGCATAGTTATCGGACAGTTTTTGATTTATGGCGGTCTCTGTTTATGGTTCACATAGGCCTACTGAGAAAACTACGGAAGGCATGTTTATAAATCAACATTCTCAAGTGAGCAGTTCTTCTGGGTAGTGTTGAGTGGCCCTTAAAAGGGCCGTTGGTTGTAGGTGTAGCGTGAAATGGTTCTTAAAAGAACCGTTGAATAATTCAACATAAATCGCACAGTATACCATGCTCATTTGTTGGTGGGCCAGAATTTGTAGGGCCTATAGAAAAATGGTTTTTGTGAGTACTTTAGGGGGGCAATTTTATTTTGGTGTTTTTTAATTCATTTATTAGAGTGTTTTCAAAATCTAAAAAGTTTCCATATATAAAGTTGCACATTTTTGAGAAATTTGAGTTTGAAGTTACCTAATAATCACAAAAGAGCTTAGTAAACTTATATTTGTAAAAACAACAGTTTTGGTGACTTTTTTGTAAAACAAGTAATATGGTCCCATCAGTGCCATTGTATTGAACAATATTAAACTTACATTACATGTTTTACTATTGTAGATTAATTGTAAACAGTGAAATTTAAAAAAATGTAAAGAGACACCTAGTGGCAAAAATGCAAACTAAGTCTGGATGTTACTAGGAAGTTATTCTGGCATTGTCTGACAACAAAAATAAAACAAAACACTTGAGACTGGGCAAAATTTGTGCCCCAATGACTAAAACATTGACTAATTTTGTAAAATAAGCTTGTTTGCATAATACACCAGAAATACGTTATAGTACAAAAACAATATAGTGGAATGATCTCTGTGCTCTGTGAATGTGCACACAGACTGTATGAAAATAATAGATTATTCTGACAGCGTTTATCAAACAGTATGAGACAAATACATGACAATGATCAAAGTATGTACTTTCTGTGACTTAATCAACAAATAAAATTAACTTTTTAATACAAAAAAAAACAAAATAACGAGGTTGGAGGTCTATTTAGGGTTGACTTGTCAAAGAACTATCCAATGTTATGCAGTCAGTGTTGCTGATGTTACTACAGTTGTCACAGCTGCACATTTCTGTACAGTTTGACCCAGCATTGCAGCACAAACTCAGTTTCCCAGCACACATGTTCTTTTTGCACTTGCAGCGTTCATCGTTTAGTACTGTCAATGGAGATGCAGGCATTGTCATACATTTTAACTGCAAAGCTCCACCGCCAAGGAGCCAACTATGGTCGATTGGAGAGGGTACAGCACTGCACACTGGTGATTGGCCCGAAGGCAATAAAGGGTCAAACACTAAGTCCTTGTTTGGAGGCGGGCACTATTTGGGCAAACGTTTGATTCAAAATATGTTATAATGGGCTGTGTTCATTAGAGTCAGCAAGTGAATTATTGAACACTAGCCTCAATTCAATTTCGTTTCTCTTAGTCGGGCACAAACTACAACAGTGAGTACCTTCAACAATATTTCTTAAGATTGCCTGTCCAAATAACTTCATGCACACCAGCCTTCTGAAGAACAGCTTCAAAGTCTTGCTTTAGTTTTGAAAGGCAAATGACATCTCCATGTGCTAGAAGCTTTGATTCAATGAACTCCAAACAAAACTGTAGAAAAACATCTCTGAAAACTGTGGATTTGTCACTCAATTCACAATCTTTGTCTTTCTATTTTTTATAGCATGATGATCTGTGGTACTTGGCTTCTAAGACACAAGGTCTTTATCTTTGAATTTCATTTGCATATTCAGGGCTCTGGACTGAGCTGTTGCTTGCGATACAAGTCCAACTGAAAAAAACCCGAACTGTTAACACTAATCATCAACTATGAGTGAGTTGGCATGCAACTTTTTCAGACGGACTTATCAGGAACTGATCCACCACCAGCCTAACAAATTTGCATGCCGTCTGTTCTGTCGCCTAAAAAATGTTGATCATCTCATAATTAGATTAGTTGATGCAACTGAAATTAAATCAGCTGATATACCAGTGCAGTGATTGAAATTTAATTTTTTTAAATCAGATGCTAAAACCATAGTCAATCGATTTACACTGAAAGTAATCGACGTTTGACGAAATGGACAGTGGCTTCCATCGTCCTCAAATTACGACAGTGACGATGGCCACTTAAGCACTTTAATTTAATTATCATTGCAGCTACCTAAGTAATTAATGTTTACAAAAAATTGAGAAGAGATTCCCCTTATCCCAGTACTACGGCAGGGGATGACGGCCACTTGGGAATGTTGTTTGCAACCATCTACTCCAATTTAACCTTCTCAAAAATTTTTGACTCAAAGTGCTTTAAAATCACACCCACAGTATAACGCCATATGATTATCCCTTAGCGCAAGCAGTGTCAATGTGGCAACTGAACAATGGAGTGTTCGAAAAATAGGATTGCAGGAGTATTTAATTGTTAACGACCTCCTCAGAGGCATCTCTCTACGCGGTACTTCTAAACTTATAGGCACATAATTTGCCGAAAAGCGTCCGGCATATGGAGTACCTATGGTATGATCACCGTCTCTACTGGGTCAGCGGTATTGTCTAAGGCCTAGGCAGCCAAGGTGCTGAACATTTAAAAAAACAACTTGTGATAATACTGAAACACACCTGGAAAACACCAAGATGTACCTTTCAAAAACACGTACCTGTATTTGAAAGCTATAGTTCTTGCTCTTTCTTGAAATATGGTCCATAATATACTTTTCCTTCTAACAAATGATGCACTCATGTTTCAGAATGTTCCTATCTTGTTCAGGTTAATTGGGTGTTTCAGATATTGGAAGTATAATTGATTTTCTTGGGAAATCTTGGATAACATCTGTATCACTTTCACCAACTTCAGCTTTAGTACTACTGCTGGTGCCTTGAAATGTTGCTATGTCGTTCTATGTCCTTTCAATTTTTTGGTCTGACACGTGGTCTTCTAGTCTACAGCACTCAGCAGTATACTGTGTAGGCTATACCAGGACACGCAGCTGTTTTCTTTACAAACGTTTGTGACACCTCTTCTTCTTTTTTATCTACTGATCTACAGAGTTCCAGAGTCCATCAGCTTTCGTCAGGAAGCTTTCCTAAGCTTCTTTAGGGCTCTGGCATCACAAGTTTGTGCTGTTTGATAAACCTTGAATTATACAGGCACCACATTCCATGGGAGCAGCCATATTTAAGTAACTAAGCACAACAATACAATCTGGCTCTCTGATTGGTCAATTCAATAGAAAAGCGCTTCCAAGTGGCAGGAATGTGCATCATATTTTGTGCAACAAAAAAACCTTTTTTAAAAAAATGTGCAAGTGTAGACGTGGGAACTTTTTGGAAATTGATTTATAGGTATATTATCTAGCCACATAGAAAAAACTATGTTGCCCCCCAAAGTACTCACAAGGATGAACGCTTGAGATCTGGCCTACCGACTACACTCAAGTACTGAAGGTCCACTTCATTCAAGTTTTCATCTGGGAAGGTTGGATGAAAACAGAGGAGATGACAATATCGATGACAGTTTTATCACCTTATGTAAATATTACCGTTCTCCAACGTTATCACGAACCCTGCCTTTTTCAGTTATTGTTCCTGGATTCAGAAATAGCCCTGAACCATAGGGAAAAAAGACATACTACGAAAACGAATCAAATTTTGAAAATCATCGCCTTCGTGTGATTACGTGTTGCTGTCGCCAGACTGTTGTTCCTCCCCAGCATCAATGTAGAAAATCAACGTTACAAGTGATGGAAACTTGTGTCCTTTGTTTCTAAGTTTTAACCCATTTTTAAGAAAGGGGTGTTCTGATTTTGTCTAACGTTGATAGAGCATAACTTTTGGTTTTTACAATGCATTAATTGTGTTGAATGCATTCATATTAGGTGGCTTCATTGAGTTGAACAGAAAATCAACTAAATGTAACACAATAAAGTTTTGAAAATAAATAGAACAGTAAAACAGGACTCCCTAAAAATCGTGCTGTTTTCGAAAACTTTGCGCCATTGGTGATCTGATTGGTTCATGCATTTACGACGGGAAAATAATAGACCAAGTATCGTGCACGTGTGCACTGTAGCAACACTTTGTATCTTATTTTTATTTGGCCAATCTGTTGATACAGTAAATTTCCTTATTTATGCCCATCCTGACAGCAACTTGAGCTTGTTGGGTTCTATCATATATTGGGTTGGCATTGGGACCCACATGATGCTTACTCGAATGGGCTTCATTTTACCAAGTATTTCAAATTGAGGTGAAGTAAATAAACAAAGTGGGTGATTATCATCACCAGAATTTCATCATTAGTATCTTTTGCCGGGTGCTCGAATTTTCTGAGATTAGGGATTGTCAGATTTGTAAGGTAGAAATGTTTCGCGTGATTCACGGCGATTTTTGGCAGTGGTATTTTCTAAAAAATGCTCGTAAGTTGACAACAAAGTTTGATAGCAATGCACTGCAGTTTTGTAGAAACTCTGTTCATACGTTACAGATGCGTCACAGAGCGTAGCTTTGATGAATTCTAGCTTACGATTTCACCTGTTTCGGAGACCGGGTTTCAACCACTTTCGGGCTATAATAAGCGCCCCCTTCCTGAAGCGGATTTTTCTAAGCACCCTGGCCGCTTATTAGGGCGCATACGGTAATATTTCAGAAGGGCAATACTTAGTATCCTTTATGCACGGGACCCTTTTGTTACACTAGGAGTGGAATTGGCTCATTATGTATCCTACAGGTGGCATAGGACTTTACAAAACTGGTTGAAGAATTTTGTTTTCGTCATAAACGTTCGTTTGAAAGGCTTAAGTTTAGAAATGTTAGGACTTAAGGCGGAAATTTAAAAAACCATATGGCCGCTTACAAAAAATTTAACATTGAAGAATAAAAACAACCTTTACACCCCTCTGGTGTTCCTGTTCCAAGTTTTCACAGAAGTTGGTTGCATTTTCATAGACTGCAGTCGAGAGATTTTGTGCGACATATATTCGACATGAAATGAGTCTGTAACCTGCTGTTGAATTGTGAGATAGATTTTGACTGGTCCGGGTGGTAATTTATGAAGTATTAATGTAATCTTTATTTATGTTAAAGGTTTTTTCCAGCGTTCTACTTATTTGTACACGAATGTGAATTTGTTGAAATCGCTGATCCAAATCCTGGCCAAATGTGCGCATTCTGCTGAGACCAACCGTCTGATCAGGGCCAGCGAAGAGTAATTTGGTTAATTCGCTCGCTAGGCTATGGCTGAACTTCCTCGTAAGGACAAGAGTTTACGAGTCACTACCTTTGGAAGAAATTTAGCGGATAATTTTCGTCAAAAAGTTTACCAGATAGTTTTCATCAAAACGGAGAAAACAAAAATGGATTTGTGAAGACAGGATTAAGTATTAGAGTCTCTTAAAAACATTCATCTTCGAAGTGCCTTGAACAAATCTATAAAGTCTTATTGCTGAAACAACTGCCATTCACGTTGACACAAGAAGTAAGGTTTTCTTCCCACAGCCGATTATGGGGTCTTCGGATGGCATAGAAGCTAATTCCTTTGCATTTCGCGTGTGTGACCGAACAACCGGCCACACAGTAGCCGACCATGATTAACAGACGACGTACTTGCCGGAAATTGCACCAGAAAATTTAGCCAGATGTCGCCAGTGAATAATGACGTAAGGGCTTGTGCCTAAGGTCACAGATTTCGTCCATTGAAAGTATACGGAGTTGGCGGTCCAGTCTATGATGGCAAATGTTATTTTGATACCAAACCTGGTTTTGAACACCTAACTCCTGTACAGCTTACAACTCATGGAGAGTAATTTAAGTAGCTTAATGAATTATACCGTGTTTAAAGATATCGCAAACTATCTCAGCCTTTTCACATTTCAAGTTGTTCCTGGTATTCACATTATACCTAAGAAACTATATACAGTCACAACAGTGAAAGCTAGAGAAGTAAAAGCCTTGGAGCATTTTCTCGGCATAACTACCCTTTAAGTCTCATGTTGCACCAAATACTAAGTAGAACGAAACCACGAGTTCAACTCTCCTTGGCATTGTGCACAAGTATCCTCCACATGCAGGAACTTTAATCCAATTGACAAATATATTTCAACCACAACAGATGATAATACAGAGCAAGCTTTGTCTCCAGTTGACTATATCATTTGGCAGGATAATGACCAATCTTCAGTACATGTATAAGGCCCTTTCACGTTATTTAAAAACCATGAAAATGTGAAACATGAACAAAAAAGTGACTCAACTCACCGTTGTCTTGCTTTGAAATCACTATAAAGTTCAAGAAGAAAAAATAAACAAATGTACCATGGTGCTACACATTATGAGGTCATTTGTATTTCAGTGTCCAACACCGCCACTTAAAGCCTACCTTCAACGGAAATTAATTATTTAAGATGTATTGGTCTAACCAGAAAGCCCTAGTAATATGAGTAAAAGCGAATACAATCACCCTAATGTAAGCTCGTCAACTGATAGGTGAAGCTGCTTTTTCGTGCCATGTTACGTCATCTCGAGATCTCGTCACAGGCAAGAAAAGGCGGATAACAGTTGTATATTGGACAGGGATCTGAATAAAACACCCGTAGACATCTTAATACTATAGACCGGGCGCACGCGCTATTGCAGGTGACAACTTGAAGCCATATTGTAGAGTGCTACTAGTCACGTGACACGGCTAATTGCCGTGTAAACAAAAGGGGTAAATTGTCCTTTTCAAGCGCGATATCTAACAAATAAAGAGGCCGAATATTGTCCTTTTACAGAAACATACAAAAAACATGTGATGTAGCACTTAAATGTGTTTTTAAGAGTTAATCAGTCGATAGAGAAAATATCAAACTATTAGAAGATCGCAACCAGTTACAAATTCTCGAGTGGCCTGAGCGGCAGCACGCCTGTCAATCCACTGCGAGCGTTTTAATTTTTGTTTTTTTTCAAGAAAACCACTAAGATCGCCCAAATCTATCATTTAATTCGTGTCGCTCGATGCAAATACATTATATCCAGGAGACATGCCGCTCACTCGGGACGTTCTTTCGTTGTGCCCCAATAAGCCTGTTCACTCAGTTTTAAACAATGACCCCGGGTAACTTTGTAAAAGTAAAATATGACCCGGATCGCTTTTAATGGGGTCTGAATTTAATGTGAACTACTGTGAAAAAATGACCTCATTGGGGTCATACAAATTAATGACAGGTTTTAAAGTTCATTAGGGCGTTCTCCCGTTCAGTACAGGGGTTGTGAGCTTGTGATAATATCTAGCTCCTTTGTTAACTGCCGAGCATAATCTTTTTTGTGGTACTAACTTAATTTATTTTTTAACAGCAGAGCCCAGTGAGGATAGAAGATAAGATCTTATCGGAGATTGGAGCAATTATGGAACAAAAGAGAGCTGACCCTCCACCCCATAGACATCACAGTATATCATAGTATGACATGTCTATGCTCCGTCCCTATTTGCCAGAATGGGCTAATCAGTCGTCAGAGTAAGATATTGGCTACGGCGGTCATCCGCCCAACTTGTGATATACAACTTACCAAGTTAGACTCAACAGTAAAACGCCGTTATGTAAAAAGCAAAGAACACAGACTCAGTTCCGTCCCTGGGCATCGCTCGGAATTGCCGACGAACAAATATTCTTCTCTCACGCACGATATTCCTCTCTCACGAATCTGAAGTACCCCGATCAAGCACCAAGCACCAAGCATTTGTTGGCGTTTTATATTATTGCCACACCGTGTAAGTGTGCGCTCACAAAGCGATCAGCCCCGCTCCAACATATTATTTCGGACCGTTCCTATCCGCCATCCCCGCCCTTATTCTGATATACCTACTGTGCGACCCTTAGCCGAAAATTTTAAAATAAATTCTTTTCTCACGCACACTGTCTGCTTTTTCTAACCCCCTATTGGGGGGAAACCTTGAATAATGACGGGTCATTTTCCACGGACGTTGGGTCATTTTTCATGGGTTGAAAATTCTTCAAATTAAATTTAGACCCTGTAAAAAAACTAACCGGGGTTATTTTTCACGAGGTCGGCTCGGTTGGGTATATTTCAATACGGTTTTGAGGGGGGAAATCTTTAGTTTGGGTAAAGAAAAGATGCGCAATTAAGTCGTACAGGTTTGACATTTTGGTTACCATGAATTTTACTTAATTATTTCTCCCTTTGCATTGATGGTCGTTCTTATTGAGTAGTAGTGGTGTGTTCAATACTCACCCACGCCAGTTCTTTTTCGACCAACTGTAAATCATAGATGAGGAAAAGATTGTTATGTTAAGGATTTGTTAACATTTCATGAGTATTAAAGTAGTGTGTATTTGTCGGTGTTGTGATCATTAATTCCAGCAACCAGCGAATTGTAATAAGAATCTGTACCATGCCCAAAATGGACCTATTCGTCAAGCCAGAATGAGACACATCACATGAAAACAGTTGAAATGTTGGTGAATTACTGCTAGTGGATTGTGAATATAATGAAATCGCAAAAAAAACGACTGCTCACTTTTCATGTTGGACAAAGTAGACATTGACAAAATAAAAAAATAAGTTATGCACCACAGAAATCTAGGCCTGAGTAGAGTTCAAAAGCATTAGGGTCGCAGTAAGAAAGCATGGCGGAGAAATAGTGGCGTGTGTTTTGAATGGAGACACGGGATTTTTCTAGCTGCGAGACTGCTACAGTACTCCACCCTGGAATGCTAAGTTCTGCACTTGAACAATGTATTCCATTATAAAAACTTGCGACCCCGAGAAAAACTGCGAGAGTTTTAACTGCGAATTTCATACTGTCTGCTCGACTGAGTTTCGATCAAACGTATATACCTAATATCATTGGTCAGTTTCCAATTGCTTTGTCAAGCGAGACAAGAAGCAATTCCAGACAACATATTTTTGGCAAAATTAATCAACAGACCCGATAACTGCATTGATCATTCTTTATACATGTACGTGTAGGAAGCGACATGTAAACCAGAATGGATGCCAGGAATTATTGGGCTCTGTTTTTTTTAGCTCCAGTCTTCGATCAATTCTGACGCCCTCCATGTATAAAACTGCCTGTAAAAAGTCGTTACACAAGACATTTGGGGAGAGGGAGAGAGGGATGGGGAGGGAGAGGGAGAGGGGGATGGGGAGGGAGAGGGAGAGGGGGAGGGAGAGGGAGAGGGAGAGAGAGAGAGAGAGAGATGTCAGATGTCAAAAACATTTGGGAAAATTTAAATGGCCATTAGTTGGCGCAAAAAATATTAAGTCTGCCCGAAAAAAAGGCGTTGTAGTTACCTAATAACTAAAAACCGATTTGTTGAACTTCATGTTATCATTTTTTGTCAGTTCCACAAGAACTCAACTTCCAAATTTAACAAAGGTCTTTCAAGGAGTTAAGGAGATTCGGCCAAAGTCACTAGGAACATTCTTAACTAGGAGTCGACACAGTAGTTGCACCCGTATGAAATTAACTTTAATCATGACGTTCTTACCAGGAACACGTGCAAATTCTCAGCTTTCTCCTTTAAGCAGTATTGTAGATAGAGAAGTGCTCGACAGAAAACGGACACAAAAATAAAAGAATGGCCACCAAGAGGCACGGAATCATCAAAATGAGAAGGTTCTGTCGGTTCCCTAATTGAAACTTATTTGCCAACTTTCATGAAAATACATCAATGAAATCGGAAGGCACACGGTAACCGTAAAAAAACATTTTGCCTCAAGAGGGCGATATGGATCAGTTTGACCCTTGTGACAATTTGTCGACAGCTCCATACGATTAAACTGTCAAATCTCACAAATATCCCTCAACGTGTTACAGAGAGTCGGGTCCAGGCGCAAAAAACGCCACTACTTGGCGACAGAGTGGCTGTGCCTGTCCAAAAGTCAGCCTCAGTAACACATCATCAGCAACACATCTTTTCAATTTTAGCATTTTGGTGGTGCTCTTGATCTTTAAATTAACCATATTATTTAAACCTGTCCGTTGTGCAAAATGGTAAGTATGTTTATATTAAATTAGTTATCTTTTGTTTTTTTGTATAATCATACACTATCAGGAACTGGTGAAATGCTTTGTAACGATATGTTTTTTGAAATTTTGTTGAAAAACGTTGGAGCTTCGTAAAGTATGAATGAATTTCACAGCAAAAACCAACACCGGTAAAACAGAATGCAGACAAATTCCACGCACGTGTGGCGCAACTTGAGCAGCACGAGGTCGATTTTGTCATTCAAGAGCTAGAGTTTTATGGTTATACTGGTTCAGCCTTGCTCAATGAAAACTCTAAAGAATTGATGCATATCTGAAAATATAAAATCTTCGTGTAAAGATAGACATATTGATTGTATCTGAAACTCGCTGAAGTTGAAATTGGCACTATTTCTTGATGAATGATGTCATTTAGTCGTACTTATTGAACACAAGTGGTTTAGCAAATACTCACATCTGGAAATACTCATCCGATTATCTGTAAATCACAAAAAGAAATACCGGGTTCTTTTATACATTGATAAATATTAGATATGTACTAATAGCAAAATACATTTTTATATCGACATGTGCAAGGTATCTCCACCAGCATATGAACTGTAATTTCAATCTATATCAATAACGAAGTTGGCTCATTCGTCTCTTCAAAATGTGGCACACGATCTGAAATCAGTTGGTATGTATGGAGAGTACTGCTAGGCGATTATGGAAACAATGAAATCGCAATGATGTTCATGAGTAAAAAACTGTTCCAGTCGCCAAAGCCAGACGATGTCATTTGTATTCTACCGTCCAACATCGCCACTTCAGTTAAGGAACCTAGTCCGACAGGAATGTACATGTACATCTTGAGGTCTGACAATGTAGGCATTGATAAAGGGAAAATGGGGAATTTATCTTGGTTCATCGTTAATCATAATTAAAAATCATGTAAAGATACATGTACGTATGTGGGTAGCGTACTCTAATAAAACTGTTTATTCACATCTACAAGGGATGCGCTTAAAACTACACATCCTCTCTCACACACATACGCACACGCACGCGCACGCGCACGCACAGCAACACCCACAAACACACACACATATATATATATACATGTAATACATGTATAGCTTTAAATGAGGTTACAGTTATTTAACGTTATTGATCACGTTACAACAGCCTTGTTCAGATACGTGCACACCAGTTTGAGGAGTTAAAATTAGACAAATGAATGCTCGTCCATCAATGTGTTACAAGATGGCGTATACAGAAACTCCCTCAGTGCCATCTACTGTAGGGCACTTGAATCCTCCCCGTTAAAAATACTACAAGCACTAAATTATGGAAATGAGCGAATTTAACTTCGAGTGAAAGTGTCTCATGAGAATTTAGAATTCTACCGTAAAAGCAGAAATGACAAGTCTGCTTCTTGATGTGTGCTTTAGAAACTTAAAAAACAGGCTGAAATGTCTCTGATCACAAAATAAAAAACATCCAAACAAATGCATAATATTTCAATAGTGAAGGTAGTAAAAGTAAGAAATATAAGGTTGTACTTGCTCTGTAAAGAATAAATAATAGTGCATATTTGTTATACTGGCAAGTGCACTGTCCCATAATTCCAGAAACCTAAAATGGTAATAGCAATATTTACGAAGACCAAGTTGGACCTATTCGACCTTCAGAATGAGACGTGTTTTACAAAACATATGCCATGTAGGGAAATTGAAGACAATAAAACAAATTTCATGGAGAATAAAAACTCATGTACCACTTTCCAAAACTTGATATAGTCATTTTGATTCTTGTGTCCAATATTGTCACTCAAGTCAAAGAATACAGTCAAACGGGAATGTCCATGCGCATGTTCAAGCTGGGAAAATAGACATTAATAAAATCGAAACATTCTGTGAGTTATGATTCTGAATACCACGTATGTTTCACTGGTTTGCACTTGCTCGATGGGAACTGTAAACAAGTGATGCAAACTTGAATATAAAATTCATTTCAAGTAAAAATATACATACTACAGTAATTGCATTTGAAACGCAGTTTGCGTGAATTGATCATGGCGTCCATTAAAGCAGTTCACAAAAAGCTTGGTAACTACGAAAATAATTGAAGAAAAAGGCGAATTTGTCGATATCCAAACTTTATCTACGCTAAAAAGGTACAAACAATGGTTAATTTCAAATTTAATCGGACAAAAACAAGTGTTATACAAGCAAAATGTACGTTTCATTTCATCTCGTTCCCTAATTGGCTAAAAAAAGTATTGGTGTGGCCAAGTACATCTTTGCTTCACTTTCCAGTTTTAAATTTTTCAATAGGTTCAAACATGCACTGCAGGTGATAGCGTTAACACGCTAGAGCAACAGAAAAGAAAACGAAAAGAAGTGTTGTGCTGTTTTTCGTGCTAAATTTATATACGCCAGACTTATAAACTGCACGTCATTTCTTGTTTCTTTTTAATGCTCAAGGAGCAGAATGAGAAACTGTTTGTTATCTTTTAGCTTACGTTAATAAAATGCCTAGTTTACATTTAAATCGGATAACCATAAGTGTAGTATCGTACTCTCAGGCAAGTTCATTCATAAAACGTGAGAGACTTCACATCTCACTACTTTTTGCGATTCTTAACTAGAGAAAATATGTAGAAATTAGCTGAATTTGGTAATAATAAGTCAATTTTATATTGATGAAATATCTCATTCCATGTGGATGAACTTCATGAGAAGCAGTCGTAAACTAATCACTCGCCCTTGGCAGTACCTGTTTGAGTACCCGCACACGTAGATTAAGATCCAAATTGTTCTGTTAATGTCTTGTTAACATCACTTGAGTATTAATAGTAGTGCGTATTTCATACAGTGGCAAGTACACTGTAATGGCAATCATTTCCAAGCCCGAGTTGAACCGATTGTTCACTTTCACAATGACACAATATTTGTCAAGCGTTGGCATGCGGGGGAATGTGGAGCTACGGTAAGGTGAGCCACACGGAGAGTCCAGATAATCTAATGTACCAACAATTGATCATGCCATTTATGAGTCAGCAGGTGGCACAACTTGTATTTGGCATGAGGAATTGCGCTAGCAGACATCCAAGATTGATGTGAATAGTGGTTGTTTGAAATATTCTAATTCTTGACCGTGTGTCGAGATTAGGTACTTACCCATCTTGTACGTCCATCGCAATATTTATTTGAATTTCAAAATTGGTTTCGAACACTTAACTCTTATACATGTTGTAGCACACAGAGGTTTCCAGACCATGTTCTTTTTAAAACACTTGTTAAAACCAAATGTCTAAGTTTAAAAAGGATGAGGTCAATGATGTTGAGTGACTTGAGCCGTGGGTCATTTTACTGTCCGACTATTTAGCTAAGTAATTTAAGTAGGTCAAACAAGTCAGACCGTGTTTAAAAATATCGTATAGAAACTCAGCTTTTTCACATTTCGTGGCATAGCTTTTTGATAGTCTGTCCATACCGTAATATAATGATAATTATGTAGAGCAAATTATTTTCCAGCACAAGGGTGAAAACTAGAAAGACAAAAGCTAAAGAGCATTGCATTTGTTTCTAACCAGATTTAATATTCATAGTGCATCAAATACAAAAATGTAGGAAAACAAGGTGGTCAAGTATCCTCCACCTTTAGAAGAGCTTAGCCATTTGTCAAATATATAGCAGTCACAACGGATGAAGATACATGTGCAGAACGAGTTTTGCCTATAGTTGACTGCATCATTCGGTAGGACAATGATCAATCTCCAGTCTGTACCTTTATAAGACCTTAACCCTTTATTCGCAAATCGTGAAAGTGTGAGACATCCATCATGCAAGTTGATTATGAGAACCATGAAATTACAAATGAATTCACGAAAAAAAAAACAGAAATAGATGTACCAGTTGCCCACCCATGATAACGTCACATTTGAAAGAATTTAGTGCAACTGGAAAGTTCAAGCGCATGCTGGACATTGTAAAATAAAAAAAAAACATAAGTCGTTACTTTGAAATTCATGTACATTACACGGTTTACTAACTCATTGAACGGAAAACTGTAGAAACTATTTGAAAGAAATATAAATAATATACTGCTCATAACCTGCCTTATGGGTGGTTATGTTAACGCTTCTCTTACTGCCTAAAATACCAAGAAACGAAAAATTTACATATTCAGATTTTATCTTAGGTACAGGTGTGTATAAAGACTACTTAACTAGGAAGTCTTCGGAGTAAGTGATACATTGACAAAATGCACGGATTGCTCTGGTAGAGTGTTCTAGTTTTGTCAATATATTCGAAAAAAGAGCAGAAGTGTTGACATTTAGAGTTCACAGTGATTTAGACGAAACGAAAAGAGGACTTGTCTGCCGGACTCGCGCTCCTTGACGTTTGTTGTTCTTAGAATTTTTTCACAAGTGCACACGGTGTGTAAGCGTTTTTCTTCCAAAGTCAGGGAGAAAATTGAGTAGGTGTTTCTGCCACACTTATGCTATTTTGATTCAAGTGTGTTTTATCAGGTGGCAACTAGAACGCTTTGCTTAAGTTCATAAAAGATGTCTGCAGTACCATGTATTTCCATAAATATGTACCTTGAGATATTTTTCTAAAAGTTCAATGCAACGTAAATTTCAAACACATTTGCAGCATATTTTTTGTGATTCCTAATGCCAGTAACTATTATTTTGGACTAAGGTGAATTTAGTTAGAATTAATTAAATTGATATAGGTGAACTCTCTACTTGCATTCATTCGTTTTTTTGGGAAAAAACAGTATATTAAAAACTCACCAGTAGGAGGGCCTGTCATAATAACTGTAAATCATAGATTGATAAAGAGATTACTATGTTAACGAATCACAAACATTACAGAAATAACATTAGTGTACATTTGTCATAATCGCAAGTGTACTGTTCAGTAATCCCATCCACCTACGAATTGTAATAAGAATCTGTAGCCTGACATGAAATCATTCGTCACTTCAGAATGAGACATAAATAGGAAAACAGTTGACGTAGAGGAAAATTAGGCAACTAGAACGCTTTGTTTTTGTCTATAAAAGACGTCTGCAGTGCCATGTATTTCCATATAGTTGTAGCTTGATGTATTTTTAAAAGTTCTATGCAACCAAAATTTCAAACACATTTGCAACATGAATTTTTTGTGATTACTTATTTCAGTAACTATCATTTAGAAATAAGGTGAATTTAATTAGAATTATTCAAATTGATATTGATGAATTTTCTGTTTGCATTTGTTCGACTTTATTTAAAAAAAGCAATGTATCAAATACTCACCCGCGGCAGTGTCTGCTAAACCTGTTGTAAATCATAGATTGATAAAGAAATTAATCTTTTAAGAAATCATAAATATTACATACTTATTAATACAAGTGTACATTGGTTATTGTCACTAGTGTATTATCAGTAATTGCAGACACCTAAGAATTGTAATAATAATCTGTAGCATGACTGACATGAAACCATTCATCAATCCAGATTAAGACACATATAGAAAAACAGTTGACATAGAGGGAACTTAGGCAACTAGAACGCTTTACTTATGTTAAGAAAAGACGTCTGCAGTACCGTGCATTTCCATAAACTTGTACCTTGAAGTATTTTTGAAAGTTCAACGCAACAAAAATTAAGACGCATTTACAACATGATTTGTTTCGTAATTCCTTATTTGAGTAAGTATTATTTAGAAACAAGGTGAGCTTAGTTAGAATTATTCCAATGGGGCTATTCGGAAAATCTACAATAACTAGAGGGCGCGCGTGTACTAGTGGTGATAGATTAACAGCCTCGATTTCGTGAGCCCTTTAAATAAATGGTGAAATGGCTTGCAGCTGTGCCAACTGAATCTGAGATTGCGTGAAAAGGGTGCTTCTATGAGAGGAAGTAAGCACGACCTTATACAAAGGTAAGGTAGGTGATTATTTTAACGATTATTCCATGCTTATTCTACCGATGCCTGTTAACTGAGGTACTCTCCGATGTCGACTTCGCGGCCGTCGCCAGTCGGGTTAATCTTTGTTGTGATATGTGATACGATACTTGACGTAACAATCGGGATCTTTTCGTGCATCAAAGCATTATTATTGTTTGGAATGATTTCTAACAGTTTATCAGTGACAGTTACATCAATCAATGCTGAATGTTTATGCTGTCAACTCGATACAGGTTAATGAGTTAAGATTACAATCCAAGGTCAATGGCAAAGGGTACATGACAAGTATCCATTGCATTAGACTATTTGTTTACTCCCTATCATATGTCTTCTGGAAATCTAGTACACGTTGAAATGGAAATCTATCTAGTCTGTTTTCACGTAACTTTTGGTTTTTAGGTTTGAGGGCTTGTACCGTGCAGAGGAGATATGCATCGCTTCTGCACCGTCCCTGAATGGAGTGACAAAAATTGGTTTTTAGCCTTTGACTGCAGCTAACCAACAAGATCTTCCCATCTAGTGCAGATCTTTTGTCAAAGCCTACTTTCAATATTGGAGGCAACGAACAAAGCCTTTGAAAAGGAGCAGCTATTTTTAGAGAAAGGTATGTAAGTCATTTTGTTAATTTTCTTATTCAAGTTCTTAGCGGGGGATTGGCATGGGGGGTTGGGGTTGTAATATTTGGTAAAACTGAATGCGTGGAAATAACTGGTAATACATGTTTGGGGAAAAGAGCATGGTGAGGTAATTCTTAACCTTCATGAAGTACCTTCAAGTTGATTTCTTGAAACTGTTTTGCTACTTGGATCAACTGTAAACCCATGAAAATATATTACATTTTCTGAATTCATAGTGACTGAATAGTCTTAACTCATGCCTTGAAATGTTGCAAGTCGTTATAAATTCAAATGACTGCCATTTTTTGTGAAAATTGCATTTTTGATGGTGCCTTACGATTTGAAATTACTCTTAAACAACAGAAAGGTTAATCATCATTTTTAAATGACCTAAGTCTTCATATCTTCTATTACAAGAAAAATTAAAAGTCTGAGAAACGGTTCCATCAACCTTAGACTAGAAGTATTCTTGACAGACCCATGAACCTGTAATCGGAGTTTAAAATTGCTGAAAGTATCGAAATTAAAAAGGTTTGAAAATGGGTAACAAAGGTTTGAAGTTGTCTCAAAAAGCTTGTATATTTTGCAGACAAGTGATGCGTTTAAAGAATTGTTATGGCTACGAATAAAAAATAAAGAGAGTTTTATGCAATGCTTTTTATATACACCCTTGGTTTCTGAAAATAGTAATTATTTAATTTTATGTGAAACTGTAGAGCAGTCACCATATATTTTTGAACAACAGGGATAACGTTTTGACACAATCTGGAGTACTTAATTATTCACATTTCAATATTTGTTCCAGGTTCAGTGACATTTTAAGGCCACTTCAAGCTGTATCATAGACAAGCTTTGTTACTCCGTTCTCGTCCCACAGCACTTCCACACACCACCAGTGCTGCATGGCACAATGTACAAGTCAGTGGCCCTAGAGAAATGTGAATCGCAGTACTAAGTTACCATAAGACAATGTGCCAGTGGACTGTCTGTGTATTCAGACGAACTATATCTGACTGCCACACAAGTAAGCCTTGTTGGTGAGGGTGCCCTTTCATAGGCAATGAGTCATGTGTGGACAATAGCTTATTTCCTTTCCTGGAAGAAACATGAAGGACTGAAGCTAAAGAATATCTAGTGACACTCTGGTCTACTTCAAGGGTCTGATTTTGGGCTCAAAACGATTTAAGTGATATGCTGCTGTGTTTACCTTCAAGGGTCTAATTGTGGATGTTATTGAGGCTGAATGAGGTTACATGAAAGAAAGCCACGTGTCGAAACTGGACGGACCTTTTTTACAAGCGCTTCTATAGGCCATTGAAACGAGATCCCAGTGAAATGAAAGCCAAAAGCTGAGTGACATTAAATTTTCCTTTCAGAGGAAAAGCTTTATACTATTGGTAAAAACTTTTCAATTTGGTACACATTATGGGGGAAATGACATTCAGTGACTGCATCGATTGTCTTATTGTATGTTTTCAATTGTAGCTAGCTAGATAAGAATCTGCTATGCACAAGATTCGAGAATGAACATTTATCAGTGTATTTAAAAACAAATGGCAGACTGAAAAAGCACAGAAAGAAACAACAATGCGACGGAGTCCATAATCAGCCATATCAAGTACTAATTTCTGAATTATATTCAATTCTCTCAGGTTATTGCTGAAGGATTGCTTTTCACTTTGTCCAAAGGTAAAATAAATGGTTGGGCGGTTGGTTTCAGTTGTTTTCGCTCACCTGTAACAGAATAGTCAGAGAAATATTAGCAAATTGTAAAGGAAAAGACAAGACTTTTGTAAGGCAGAACATACTTGACGTTTCATCTTCATGTTTATGTGTAGAAACTAGTAACCTTTGTACCCAAGTCTTATTTAATATCTGAATTAAAATATGTAAAACAGGCTAAAAGTGATTTAACAATGTGTATTTTTCATGACACTTAAAATGTGATCTCAGCAAGTAAAATTCATCCTAGGAATCAATTTTTCTTCCAATACAATGTTACGACATTTACTAAATTAAGGCTTATTCATGTCCATTCGATAATTGGTCTTGTAGTCCTGGGGGTGGAGTCCGCGATAAAATAAGGAAACTCACACATCTAGAGAATTTTATTGGAAACAGCATAGTTTTGAAGAGAAACTGCTTTGAAAAAGTCACCCTTGACTTCTGTGCATCACGTTCCATACATCTCTTATTTTGGGAGCACTCCCACCCAGGACAATATGAATATGTAGTGCTGCTAGCCTACCCGGCATCGGGTGAGTTTCCTAAAAGAAACACTAGTTCCACTCAATAAACCTGTTATTCAGTGGGGTAACTGGTGGGGATAAAATCACCAAACGATGTTGATAGAAAATTGATTGCTAAAAACTTACCAAGTAATGTTGTGTAGCCTCCGAATGGAACTGCATAGTCATAGACTCCTAAAGTAAACACGGGGCTTCAGCATCCACACACTTTTTGCCAATTAGTTGACCCTTTTGACCGCAATTGTCCACGAATATAGTAACCTTAGGTCTTTTGGGAATTTGTGACCACCTGTCAAAGACTTGCACCAAGGAAATTAGCAGTAATAAGGCTTAGCGCGACGACGTATTTTGATAACAATTCCATCTTTTACCAGTTGTTTACATGCAAACAGCCACGCATGCGCAATTCAATCACCACTAGTACAGCAGCGACACCGCGAGGAGAATTCTCCGAATAGCTCCATTGACATTGATAAATTCTCTGCTTGCATTCGTTCTTTTTAGGGGAGGGGGAAAGTAGTATAATAAATACTCACGCTCGGGAGTGCCTGTTGAAGCAACTGTAAGTCATAGAGTGATAAAGAAATTACTATGTTAAGGAATCATAAACATTACACACTTAATAACATTAGCGTACATTTGTTATAGTCACTATTGTACTGTTCAGTAATTCCAGCCACCTACGAATTGTAATAAGAATCTTTAACCTGACAGGAAATCATTCGTCATTTCAGAATGAGACACATATAGGAAAACAGTTAACATATAGGGGAATTACTGCTAGTGGGTTATGGAAATAATGAAATCGCAATAAAGTTGTTGCAAATGAAGAAACAACTGTTAATTTTCACGTTGGACAAAGTAGACATTGACAAAAATGAGTTATGCAGATAAAATTTAGGTATGTTACACCATAGAACCATAGTATTGAGTGGTGTTCACGAACATTTAGAACATCATTGGAAAGCAAGACGGGGAAATACCGCCGTGATCTTGGAATGGAGACGGGTGATTTTGGGAGATTTTTCTAGCTGGCCGCTACTGAAATCCATCCTGGAATGCCAAATTTAGCACTTACCCTATGCATTCTATTACGAGAGCTTGGGATTCCGAGACTTAATGCAAGAGTTTGCATTGTGAATTTCAGACTGCCTGCTGGATTGGGTTTAAATGTAATGTTTTAATTACCAAATGGATATTAATTTTATTGGTCCATGTTCATTTTTGTCAATATCAATAGATGTATATGCAGACAATGCATACAGCGTGTTTCCTGTTTTCCTAGAGGTGGCATTACTGATCTCATAAGGCGTCAGTTATATGTCTTGCGGCGTTGTCTCGGAATAATTCATTACATAGTCAACCTAACTTTCGTTGGTGTTGTTTTCATGGTTGTGTTAAGATGTAATGGTGTCTGTGTCAATCAAACTTCTTGTACTGCCAGGTACGGGCAGCACCGTGTGTAGATTACGGGGCAGGGTTTTTTTCAGGCAAAGGCTGTAAGTATGAATTTGGTTACCATTTAACATTTCACGCAGACTGGTCTATTGTTTATGTTGATAGTAGACGTTAGCTATCCATTTTGTACAAGATGCAACGACATCGTAATGGTATAATTTAGCCAGTCTTCATAACTTAGAGTGTTTTGTTTTATAAAGTTTCAGTTAACCAATAAATTACGAACTGGTACGACATAACTACCGACGAAAGAAATAAATTTATCTAGTTGTGGACACGTTGTTTTTCTTTATTGAACCAATGTTTACAGCAGGAATAATCTACAGACCCGACAATTGCTTTGGTTAATTTTTAGCGACATGTAAACTAAACTGGATGCTGGGATTTTTCTGAGGTCTGGCATTTTTTCAGCTACAGCCTTGGAACCACTTTCAAGGGCCTATCAAACGGCATGCCCAAAATGTATTGACCGTTACATTTTGAGCCTTAGACTTATGTTACAGTATTTTACGGAAAGAAGTGGTATTTGATTTCTGGATTCCTATTCTGCAACTATAAATTAATATTTTAGGCCCTAATGGCACTTGCTAATGTAACTCCCTAAAATTCATTGTGTTTTTATTTGAGCCCGTGTGTGTACTTATACTGTATGTATGTATATACTATTACTGTTTTCAGTTATTTCTATACAAATTCGTTTATGTCATGTTTACCACTCCTCAGGCGTTTTATGATCATTCGATTTCTGAAATTTGATTTTTTCTGTAGTGAAATATAGTTATAAACAAGAGCAACGCAGAGCATTGGAGTGGGCCCACGATAGCACCGCTAACTGTGTGCTTCCATGAGCGATTTTAGTATCATAGAATGGCCATTGCATAGTAAAGAATATATAAATGCCAACCGAATTAAGATGGCGGTGTCGCTTTTGTAAAAACAGACGCAGAGGCAAATGTAAAAAAATCTATTGAAACTATGGGGCAAAGCTATAAACAGATTGTTCTGAAACTCATCGTCATCTATTGCCATCTCAGTTTGAGCTCATCTGTCAAATATCGCAAAGACCTTTCAAAGAGTTAAGGAAATACAACCCTGAGGGGTGCCATAATGGTAAAACATCCAATTATCAACATTAGCCAGAGTCCTCACGTCAGGAATATAACAATCAATTTTCATGTTGGTACTTTGAGTCGTTTAGCATATAGACAGGTAGAAGCAACAAAAAACGTGGATTTTTTAAAATGACCAAAGGGTGGCACAAAAAAGATCAAATCTGCCCGAAAATGGGAAGGCATTGTTGCCTTAATAGATACTTATTTGCTGAATTTCATGAAAGGTCATGCATGAACTCCGATAACGCAGAGGTAAACGTAAAAAAGGTGTTGCTACTGTTCGGCTGAGTGGTAATTGGATTAGTTCGAGATTTTTATCGTTTGTTGTCAGCTGCACAGAAGCACATTTTCCAAATTTCACAAATCTCTTTAAACTTATGGTTAGGGAGATTCTGCCAAAGACGCAAAAAACAAAATCTCCCTTAGGGATCGACACAGTAGTTGCACCGTCGAAAATCAACTTGAGTCATGGCGTACTCGTCAAGAACACATAATTATGCTAATTATTATCATGATCCTTTAAGCAATATAGCAGATAGGGAAGTGGACGCCAGGAAACAGACGCGAAAAGGAAGGATTGGCCACCATGTGGTGCAAAAGAAGTCAAAGCTGACCGAAAATGGTAAGGTGTTGTAGCCCGTTTGATAGAAACCTATTTGCCTAGTTTCCTGAAAATACATGATCCAAATCTGAAGAAACAAATTCAAACCTGGAAAAAACATTTTGCACAGTGGCATCTCTATCAGTTCAAGAGCCGTTTCCGTTTGTTCACTTTTCCATAACGTAACATCTCTCAAATTTCAGATTCAGCGGTAAACAAAATTCCCACCAGTGGGGACAGAGTGGCTGGAGCGATCCGAAAGTCAACGGCCGTGGCATCAGCAACACGTCTGTAATTTTTATAGTGATCATTTTTGTTTCTCGTATTTTCGTAACACTCGCTGATGTTAAAAGGAAACATATTTTTAAACGTGTCAGGGATGCGAAACGATTATTATTTATGAATTAAATTTGTTTCTGGTAAGATCATGCACAATAATAAACTGGTGAAATGTATTCTAAAGATATGACTTTCTTGCAATATGGTTGTAAAACGGTGATGTTGGGAAAGGTTTCACTGAAATAAATTCCATAAAAAGAACTAAATGCAAACAAACTCCACGCATGTACGCCGCAACCTAAGCAGCCCCTAATCGATTTTGTCATTCAAGGACAAGAGTTTTATGGTTACACTGATTCACCATTGCTCACTAAAACTACATTGTGGGAAGAACCGAGACTTACTTGAAAACTTAAAACAGTTCCTGTAAATATAGACATGTTGATAAGCAGTGAAGTTGAAATTGGCACAATATATTCAAAATTGTTTTGATGAATCCTCTCTCTCCGTATGAATATTATTATTGAGAAACTGTGGCTCAATGAATACTCACACAGGGAAAGTTTTGCCCATCCATCTGAAAACAGATAATGAAATACGTTGTTGTTTTTAGCACAAATAGCAAAATATATTTGTTAAAATGACATGCACAAGGTAACTCCATCATCACATGAATTGTATTAACAATGTACATCAAAACCGAAGTGGACTCATTAGTCAGAACGAGGCAAACGATCTGTGATCAGTTGGAATATATGGGAATTACTGCATGTTGATTATAAAAACCATGATATTGCAATAAACTTCATGAAGAAAACACAACTGTAGCTATGGCCAGTGCCTGACGACACCATTCGGATTCTACATAAGTTAAAACATCAAGTCCATGTGCATCTTGAACTCCGACGAAGTAGACATTGACCAAAGGGAAAATGGGTTATTTATGTGGACTTTACGTACGTAACTTTTGTTCACCCTCACCCATAAAATGAAGTTCAGGTAAAGATATGCATGCAGGTAGCGTGTTATACATCATTCAGAAGTATTTATTGCAGTTGCACTCAATTCTATAGATAGGGTTAAAAGCACTAGCACAAGACCAAATCCCCATTGATGAAGTCGACAGCCATTTCATAATTTGACACACATACTCCACCGCCTCCTCTGGCGACTCCTCATCAGTCCAATAACTAATTACGTAAGAATCTCTTCCATTGTTTTCATAATTTCGATATGACCATCGCACACAATCTTCTTTTGAGAATCTTGGTTGGAACATACGTGAAAATTTTTCTGTCTAAGAAACTTTGACTAAAAATGTCTTGGAGACCCTGTAGTTAGTCACTGGTCAATTGTGGAAGGCCTTTTCCACGTCCAGATTTGGAGTTTTTAGTGTTTTATTAGTTTTTGCGTTCTTATGTCAATTTCTTTTGGACGTTGGATGATAACCGTTGTTGCAATGGAACTTGACTTTAGCAGCAATAGTGTTTTGAACACTTCCAGCCGATTTCATAAAGGTGGTTTAAAGTTAAACCTGGTTTAAACTTTATTTACACCAGGTTTAAAGATAATCTGCATTTCATAAAGGTTGCTTTACTTTTAGTCTAGTAAAACCTGGTATAACTCCAGTTAAGACCTGGTCTAAGTCAGTATTCATTTCACCAACGAGCCATTTATTACTTAGATCTGTATTAAGACCCTTAAACCAGGTTTAATTTAAGACTTAGACCCATGTTTAATACTAGTAAATATTGCATACTTGTACGATATAGGTGCACATGAATGATGCTTTGGTGTGCACTTACAACGCAGTTTTAAAGCGAGAAGGGACTATTTTCAATATTCAGTTTTAGGACAACACAAAATCAAACGTAACAGTGGGACCAAGAATTTTTAAAGGTTTTTGGATTTTTAAAAGGAGCGTCTGGGTCAACAATTTGAAAATTATAGATTTGACATCACTAAAATCAAAGAAAAAAGGGGTCCGGACCACTTGAACCCCTGGATCCGTCTAAACGTAGACCAGTACGTACCGAATGGTGTCCTTCGGATTCCTCAGAATATGACAGTTCGAGGAGAGCGTTATCGTCGCAAGCGCTACGCGTTTGATTAAAAAGGCATATAATGATTGTTCTGACCGAATTCCATCTCAATTGGTCCCCAATTTAAGGTTGTGGCGCAGGGCTTCTTGCCCATATGCGGACTTAGAGGGGGGCCAAAGGGGCCATGGCCGCCTAAAATTCTCCTAGATTCCACTTGGCAGTTCGGAGGTGCGAATGTCTGACGGGAAAAATTCTGGCTAATATACTACCCTGGTCCCCCAACTCAAAATCCTGGATCTGCCTCTGTGGCCCCCCTTTGGCCGCAAAAAGTAAAATGACACTGAACTAAATCAGTGCTTATACGGGTAATCGAGAGAAAGTAATTTTAATGCGTGTACTTGTGTTGGACAATACAAAATGAAAAATATCTCCTCATGATATCCTAGATCTGCCACTGATTCCCTCACTGTTTTTCTTGGCTAAATTTTCACTGATGAAATTTCCTTTCTGGCCTTTATTCTGGAGCATTATCTCTCCTAGCCTGCTGCTTACGTTGACTTGATTTGGCACGAATTTTCTTGACCATGGCTTTTTCTCTGAGTAGTTATGGGAGGAATTATTTTTCGTGAGAAAAGCTTTTAGCCTTTTTTCGCAAATGTCTGCACTGATTCTACAGCTGTGTGCTATTGTGTACCCACGTGATCAAGGTTTCATTGAAGCATTTCAATGTTTTTGTTGCGTTAATCCGGATCAACACAGTAGGGTGGCTTGGATACTTTAAACCTGGTTTTACTAAACCCGCATGATGGTCTAACTAAATCAGGCTTTCAGACTTTTAAGAGTCACTGCATGAGAACGTCTGGCAAATTGCAATATTATGGGAACATGACATGTCATGAATTATAAATTTGATATAATATATATATCTCTTGGGGTGAATTAGTTACAAAAACATAAAATTAGTTTTGTCTTTCGTCACTTTGTAGATATATAAGGAATAACTAAATCGGGTGAAAAAATGGCCTAACCCCTTTTGCGCGACTGTTGGAAATGCCCTATGTTTCCATAGGAATTAAACCACTTTGCGGGCGTTTAAAAAATAAAAAATTGATTGAGTTATACAAAACTATCCTTTTTGGAATTGAGGATGCCAAAAATATTTCAGAATAACGTATTTTGATATTTTTAAGGAACTTTTGAATGCCTTGCCTCCACGGGCCAAAAACAGCTACCAGTTTAGACCTATGTAGAGGCCTATGTAATTGAAGCGCGGAAAAACGCACATCACCCACACATGGGTTCTGTGATAGCTACAGCCCTCGTCTTTGACAAGATATCGTTATTTCCGTGGACAGCACTTTTTTTAATTCTCGAATTTACACTTTAGCGAAGGCATTTTCACCACTTTCACCTGTAACAGTTTCATACTGCCACCAATAGAGGGCGGCAAAGCAGAAAATATGAAAAATATGATCTAAATTGGAAGTAAATCGTAATAAAAAATCATATTAAATTTCATTCAAGATAATCAGAATTGTTTCGAGCGTTCTTTTACCGTAATATTGCGTTATTGATATTTAGCTAAGAAGCGGAATGAGGTTCACGAAAATAGGTCACGCTCTGAAGCAAAATGGCAAAGCCAGCGATTCGCTGTGTTACTTACAATAAATATATTGTCAAATACCCGAAAAGTGTCAACGCACTAGATCACTTGGAAGAATGGGAGTTGATTGGCAATCTGGCACGAATGGGAGTGTGCGAGACAAAGGAACTGGCCAGCCTGTTAGAAGAAAAGATCATCTGTCCAAAGCACCGTATGTGGAAGTATCCAGGTTGAAAGCCAAAGGTATACGTTTGCAGCCTCGGGAATGCAAAGGGTGTTCACCACTCAATCTCAGGACTTCGTCAACTTAATAACTTCTCATTTGAAGGTGAGCTACGTAACAATTCATAGTATGGGCTGTATACAGTTACATTGTGTGCTGCACCACCTAGAAGTTTTTCATTTTATACATTACATATTATTAACATCCCTGAAAGCATGCTGCCAGAGGTGCAATCTTCGTCACTTTCCGTTTTTCCTGTTTTTGTGTGATGCTGAAAAAAAATGCAGTGTGATGTAGACTATGGTTTCATTTTTCTTCTTTTGATCAAAGATCTCGATACCCAAAACTTAACGTTCACAACCAGCTGTAACACCCGCACTTGTATAATACACATATGCACTATAATCAATTTACTGGTGGGAAACTAAAGTGTCCTATTCATAGCTCGATGTCAACCATGACCAAAGGCTGCGTAGTATCAATTTCCTGTGTATTAAATACTGCACTGATGTGTTTTTCTATGTGTTGCAAGTCAGAGTTTCCATGAGTATTAGATAATAAAACACTTAAGTTCCCCGATACCTTAAGTAAAATAACTTGACATTTTCGTTGTCTGTCTGCATTTCAAATTTATAGCACCACTGCAATCGCCCCTTTTGAAATTCTGTATCTGCAAGTGGTTTACATCGGGTGCCCAGATTAACCAATTGCTAGCCCTATGTAGTATTTTATGTACATCTCGAATTCATATCGTGTTAGGGATGCTCTATAATCACGGTTGGAATCTCCTGGTCCATTCTCATCTGAACCTGTAATGCTTCGTCGAATCTACGTTGCAATCGTCATCACTAAAATGGAAGTCCCGGTAATAATTCTAAATACAAGTGGCTGAAACGTTGCTTCAAGAACTGTTCAGTGGAGGTTGGCGAAAACACTCCTATAGAAATAGCAATAGCCAATATACATTTTCCGTGCATTGAATAGTTAGCCAAAATGTATGAGTTTTCAAAGCTACACGCTTGGGCGCGCCCGAAAATATAGACTTTGCACTGCGTAATGAGTACAACTTGCTCAACAGAAGATAAACCGGTGCGCCATCTGATGAGCAGCAGAAAAATTACTACCCGGAAGATTTTCACCTTTAGAGGATCAGTGCTCCCCGTGGGCCTTCGGTACTTAAAAGCTATGGTAAACAATAATCATTCAATCAAGTATGATTTTTGGCTTGTCTCGTGTTAATATACGTTCCTATTTTTTTCGGAAGCACTTAACGTTTCTAGACGTCAAGCAGACATTACAGGACCGACCGTTTTGAGGCCGTAATTTCAGCTTTAATTGTAAAGTTCTGAGCACTATCCGCAAGAATTTTAATGTAATTCCGATTTCGAGCTTTAAAAATTCTTAACGATCTTCTTGACATCGTTTTTTATTACTCACAAATGTTTAGAACTTTGTTGGTTTGTTAATGGGAGTGTGACAGTAATGGCGAACAGGACGACCGATATCAGCGAAGTGGGTGGTTTCAATCAAAGCATGCAGGACACACAGGTCGCTGTCCACGAATGTTACAAAGGCTCAGCTTACACATGTAGTATGTAACATTTCTGAGTGTTTTTGCGCCGTAAAAGAAATAACGATCGAATAAAGGGCATTTCCACCAGTTAGACTGCTTGACTCAGGTGGGTTGAATAAGTAACAAAAATAGCTAATTTGCGAATACGTTTCAACTATAAGTTTTACATTTTCATGTAGACAGAAATTGTGTTTATTCAGTATCTCATTCTTAGTTTCTGTTAACTTGTCGTTGTTGCACAGTGATGCAACAAAAATGCTAAAATTTGATGGTTTCCGAAGCCAAAAACTAGCTAAAAATTCGAGGGAGCAGTTATCTGTGAAGAAGTTAGATATTTTAAATAAAATTATTTTAGGTGTTGACCATTCCACCTAAGAGTAAAAATAAGCTACATTTAAAAAAATCCGTGACATGTCATGTTCCCGCATCTGCCTGACTTTCTCATGCAGTGACTCTTAAACCATGTTGGTGAAATGCAAGTTAGGTCTAAAATTATACCAGGTTTGTTAAACCACCTTCATAAAATCGGTGTCGTTGTTCTCTTGCAGGGTTTATTGCCAACTTTACTATTTGACCTTTCCTTTTGCTCTCCGGGCTGTGGATAAATTTGTTTTTTTTGCACAGATGTTTGCTGTGAAAAATGACGGTAGCGCCAATGATTTATTCGCTGTCCATGTTATGTAATCGCTCTGCTTCTGTATCTAACCACAGCCGTTCCGTGATGTATATTGCAAAGTACCGTCCATTATGAAGCTGTAACACAGTTACAGAGGCAGTAAGGCACTTGGTCATCATACCTAGAAATAACTGAGGCTCACTGGGCTCAGTAGCAAACAGTTTAAACGTGCAACTACGCTCAGGTTGTTACCAAAGAAGTCACAAGTGACGATCAGGGTTCCAAGTGGACTTGCCACAACTGCTTCTTTTTTCTCTTTTTTCTCAACCCAAGACACGAATCTCTGTGACTGCAACAACTGACACAAAATTGAACAGAGCTGGTGCTCGAATTTTGCTGCATTCTTACCCTGATGATCACAGAAATTTTCGAAATGCAGCATGCTGCTCAAAGTACCGGCCACACAACTCAACCAGCATATGACGATAGTTGCCACGGTATGAATCCTTTCTCCAAGCCTGACCTCTCTAGAAAACTAATGAAAGCCTTGAGATCGTCTTTACCGTCCTTAAACTCCAACGTACTGATTGCCAAGATAACATTGTTTTGAAGTCTCTCCCAAATAGTTGTCCTTTAATTGGCTCTTACTACTTAAACAATGGTCGACATGAGCAGGTGATTGTGTCAAAAGAGTGGATGTGACAGTTCAGCTCATTTAAACGAGAACCCAATCCTTTCTCCAACAAAGCAATTATTACACGATTCACGGCAGCCCTGTTGGTTAAAATGATTATGATAATGATAAAAAATGTTCGTCAGCATTCCTCAAAATCCATGTCGTAGTAGGCATCATAGATTTACGCAATACGTCAGCCTGCTGATATATGACCAGAATTTCCAGTACAGTGCTACCTGGTAATCCATCAAGAGACAATACATACTGTAGCCCTCATTCTTGCTTGTAAAACTGATGCGGATTGTTCTGAAACCCCCTCGACCCACGACCCCCACGACCCACAACCCTCTCGACCCACGGCCCACAACCCCCTCGACCCAATCTTTACACAAGCTCGAATCGATCTGAACATAGAACAACCTTCTAAATTAAAAAAAAATCACATTTAAACCCTCTTAACTTTATAGCTGTGTCTTGTATGTTCTGTGTTGTGTTTGTCTTGAGTTTTATTTATGATTCCTTTACTGGTATAAAGTATTCCTTGATTTCTAGATTTGAACTGTTGGCTGTTTGTTTACTTGGCATACACAGTGATATTATAGATACAGTCCACTGTGTTAGCCACTTCACCATGAGGATTGTTTCTGTTTGGTGATTTGGTGCGAAACCATTTTGTCTTTTTCAATAATCATAGATACAGTATTTGTTTTAAGAGGTCGACTGATCAGGTGATTTAAAAGCGATTAATGTGATTTTGACTTACGTTACATTACGGTTTTTACCTGGCCATTGAAAAATGAGAAGAACTGTGTAAAACATGAAGTTAAAGTTTAATAACATATTCATATATAGCTGTTGATTGCATCTTAATTTTAATGAACTCACCATGAAATACGTTACAGTATGTACATTTTCTCTTCGCTAACAGCAAACTGGAGTTCGTCCATATTTAGACCTCATCAAATTTACAAATTTGCATGAGCAATGGTTAGTTTGAAACAATACAGCGTAATACAGTTCTACGTTATTTTTCATTTTTCTCTATATGGCTTACAAATTGTATGGGTTGGTTGGGGAAAAACGATTCACACCATCAGTTTCAACCCTGTCAACAGCTGAAGAAATGTTAGCATGTCTAGTGTACAGCCACTGAGAAGAGGTGAAAAGAGGAAGTGAGTTTTGGTTTTACAATTGTGACAATTTAAACGCCGTACAATTCCTTGCTTTGCTTCCATAGCCAAGGATCCATATTAAATAACGCTCTTCGACAAACATTTTTGTTGATTCAAAAGCGTTTTATCACTTAGCTTACTCTACAAAAACGTTATGTTTACATGCACAAGGGATATGCTTAAGATTGCAAATTTCCTGTTTTAGCGTCCAATAGAAAATTAAACAATCAAGAATACTTGTTAGTTTTTGTGATTTATACGCTCAGAAAAAACTATATAGAGGTAAGTTGAATTTGGCAATATTTAATCAGGTTTCTCTTGATTATTGCCCTTGTTCCAACGGCCATTCTTATTTCGAAACGTTGAAATAGGAAATACTCACTCTTGAACCAAATTACTTGGGTACCTATAAGTGATACATTAAGATATAAATTGTTGTTTACCTTTGCAAATATGACATGTGTATTCACAGTAGTGCACTTTGTTATATAGCCAGCCAGCTAGCTATATGAAGACTGTCGTCAAAATGTAGCTAGGTACCACTTAGCCTTACACTAAATATTCAGCTTTGCACCGGCGTGGGTAAAAAAGTGGTAAGAAAAAAATTGACACGAAATTAGTGTCATTAAAAACTACAGTCTTCCTAGAGTAAACTAAATCATTTAACGGTGTTGGAAAAAATGGCGTTCTATCGTTATTCTGCTGCTAAAGTTGTGGAACTGTATTTTGACGACAGTCGTCATACAGCTAGCTGGCTGGCTAGGTAACACAGTGTGTATTTCTTCCGTAGATCCCTAAATTGCACACAACCTGAGTAGTTCTGGTCGTCACCTCGCCGAGCTAAAAACCAGACGGGCTGCATGCAAAATCTGGGAATCAACCGACACTCGCCATGCCCGCTAAAATAGTTTAAGTGAAAACAATGCAACAAACGTCATTTTCTGGCGTCATTCTAGACTCTTTTGTTACAATGAAAAGTATGATATCATTTTGAAAACAGTACGCTCGTGTCAAGAGCACGCGCCATTTCCTACATTTTTGCGACAACTTCGCAGCAGCAAAAATGTTCTGAAATTCGGTTTTTCGGTGTCGAAACTCTAAAAACTTATAATTAAGTGATACCATTTCCAATAATTTGTTATGACGAGTACGCAACCTTGTGAAAGAACAACAGTTGATTGAAGAATCGGCGAAAAAAGAAACTGGCCAATAGGTGACGCAATGTTTCATGGCGCCGAAAGCTGTCGCTAAAGATCGCTCCACAACATTAGCAGCAGAATAACGGTAGAACGCCATTTTTTCCAACATTGTTAAATAATCTAGCTACTGAAGGAAGATTTTAGTTTTTAATGACATTACTTTTGTGTCAGATTTTAACTAACCACTTTTTAACCCACATCGGCGCAAAGCTGTATATTTAGTATACAGCTTTGTAACAAGGCTATTTGTTATAGTGAGAAGTACAATGTTCCTAAAGCCCATGGCAATTATCTGTGAATTGCAATAACAATCTGTATCAGACCCGGAATGGATTCATTCGTCACTTTAGATTGAGACGCACCACTTGAAAAAGTTGGCATGCATGTAAATTGATACACGTCCATGATGATGTAAGCAGTCAAATCGCAATAAAGTTCACAAAGAAACATCAGTGCAAGTAAGTGGCCAAAGCATGATCGCAACCTATAATACAGTGGATAAATTTACAGTCCAGTACATCTGCAAAAATATCAGAAAGTGCTGAACTTGTACAAATTTATTTGATTTTGTTTATTGTAATATTCAAGATGAGGTTTGCTTCTTCAGTGTCAGCGCTGCTTACCTAGAGGACCTCGAAACCAAAATACACATATTATAGTGCAATACAATAATATAAAGTAGTCAAATAATAATTAAACACAGGTAACAAAACAACAATTAAAACAATAATGATAATTTATATGAATCGTAAATGACCAAGGCATGTGAAGTTACACTAAGAGACATGAAATTGAATACAGAGATGATACTAAATATGGAGAGTATTTAGAGTAAGAATGCCATAAATAAATCAGGTAAAAATGTATAAATAAATTACAGGCACTTCTAAATATCAAGTTTGACCCCAGTCAGTGGTTTTTCTTCTGCAGAGTGAGTGCTGCTATGGTGTAGTGTATCGTTCCTGCTAGCCCGCGAAATATGAACCTGCGATGAAAACGGATATATCGTTTTTCCGATTTCCTTGAGAGCCCACTGCTTCGGAAGTGGCTCGCGGCAGTGAAGAATGAAAAGTATATCGTTAATACCAAGTATATAAAGCTGCGAAACATCTTCGTTCCGTGTATGTGGCAGACATTTTGTCAACAAAAATGTGTCTCAATTGCCGAATTTCGTGGCAGCAAACGTAAGCGTCAAAACCGTTTCCCATTGTCATGCAATTAACGCACGGACATCATGGCAAGTCGTTCAAACGGTTTTTGGAACTCTACTGTATCAGCGTATTAAGTTTATTGAGGTTCGAACTAATAGCATGTGAAACCTAACGATCCACCTGTGTAGTCTTCGTCGGATGCCAGTGAATACTCGTGTAAGTCAAAATTCCAAGTTGCCATGTTGGCATTAATTAATGTGCCTTCTGTTTCAAAATGTATTATTCTTACCCTAACCGACAATACTTTTATATATAAAACTGAAACAATATGAGTCTGGCTCATTTGATAAAATTTGTAATGCCTTTGGAGTGTTCATGGGTGCAAATGTTTTAAAGTCCTTCTCTCACGCGTTGTTAACCCTTATTACATGGTTAGAGGATATTATAAGGATCCAAGAAGTACCTACCCCATAACTAATACACGATCCGTACTCGAAAAAAGTTTAAATGAACGCGCCACTCACGATTCGCACCCGAAGAACCACCGCCATTTTGAAGTTGCCGCGAACCCGGAAGTACAATTCATTCAGGAACCCATGCCGAGAAAACGCCGTCAGTGCGACTGGAGCAGTGCCTGTACTGTTACCAGCCAGCAAACGAGGATAAGCGCGCCTTAATTTTAATAAAATCAAACTACGGACAATTTTATGGAATTTGCTGAAGAAATGTGGCGAATAAATTTTGACAGAAATTATTTTGCCAGACTCGGGACCGCAGCCTATCGGACACGGTGCGGATCGAGACCAGACACTGGTGAACGGTAAATGCATGCGGTTGCAAGCTGTTTTGTCGAAGTAAAATGATCAAATCATAAATGCTGCATATATTCAAGTGTAGTTTCAGACAATTTACGGGCTGATTAGTCCTGTGTCACACTGCCGCGGCAGACCTTAGTTAGCCTCAGTCACCAGCTACCAGTGAAGACTATCGTCAAAATACAGCTTGCTAGTATGCCTATACAGCTTTGCGCAAAGGTTACCCTTAGGCCCTAACTGGTCGCTGGCCACAGCGCTCGCTCAAACGAGGTTTATTTAGAACTTGGGTGCTTCTGGCGAACTGTGCACAGTTGTTGGCTTTCAATAGAGATTTTCCCAGACTTTGTATGAGCGCAACAAGCCTAAAAGAATGGGGGGGGGGGGAATTTTTGGGAATGTCTATCTTTACTATAAGATTCAGTGGGTATGTTCAGAGCTATGAATTGCAGACTCTNACATTTAGCATTACAAACACTATTCAACAGCAACAGTTTCCATGATATGAAAGTGGACATACATGTAACTATTACCATGGTGACGGAATAGTGTTTCCTTACACCAGAATTTGACAAGCATCATTTAAAAAAATATGAAGTTGCAAGGAACAAGAATTAGAGGCTTGAAGCTTCACAATCCAACATAGCTTATTTCTCAAATCAAGATTATTCATATTGTTGACTTGATAACCTGAATTAAGAAGCAATAAGTTACAAAACATGACTTGAAAGCAATTGAGACTTAAAATTTAGAAAAATATGAATCATTTTGTGACACCGAGTCAAGTCTTGAACAGCAGTTGACAGTCCAACAAAAAACTATTTCAAAATTATTTCAAGTGTTTTTTAGCTTAGTGTAAGATCACCTGAATGGGAAATTTACAGTAAAATAATTCGAATACATCTTATATTTTTGCACAAAAAACACGAAAATTGAACAAAATTTCTTTTTTGTAGCAACATTTGTCAAAATGTATCAACGTTAAATCTTCACAAATTACAAAGTAGCCGATTGAACATGCCTTTCAGTTCAGTAAAAGCCGCCATGTTGTCGGTGCCGCCAGAAATGAGACGAAGTCCAACGGGAATTGTGAGCACATTTATCACTTAATGAGTAACAACTGCGAGGCTGAAATTTGGTGAACACTGTTAAATCGTGCAGAATAGTAAGTAAAGATATGTCTAACTACATTTCACCGTAATTTGTTGGCGAAAAATCAATTTACACAATGTTTTAAACTCGTAACTTATCCCGCTGTCCTCCAATATGGCCGACGCGATCCAAACAAAGTGACCCAAATTTCGCCACAATAACTTTACACTGCTTGCCCCGATTTTGATACTTTTTTGATTTTTACTGAGTAGAATGCACTACCTTTCCGATGATAGCAAAGTACTTTTTCAAAACGAGAAAAAATAAAACTGAAAAAAATTTGATCGACCCATATTGGTTCCTAGGTGCGACCGGCCTACGTAAGGAACTAAACACCAATGCCATTTTAACATACTAAGTACGCGTAACATTCCAAAAAATCAACGACCACTAACTACAAAGTATAAATACACTACATATGCAAACGAATCACGAAATGTTTCTAACAAAACAAAATAATGAAGACTTTTCGAACAAGCGATAGCACATTCAGTTACAAGGAAAAAATGGCGGCTTTCAGGACAAGTTCCTGAACTGATGAGCCGGAAATGTTGGTACGGAAATAACCGATGACAACCGGTAATCATACGCTCAGAGAGAAGGATCAAATACTGTTCAAAAATAGCTTTTGGCAAGAAAGGCGAAAAGAATATAAAGAAAGGGTGTCGAAAATAAGATTTTATGTAGTAAGTATTTTCGGATACTGGAACCACATGGGCAGTTTGAGAGAAGGACTTTAAGAAGCCAGAAATGAAACAATATCACTATTTTATTTGCTATAGCCAGATGTAAGAGGATTCTTTACTTAGATATAGTACATTAATCGAATCATTGTTATTGTACAACTTTTGCTCTGACGGCCGGGTATGGAAGGGAATTCTGACGTAGCGGCCTCTGATAAGTAAGTACATTTTCAGTTTCGAGTCTAATTTACCAAAATAATTACGTGCACATTATTTCTTTGGTCTAATAGTATAGTCTTTCAGTGGCTGGAAGTTTAGTTTCCAAATTTCTTTTACGTTTGTGACTTCTTCAGTCTGGCCGGGAAGGGTCTATTGGGTTCCGAGCCACTGGCCGGGATAACAAGCGTTTTGAGCTTTTATAACTGAATTAAATGCAAGTCTAAAATTACAGCACACATGTTCTCCTGTTTGTATTTCACAGAATAATAATTCGAATTTATCACCGAACAGACCTCGGCCGTGACCGACCTGGGTAACTTGGCCTACCGAACTTTGTAGGCTACGGTACGTTCAAATACCTATAAATCCAAAACAGCGAAATAAAACAGCAGGTTTGGTCAAGATTTCGATGCATTTGTAACGGTTTACATTCATAAACTCAAGCGATAAGCTGACACCAGTAAGCATGTTGTGAACTGCTTAACAGACTGCAATCGAACCTATGACGTCATTGGTTAATTTCAACGTCAGGTATCAGGTAAAAGAACCGAAGTTGCGGTTATCGATTGGAACTACTGGATCTAAATTGATACAAAATAGTTTTTTTTTTGGTGGCATTCTTCTTTAAACACATTAATCCTTTTCCTATAGGTTAACACATCTAAAAAAGAACAGTCAAAATGGCAATCCCTAACATTGTAAAATTTAGTTAAAGAGAATGCCGGCCGATTTAATTAGTCTTTTTTACCGCCTTAATCGGTTTATATCCACATTTCCTCTTATACGGTCAACCTCACCCTGCCGAGGTGTCGCGTTAACCTGTGAGGAAGGTGAGAAACGACGCAGCGACGTCAGTGGTTCGTCTGCAGAGTGAATGCCGCTATGTTGCGGTGCATCGTTCCCGCTTGTCCGAACTACGAAGCTGCGAAGAAAGCGGGTATATTGTTTTTTCGACTTCCTCGAGAGCCCGAAAAATGCTTAGGAAGTGGCTCGCGGTAGTGAACAATGAAAAGTACACTGTTAATAGCAAATATGAGGCCGTGAAACATCTCCGTGTCTTTGGCCGGCATTTCGTCGACAGTGATTTCTCTTGCGAATTCCGGCTTACCAAAGAACTATCCATACGTTCCGTTGCCTGTGCATGTTCACGGCGCCTCTCTAGTATTTCTTGATCAGTGTATTCCGGTTCGAACTGATAGCCTGTGAAACCTAACGTGAAGTCTTCGTCGCTTGAGCTCTTGACAAAGTCGGGATTGGCGCGGGGCAAGTTGCCATGTAGACGTTCATTATTCTGCGTTTTTTAAAATGAATTATTCTCATCCTAACCAATGCTTATATGAAATTGAAACAAAGTCTGTCTCATTAGATACAATTTGTAATGCCGAAGTGCTCGTGAGTGCAAATGTTTTGAGAAGCCAGCAATGAATAAACCACTGCGTCACCGGCTTTTGATGCCGGCAACAAAGGTAATTGACCGGGCACCGAGGCCGTGTGAGTGCAGGCATGCTAATTCAGTGTTTGCCGACAGAAAGCTATTGTGAAACAATAACTCGATTTTATATGCTATGGTCACAAGTTAGGGGAATCTTTATTTAGAAATACAAATACGTCATTCAAATCATTGTTACTGTACAATCTTTGCCCTGACGGTCTGTGGAAGGGGATACCGACATTGCGACCCCCGACAATTAGTAAGTAGATTTTCAGTATCGTGGCCAATTCAAATAAATAATTACATGCACAATTATTTCTTTGGCTCACTATCATAGTCTTTTCGTGAGTGGAGGTTTAGTTTCCAACTCAAGCTGGTTGATGTTCGTGCCACTCCCGGCGGTTGCGACGCCGGGCCTGATGGGGTTCCGAGCCACTGGCTGGTATAACAAGCATTTTGTGCGTTTACTGAGAACTCAAAAAATCACAAGTAGAACGACACAGATCTAGATTCTCCTGTCTGTATTTCACGGAAGAATAACTCGAATTTATCTCCGAACAGACCCCAAACTCCTCAGTGCTACGGACCTTGGTAAATTGGCCTGCCGAACTTTGTAGGTTACGGTGTGTCCAAATACCAATAAATCCGTAACAGCGAAATAAAACAACACGTTTTTATAAGAGCTCGGTGTATTTTCAAGGGTTTTTCACCGAATTTTGATGATTCATTGGTGTTAACCGATGAATTCAAGCTATAAGCTGACACCCGTAACCCATGTTGTGAACTGCTGAACAGACTCCGTGTGAAACCAACTACATCATTGGATAATTTCAACACCTCCATCTCCCGTCAGGTGTCAAGTAGCGCAACCGAACGTGCCGTTGTCGAGTAGAACTACTCGATCTAAATTGATACAAACTAGGTTGTTTTTGGGTGGCATTCTCCTTTAAGATCACTATAACATAAAAGCTATTTAAGATCGTCTGGTATCGAATTTCATCCGTTGTATCAGTCACAGCTATTGACTGTGCTGTCACGGGTTCTTCTTCGCAGTGGCAAATGTATAAAAAAAACAGTGCAGGTGGTCTGATGTCATTTGCGGTGCATCAGACGTGCGCAGGCCTCATGGTTGGGCCCATTGCACAAAACACCTGAGCAAAGGCACGAGACCCCAATTATGGCTCCTCGTGAAGAAAGTTTTCAAGTCTGCCAGTCTCCTTTAGGAAAACGGACAGACGTTTCCATTTGTTGCCATGCACTATATGTTGTAGGCATGTAACAATGCCATCCAGTAGGTTGCTCCTTAGCCTATAAAAAGCTGGGCAAGACTCTACCAGGTGTTTAGGAGATTCTACGTCAGTACCACACTCGGGACACAC
>NMRA01000109.1:408623-428402 GCA_002633005.1 Phoronis australis | reverse complement strand
GCATCATGCTTAATATTGCTGAAAGCACCAACAAGATCAATGAAGGCACAGAGGGCAAATTGTTTATTAAAAACAGCCCTTTCCAGTCTAGCAACCAGATGATGTAGAGCGGTCTCCGTAGAGAAGCCAGGCCTATAAGCATACTGATTGTTCTGAAGTTTGTTCTGTATTCCTTCTTTATCAAGATGCCACAGAATGAGCCTTTCCAGTCCTTTGAGAAGAAAGGATGTTAAGGTTATAGGCCTAAATGATTCAGCCAAAAGGTATGAGTTCTTCCCTGGTTTAGGAATGAAGACTACCCTAGCTTCAGTCCAAGTCTTAGGGATATAACCTAGTCTAAGACAAATGTATGGGGCATGATATCTTTCATCCACGGATATTTGAAGAGTTTCTACTTTTCTACAAGCTATCGGTACATCAGTGCAAACTTGCCGATATTATGGTAGCAGGAAATTTTAACAGTAGGTTAAAACCTACCGTCTGCATTACATAGTATCTGTACGAGCCACTTAATGTTTCTCCACCCAAACCTGATTGCCTTCTGGCGGCATTATGACTTTCAATCTGGTGCGGCTATTTCGAAAGGTGGACATTAGTATGATTAGGGATACCGCGGCCACCTGCATGTATTGTTTATGGTTTGTCTCTTTAGTAATTGGTCTGAGTGGATAGAATTCACGAAGTACTGGTTTCGATACTTTGGTCGCAAAGGGCCAAGCACAATTTTTATTATGTAACCAAAATAAATATTTCCAGAGTAATTGTCCTCAGTTAAAACCAATTTTGGATTCAAACATTGATCAATCGATCATACTTGCATGTAGGGAAGTTCCCGGAAACCTATTAAGCCAACTTGTCTCACAGGATGGTTAACTAATAAGGAAAATGGCAGAACACGTGTATTATTTTCTCACAGGATGGTTAACTAATAAGGAAAATGGCAGAACACGTGTATTATTTTATGTTGATTGGATGAGAAAAGCGACAAGTAAAGAGCAAACAACCAAACAACTAAAAACCAAACGAAAGCATAACATAGAAGCTAAGCTTACTCACAAGTTTCATTTTATCAGGCAATAAATGCTTACCATGTTTATCATAATCTGTAAGACGTCTATATGTTAATTTAGAGACACGTTTCAAATTTTATCTCACATGATTGAAATGTGCATGCATTAAGATATGGTAATTATTCTTAAATAACTATTCCATTCATTTCTGTAAATGAATATTGGACTAAAAGGGATAAGCAGATGATCAGTCAGCAATGTACAATAATAACTCACAATTGTTGCCCACTTGTAGAACTGTAAAACAAAGATTACAAAATAATTTGCTGTGTTACGGAATTTTTAATGTTACATGCGCCTAAGTTGTACATGTACATGTAGTTTTTATTTATCATATTGACCACGGCATACATTGTTCAGTAATGACAACGACATGTGACTTGTAATAAGAACCTGAAAGAAACCCGACATGGGGTCTTTCTTATTTCAGAAAGGGAAATCATTAGAGGCAAAACATTTAATATCAATAATTCTTGCCAGACAATCGTGGAAAATGCTGAATCATTAATAAACGTCTTAGTCCGCTTTAATTCGGTACTTGGAGACACGTATATTAATTTGCACTGTTCACACAGCTCATATTCATCAGAAGTTAATTTACAACATACAGCCTTGAATTTATAAGAGATGGGGAGCCAACTCTTAGACCAAACAATTGCTGTCGAAAGAAAATGGGAAAAGTCAGTCGACCTCACGGCGCGCCCAACTCATTAGTCCTGCAAGTCAGCGCTTGACTTGTTGTATGTTCAGATCGAGTCGAGCTTGTGTAGACTGGGAAGAAGGGGTTTGGTGTCGTGGGTCGTGAGGTCCGGAGTAGTGGGGGTTGTTGATCGAGAGGGTTGTGTGTCGAAGAGGTAGAGGGTCATGGGGGTCGAGGCGGTCGAAGGGGTTTTAAAACTATCCCTAAAAATGAGGCAATATTGCGTATTCTACAATTTTAAACGAAAGTGTTTGAAACTTGGTTTTAAAACGGTTTAAGGAAACATATAATTGCTTTCAAGTGGCGATTTGACGACAAAAATGCCAAAAGAATGCCAAAATCACAAATTCAAGGACCTTATTCCGTGATGTCATGGCAGACGGTGGGTTTTTGGCGGACACCCCCGAGCTAAATCCGAAAGTCTATTTTCGCGCGCCGTCAATCCCTCGACTACTTGATCATGAGAAGCAGAGAGCACTTTAAAAATATCATTGCCTAATAAATGTAACTAATCAGAGATATTTGTGTCAAATATAAATTATCCTGATACTGTATTGATATGCGAAGTTTTTTTGTGTATTGTGATTTCTTATGAAGGTTTTACTTTTGGCCAAAACCATTGAGTTAATAATAATACTTACACGGACTGCGTTTCCTGGCCGAATGTGTGTTGTGCTTCAATCAAAAAGTGCGTGATGTCAAGATGAGAAACACGATACGCCAGTTTATGCAATAAAATTCTAAGTTAAGGGCTAAAATGAGCTGTCGGTGGAATAAAGTTACTAATAATCATTAAAATACTAACTTTAACATTCTCGATTAGTTGAGTTTTGGATTAGAATTATTGAATTTGAAATATAAGTTGCTTGGTCAACTCGAATTTCCGCCTACTACAGGTGTACAAGTTGAAGCACAACTGAAATCAGCCATGTTTAATATTTTAGGTCCTTGAATTCCGAGTTTTGAGATTGTTTTGGAAATTCCATTGCCAATTCACCACTCACGAGGACAGTTAATAGGATCTAGGAAAGATAAGGCTTCGCAGGTTTATGCAATACCATACTGAGGGAGGTGCACGCAGATTTTATTTGGATTTTGGACAGTTAAATTTGGGAGCCTCGGCTTGGAAAAGTTTTAGTGTCCATCAACCTTTATGTTTCTTCTATATGGTTATGAGTCATCGGGAAATTGGAGCGCCTGTGGAGTGGAGTAGCTTCAACGGTTAGCATCTTGTAAAAATAACAAGGCTCAGATAATAAGGTGTACGTTATTAGGACACCAGTTTGCTGCCGACGGAGAGGGGCACAGGTTAGATTAGGCAATGACCATCGCCTCTGTTGGCCCGACCAGAGGCGATGCAGCTCCTATAGGCGCTCCATACGCCGGAAGCTTTTCGGCGAATTATGCCTCGCACCGACTAAAACATCAAGGTCACGTTGTTATAAATACCTTTTGCGCATAGAGAAACACCTTAGGAGGTTGCCAATGTGTTTAATTCCTTCCAACTCAAACAAATACACCCGTTATCAAACTTCGAGCAGTCCCTGTTTCAGTTCCTAAAATCGTGAACTCACCATTTTTATACTGCGCATGCTCCAGTTTTTACCGCGCTCGCTAGGTGATGTGACTTCATGACCTCAATCTTTAAATAGGCCAAAGGTGAGCCATTGCGGTCTTGTCAGTCAAATGTTCGTTTCCAAAATGCCACCACTACTTGTCTTTGATTGGCGTTACTTGAAACTGATTGTATTTCAATGAATTGTTGTTTGTATTTGACAAAAATAAATGCTGTTGAAATGACATTTAATAGTCTTTGTGCAAATATTTGACATTTTAATGTTTAACAACACGGCAAATGCACGGCTGTTTCCCGGCATCATGTACGCAGAGGGCGGGGACTTCAGCTTTCAAAGTTCGCCGGTAGGACCGCAACTTCTGACCTTCGGCCTGATTAAAAAATGAGGTCAAATCTCTAGGCGTGCGCCGAGTGAAAATGGTGAGTTCACGATTTTGGGAACTGAAATAGGGACTGCTCGAAGAAAAAGTTTGATAACGGGAGTATTTGTTCGAGTTGGAAAGAGTTAAACACATCGACAACCGTCTAAGGTGTTCCTCTATGCGCAAAAGGTATTTATAACAACGTGACTTTGATGTTTTAGTCGGTGCGAGGCATAATTCGCCGAAAAGCTTCCGGCGTATGGAGCGCCTATAGGAGCTGCATCGCCTCTGGTAGGGCCAACAGAGGCGATGGTCATTGCCTAAGGTTAGATTCATGAACGGTTTCCAAAAGGCTACAAAACTGTCGTTGGTGTGGCAGCACAGGTTATACTCATGTAAGAATAAGTTTTGCTAAATTACAAGTAAGCCGTGGAATAAAAAAACGTCGATAGAGTGCAGCATATAAACGAGGTCTCGATATTAATGAAAAGTCATCCTCATGGTAGACAGAAAACAAAATATCGTAACATGATTAGATTAATATTGAAACGACTTTCTGAAACATGCATGTGCCATCGTTTTTTCGATGGAAACGTTTTGGTCAAATTTCATGAAACTTCACCTCTGAAAACTAGGGGGGCAGCAGTAGTCGAAAAATTGACGTTGACTGACTTGATTACCACAAAAAGTAGTCGGAAAAATGTTTGAAGCCCCTTTATGAGGTTTATGGATACAGCTTCACACTGTCCTTAGTAAGGTACCGGGAAATACACGATGGTATGTTTTTCCTATCTGCTGTTCAGGCAGCAAACTGATGAAAAATATAATTGGAAATCACCAGCACCCCGCAAACTGGTCCCAAGAGCACCTCAAACTTGGCTAAAAATCAAAGACCCAAAACAAGGGAAATTTTACGGAGTTTTGGTACTCCATAGAAGGTGAACAAAAACCTTTTTGAAAACTCCAAGACTGTTCAAATTCAAATTCATGTATATAAACATTTAAGGCTTTGGCCCACATGTTACATAAAATTTACAGGATAACGCTGAGCAGCTTTTCCCTGAGAGCAGTGGCGTGAAATACAAATTTCATTAGATTAATCTGAGCAATGGGCTCCGACATTCCAAGACTGTCGGCTTATAGATACAGTGTAGGTTCAATGTCTCAATGAACATTCTCAATATTATTTCTTTTTCATTCTATTAACCTGTTCTAAAATTACGAAACCTCTTTAACCAAAAAGGAGCGTTTTGGGCCAAAATATTTATGCCTTGCCTTAACTTAAAAACAATGACCCAACAATTTCAGAGAAGCATTTTGAACATACAATTTGTTGCAGATCTGAGTCGGTGACCCTAGTGTCGATCTTTTGGGGCTGTCTTGGATTGACAGTTAAGTTTCCTGGCTCTATTTCTGCAGATGGCAATGGTTACAAGCAATCGTGCATTCCAAAGTTGATCGATCAGTCATACACCGGTGATTTCTGGAGAATAAATTCAATCAACCTGGCTCCATGGCAGGCCGGTTCATACGTATTTTAAATACTCACCCCCGTCAGGATGTTGTTTAACATTTGGAGCTGTAAAGTAAAGATTAAGAAATATTTTAACCTCGTAAAGACACTAAGTTAATGACATGTGGGTTAGGAGTACTGGCTACTTCGTTATTATGTGCAGACAAGTTCGCTGTTTAGTATTCCACAAACATACACGTATGAAATACATGCAATTGTAATAAGATTGTGTTACGAACCCGAAATGTGCCGATTCGCTACTTGGCGAATGTTACATAATAACAAGTAACCGATCAAATATCAATGTAAGCAAATCTTTGCTCGTATGCGGACGATTTGGCAAGCAGTCGATGAAAATATTAGAATAACATGAACGTTCTACTCTGATGTGGTCTTAAAAGTTACTACTTCGACACATGCATGCTTCGTCTAAATGTTAAATGGCGTCACCGTTTGTTTATATGGAGATTGTGGGCGCGAATATCAGCCTTATCTGCCTTACTAGTGTTTTTTATCTTCGTTGTGAGAGCCATTTGCCTAGGAACGGAGGCACCTAAGGGGGTTTGGCCCACTGTTTAGTGCAAAATACTTCAACTTGGTCAAAACACATTGTAAATCTGCATTCATATCGTAATTCCCCACTGATTGCTGCTACTTTCAGTCTCCAGACCGGTCGCCGGTCACCCCAGCGTTGAATATTTCTGAAAGTACGTTCATTAATGATATGAAAAGGCAGGCATACATTCAAGTTCAAGAGAAAACAGCTCATGCAAGACCACTTTATTTATGACTCAGTTCATGAAAGACATTTAGGTCAACACAGTTCAACACAACGGTCTGGACTTGATTACAAAGGTACCGTGTGTCTGATTCTGTGCCTTACCAAGGGGGTCAGATGCCGCCGGGCGGTTGCTGAAGGAGGGGGGGTGCTAAACAGGGGTCGTCCAAGAGGAGCACAAGGAATCTGTTAAGTTACGGGTTAAAAATGTGCACAGCTACTAACCGGGGATGGAGGTTGCCACCTAGTGAGGTGTCGACGGGGGGCAGGGGGGGAGGGGGGGCAAGGAGGTGCAGGTTACGCCACCTCAACTACAAACTACGATTAACTATGATATAAAATATAATACATGTCCATGGCGACCACAAGGAACACAAAGTTGGGTCATTTAACTTCAACTGTGACACAACTGATCTTGTGACTCTTCAAGTAGAATTCCGGCTGGTACCAATTCGGAGCCTGTCCAAACTGAGCCAATAACAAAGGTGAAATGTTGAAATCAATAGCTCGTTCAGTTTTTTTCTGGAAGGACATGAGTATTCACGTTACCCACACGTTCTGTTGGGGTGAAAACCGGGACCAAATTCTCTTTGGTGAACATCACGTGTGATTGACTCCACCGACTGGTCCTGCTCAGTTACAACTTTACCTATCTTGGCTAGAACGTACTAGCCCATGCTCTACCGCTGGCCTCGACTTATATGTCCAGCATGTCAGATGTTTTGAAGTGTTTCTAGTAAAACTGACTAAAAGCACAAAGCTTTTGTGATCACACCTACTTGATGAAAATTCTCTGAACGAACAAAAGCGACATCTGTTGTTCATTCTGTACACGAATACCTCAAAGCCAGTTTTTAAAAATAACAATTCTTACAAATTCAAACTTCAAAGCGATTTATTTCCATTTAATTGGCCTAAAATTGTCAAAAAATTGATGATGGAAGAAAAGTAAAAGTTACATGTACAATCTCTCTATATATCCCCAAACCTATTTGTCAAAGGTTATCGGGTTTAGTTTTGATACTGACCGTATAATAAATCCAGAAAACAACAACTTGTTTACATCTGAAATAACTTAAACTTGATTTTATAACAATTTAAAGTAAAATTCTTCTTCGAAATTTCGTTCAATACTTCTCTAAAGTCTGCTGATCACTTCCAAGATAGACAGTTGTGCAAGACAATTTTCACTAAATGTAAAACTGTGGCAAGATATTTTTCCTCAGTCATCAGGATTAACTCCTTAGCTGTACGTTCAAAAACTTACATAAACCTACTAGGTGCAATATGGCAGAAAGATTGTCACATAACGATAACTAAAGTTAGCTAAGAATAGTAACTGTGGATCATCTCCCCTGTCTAGCACAACATCGTCCAATTTGAGTTACTGCCAATTGATTATTTACAACATACAATGGTTATTCCGCCGCGAAAGAACAACTTTCATTCTGTTTTGTAAGTTACTTATTTTCGTTGCTGAAAACATAGTGACACTTTTGGAGATGGCCAACATAATGACCAAATGAGGTCTAGTGCTACAGCGGCAAAATTAGGGCTCATTGAGTCCACCTAATGTGGCAATAAGATTTTTTTGGGACACTATCCATTCATGAAAAGGAACTTGTTTCAAATTTTGACGTATAGACTGCTTCTTTTTGAAACTTTAATGGTTTTGACTGGACTGGCTCTTAACACTTATGATCAATAGTAAACCACTGTCAAATACATAATTATGCAAAAATACAATTTTGACAGAGCAGAAGACATATACTCCTATACTTTGTTCTCATTAGACCCGTTCAGCATAAATATCACTCTCCGGTTTCGTCCTCGTGTGCTATTTTTTCAAACCATCTCGTTCCTCATAAAACATTTGAAACTGCCAGTGTAATTCAATAACCTTTATTCCATACGCGTTGAATCAGTTGAGTGCAATACGGCAATGTTGTAATGCTTTCCGTATTCACCTCCCGCACTACTTCATCAGTGAACTCTGACATGGAAAGTTCCGAAGGTACGTCAATGTCGAGTCGACTGCGTTAGCCGATTCGATCATCAAACTTTTCGAAAATAGTTTAAAGTACAACAATTGCAGCATTGTAATCAACACTCAACATGCAACCGGGTCGCAATCGTAAAACCTGGAACAGGACCGTTAATTATATAACTGTTCTGTCTCAGTTTTCAATTGGTAAATATCATATAGTCTCCAACTCAGTCGCCGATTACTCGGTATCAACAGAACAAAATATTGTTCTTTAACTACTTTCCGGAGATGTTACAAGTTCAGTACCCAGTTACCGTTGCTTTCGTCTTTGTTATCTCTTTTCAAGTAATAGTTACATTTGAAATTGTTTCTTTTACTAGAGAAAACTTGCAACCTAACGCGCAAGTACACATATACCGGTTTTGTTCCGCCACGTGAACAGTCTGAGTGAAGTATTTGAAAAATCTGGGGGGAAAATTAAAGAAACTTAGGAATTCGAAGCGTATGGGATAAATACTCGGCATTGTTCCGAGTATCAACCTCGACCTTCGGTTTCAGTGGATGCGCAAAATAATGTCTAATGGGATATCACATCTTATCCCATTTATGTGAAAATATTGCCATTGTATATGTGACGTATTCAACCGTGATATACGGGAAAGTAGAGTCAATCCGTATATCACAGTAGAAGCTGTATTTAACGGTAGAAGCCGTATTTCACGGTTGGTGTGCGGTCTGGTGGTGGAGTACAACGCCACATTTTATTGGGTTGAATCATTTGGGTTACCTAAATCATTAATTCAAGGCATCGTTCCTGAAAAAGCAGTTTTATTGCTCTAAAAACAGAAACAGAAACAGAAAAGATTTACCGATGAAAATTCCGATGCACGTTGATCAGGCGGCTATATTTGGGCGTAGCTGAAGTTTCAATCTGGGTTATACATGTAAAAACAAAAACGTTTCGTTATGGATGCATACAGTATATCTACCCTGGGATCTAAGGTCTTTATAGGAAATCAAGACCTAATAACGAGTATGTGTTTTTTACTGAAGCAATTGTCAGGGTTCAACTCTCCGTCACCGGCCGTGGCTAAATCTTCTGCTTTGCGATAGTGCTTGCCTCAAGTTCTGCAAATCAGCACCGTTATTTTCCAATGTTGTGATCAACACAAGGAAATGTTTCTATTGTCATGTACAGTCCAGAAGCTAAGACACAAAAACAGACCAAGAAAATTAAGAAATTCATTGAAGCTGACAACAAGCTGTTGCAGACAACTCAATTCAGGGAATGTTTTAATTTTTATATTCCCGGATGGATTGTTTTTAAGTTTCCTACAAACTTTTGATATAATTTAATGGTTCCGTTATTTAACTTCTATATTTCACAATCTAAAAATTCCGATGAATTTATTACGAAATAAAACTTTACTTGTCATTCAACACTTTCACCGATTGTCTTGTAGCTTAATCAGTTTTTGTACCGGGGTACTTGGCATACATATGACGCCATATAACAACAAGCCGGATCACACGGCAACAAGGTATTGCCACGATGATGCAAATAATTCCAAATATATGGGATAAATAGGTTATCCCACATACATAGGAATACTATTGCCATACCCTATCGAGAATTCATTTCATCTGGGAATGTCTCAACGAGACCGAAGGTCGAGTTGGGGCATTCCCAGATGAAGTGAATTCGAGATAGGATATCGCAGTAGTATTCCTATGTATGTGGGATAAACGATACATCAACGCCACTATCGGTTAGTCTTTTGTATGTATCTATACCACACATTTTGATCAGGCTGTGCATTTACTATATAACGCAAAGGGTTATTGTGCAGTCACGTGACCGTAAATATAACCATCTTTACGAGACAAAAACAGAATTACTTTCTGCGGCTGTAAATTTTCAATATCATTAACCACGGTTATCCTAAATTCATTACATGAATTTACGTTTACTATACACATTCAAAACTAAGCAACCGTATTATACTAGGGGTATTTGGTTATTAAAATCGCAAATTCTCCTCACAGTTAACAGGCATTGTGTGCCTCTCGGCCTTCGTTGTCATTCCTTTCTCAATCTTGCCCGTGCACGACAGCTTGTTCCAAACGCAGAATCGTTAGAATCGCCAGGTAGCTCGCTATTCCTTGTAAACAGCGCCCCGGTTGCTGTGCCCCGCACTTTGGCCTCGTTCAGGTTTATACATTGTTTGATATATGGGCCTGACTTTTGAGGCTCTAAATTCTACTTTTTGCCGGTCATTTTAACAAGAGCAAGTCATTTTAAATAATAAGCTGTTATCGCAATTATGCAAAGGTTGCTGTGATAAAGTGTTCTAGACTTGTCAACAGTTTCGAGAAAAGCGCAGAAGTGTTGGTATTTAGAGTGTACGCTGACTGAGAAGAACGGAAATGTCTGCGGGACTTGGGTTTCCTTACGTTTGTAGCTATTGTAAAATTTCTCACAATTGTATACGATGTGTAATCGTTCCTTTTTCAACCTCAGGGAGAAAATTGAGTAACTGTTCCCACCACACTGATGTTCTGTAGATTGAATTGCGTTTTATTCACGAATTTAGCGTAAAATCTGCCCTTGCGCTTACTCAAGTACTGATGAACAAATCCTTGTAAGGTAAAAAATCTGGTCTGTTTTACTATACCCTTTTCTACAACCACTCTGAGCTTCGTTAAACAAGTCATTATCGTTGGTCCCGGCCATCTTGTTAGACGAGCGTTTAAAAGTTTCGTAAAAAATCCAAGAGCAGGCTGAAGTGAAATGGACATAGTAATAAGCATCCCACCAAGGCCGGGTGCCTCATGTCGGACCCGAACTCGGACTCAGACTCGAAAATTGTTGTCACAGTCGAATCAAACTCGAAACTGCAATCCTATCGTTAATTTTCAGGTGGACTCGAAATCGAATTTTTCTCGCGGAATCAGACTCGAGTTATCGAGGAACTCTCCTGTGCTGTTTAATAAATACAAAATCATTTTATGCAAGATGTGCACCCTCTACTGCGTGATCGTCTTCTTTTGAGTGGAAACGTCACAGACACCAGGCTGAAACGTATGTGTTTGAGTGATACATGTATTGTATTCAATCAGTTCATTTTAAAAGCAGCGAAACCGTTGACACTGATCCATAATCTATGTATGGTGCGTCAGTGTGGTATTAGTGAATCGTGAAAAGTTATAAACAGAAAGCAACGTAGGTTCACCTTACCTCAACAGTTTTGCATCGGACACCTTGCCAGTCTTTGAGCAAAAGACAACCATTTTGTTGAAAAATTACGGAAAATATACGATATTAAACCCAAAAGCCACTGTTATTTTGATTAGCGTTCGATTAGCGTCCTTATATTCTGTTCAAAACGCTTTCAACTTCTATAAAAAAGCCAAGTAAACGGTTTGAACTGCCGATGTCATGTATTCTCTACATAGAAAGGTTTGAAAATACATTGCTGATTCCTTTGACGGTTTGGATCATGCAAAACTACTTTTGCCTAAAAGACATCTAAATTCATAAAAAGCATAAGCTTTCGTATAACATCACTTGGCGAAAACTTAAAAAACATTTTATAATTCCCTATTGCATCGTATAGAGAAGTGCAGAAATCGAACTGTCTAAAAATTCATATGAGTCCGATTATCCATTTCAAAGTTGATATATTCCAAAGGAAGCAAAATACATATTTCGTGGGGTACGTAACATGTTAAAAACCCAGTTAGGAAAAATGTGCTATGTTGCCATGGTTTTAAATGCAAAACCTTGGAAAATGGTCCGTTCACGTTCAATTTATACATGTAATGTCCATTTGAGAACCGAAAAATTGTCGTGTTTCTTTTACATAAGAAATAGAAACAATAACAACTTATTAGAATGGTAATCACAGATTTCAACTGTCTTATAGCATGGGAATCGTAAGAGCAACCACCAGTCAGTCCATTGCATTGAACAAAACGGGAAGACAATGCTCTAATAGAAAAAGTAATTGGCATGGAAACCACAATATTTGGTGACCACCGAGGTGTGGGTGGGGTAAAATCATCATCAAAAAGGGTAGGAGGGTACATGGTGTCGAACTACATCAGTAGGTGAGCTTCGGTGCGCACAGTGCGAAATGCACATGACTGGACATGATTTTAAATAGTTTGAATGACAATATCAGTTTCAATTTATCCAAAATTTGAATTATTATATTCCTTTCATTTCAGCCAGTTCGCGACGAAAAGGTCGACTGACGAGTGGGAGAAAAAACTACAAAGCTCAAAGCAAAAATGTAAGCAACTTGCAATAAAATAATTGATGTCTGTTGCTTGATTTCCTGTTACGTTTAATAATTTATGTAAAAATGTCAACGCCTGTCTAAGTCAGACTGATTTTTGTTTCTTATCCAACTCTATTCGGTATGCATAATTATAATGCATTTCACCAATTCCTAGTCATACTTCACAATAATGGCCCCCACTCCCTTACGTTAGCACCACTTCCAGGTAGCTCAGCAGACAAATTCGTTTTGATGCTTCACAATATTCACTCCCTCCCTTTCCGTTATTACTACTCCCCAGTAATCCAGCATTTCGTTACGCACCCACGCAGTGGAATGAGTATCGGTCAGTCGGGATACAGACGCGTTGTTATCAGTTTGACAGCAACAAACTAATGTTTACTTAGTCTAGCTCTCTTATTATCTGCTTTCATCTAATGCTTTGCTCAGAATGCAAGTTATCGTTTAAGTTCCAATGCCTGACACTTGTAAAATATAAAAACATTGCACCTATGCGAACTTGCAAATATCAGACTACCAAAGTTTGGCAAAAAGCGAGACAGCCTGTCGTCAAAATCTGAACATTCATAACCTGTCCTGGCTTCCATTTGAACGCAGGAACAGCTGACAATGGCCGGAGAATAGACCGACCGAAACTTCGTGACAATGTAAATAGGCAATAAGTCGTTATAGATAAAAAGAGATATTTTAATAGTAGTTGTAACACGTCACCACCTCAGAGCAGTTTTCGAAAGTCATTACATAACTGAAGTATACTAACATAGACCTGCAATATAGAAATAGTTGATAATTGATTGAACCAATTTTTTCTAAAAGGAAATAACCAAAACTTCACATGATCCTTATTCATAATGTGTGATTTTCATTTCAGTTTACAGAAAACCAAAAACAACCAAAATAAGGAAGGGTTAAATAGACGAAGCTGAACTTGAACATTTGATAATGGACAGCAGGCAGCTGAACTGAAGAAGCTAAATTTTGTCATGAACTAAGCGACATAACGGACAAATAAGTAAAATAGTTGCTATATTTTGATACCACATGTTTCGTCATCAGGCAATAGATGATCTAAATTTGAAGGAAGCAAAACACAGTGAAATAAATGGTAAGAGCAGGTAGAGGTTCATAAAAGCAGAGAGTGCAAATGTAGTGTATCACACAGCAGGGATCAGGCAAGCCTAAGGGAACAGAGCCAGCCTAGGGCCGGTACACACTACTGAGCTGCTCATTCACCATAGGTTTTTCGTGGCTGACGTGTAGCGACTCTTAAGTCTATAACCAAAATGTTTCGCTTTCTACATGTACATAGTGAATGATGAAAGTGTTATTTGTCGGCCATATTGGTGTAAAATAATATTGAATGGACCAGCCCTGCAAATGTGTTTACAACCGTCGGTAGGGAACATATACAAAATAGCCCGGAGGTCTTGATCAGAACACAGTAAACTTGCCGGATTGCACGTCCTACCGAGGGCTTGCCGGCCTTCAGGGTTTCACCGACAGGGGTGTAGTGAGAGCCAAGGAATCGTTGTGTGAAGAGGAGTTTATGAAGCGTAGGTAACCACGTGTTGCTGTGGTATTGGTGAAGGTTGAGTAAAATAATAGTATTGGGGAGGAAGCTGTATTTTCGAAATGCTTCCTAGCTACTCAGGCTCTATAAAGGGTTTTGTCGATCTTGAAGTGGTCGTCTTATCATCACGGCAGCTCCCCTTTGTCTTCCTCTATTTCGTATATATTGCCTCAACTCAGCTATTTTTATTTCCGAGTGCGATTTAAAGTACGCTATCTTAGCAAACTCGAAATTTGGAGTTTTTAGTTCAAATTTCAAGTTTGTACTCGTGTCGAGTTGTCAAGAGATTGCGAGTCTGAGTTCGAGTTCGAGTCTGACATTAGTAGACATTGAGCCATGATGGTAAACTTCACGTACGTTGCACCATAGAACTCTAGCCCAAAGTAGAGTTAAAAAAAACATAAGGGCCTCTCTAAGCAAGCAAGACTGGAAAATACCACCGTGTGTTTTGAATGATCTTGGTGATTGGCTGCGAGACCGCCACTGAATTCCACCCTGGAAAGCCAAGTTCAGAGCTTAACCTATGTATTATGAGAGCTAGGGAACCGAAGACTAACCGTAAGAGTTACTGTAGTACTGTGAATTTCAGACTGTCTGCTCGACTGAGTTGATTTTTGTACTTACCAAAAAAGCCTATTATATTGGTCCATTTTCATGTTGTTTTTCAAGAGAGATTCTTAAGGAACGATTTCAGACAAAATAATCAACAACCCATTGGATGTCGAGAATTGTCTGGAGTCGGGTATTTTTAATCTCCAGCTATAATTATTCCTTAAGACGGGCTATCAAGCTGCATGCCAAGAGTTATTGAACAATACAATTTTGAGCCTTAAAATACTGTTACATTTTTGATAAAGATATAATGTATACGTTTCTTGAAATGTGGTTGAAAAACATTGAATTTCCGAAAAGTTTTAGTGGCATGTAATCCATTAAAAGAGCTGAATGCAAACAAATTCCACACACGTGCTGCGCAAACTGAGCACGGCACAAGATTGATTTTGTCATTCAAGGACTAGAGTTTTATAGTTACACTGATTAAACATTGCTAACTAAAACTAGAAAGAACCTAGACTTACTTGAAAATGAAAAACATTTCTTGTAAAGATGGACATGTTAGTTGTGCCTAAAACGCAGTGAAGTTGAAATTTGAACTTTTTATTCAAGGCTATTTTGATGAATCTCTTTCCATATGAATTTTCTATATAGAAACAGTGACTTATAGAATACTCACATGGTTTAATTCTTGACCATCGACCTGAAAGCAGAGATAAAGAAAAAACTTGTCGTTTTTAGCATTGACAAATATGTAATAATAGCAAAATACATTTGTTAAAATGACATGTACAAGGTAACTCCTCCAACATATGTATTATAATAACAATCTATATCGAAACCGAAGTGGACTCATTCTTCCCTTCAGAATGAGGCACATGATCTGAAATCATTTGGAAACTTCTGTATGTCGAATGTGAAAACCATGAAATTGAAATAACGTTCGGGAAGAAAAAACAACTGTACCCGTGGCCTCAGCATGACGAAGTCACTTAGATAATACTCCCCAAAATGTTCACGTAAGTAAAAGAATCTAGTCCGACGGGAATGTACATGTGCATCTTGAAGATCAACAAAATAGGCGGCATTGATCGAAGAGAAATTGGGCCGTTCTGAGAATATAACACAGCTATACCGGCAGTAAGGCACTTGGCTATCATAGCTACAAACAGCTTAGGCTCACTGGGTTTCTGTTACAAACAGCACAAACGTGCACCTGCGATTAAGTCGTGATCGCAAGAGGCATTCAGGGTGCCATATGGTCTTGCAGAGCTGCTTTCATCCACTCCATCACTCCAGTCACTGGTTCAAGTGTATCAACACGAGTGACGTTATCTTCAGGTGACTGGCAAAATTTTCCCATCCATGGTCCTAACAACACCTTCCACATCAGACCCAAGACATGACGTTTTGTGGCAGCAACAGCTGATGCACAATCGCAGCGAACCGCTGCTTGAAGTTTACTGCATGTTGAATCTGATGATAAGAGAGTCGTTCGCGAAATGCAGTATGCTGTACAAAGTACCAGGCACACAGTTCAAACCAAGCACATGGTAACAGTTGCCACTTTATCTAATGACGAATCCTTTCCCCAAGTCTGGGCTTTCTAGAAAACTAACGAAAGCCTTGAGATCGTCTTTACCGTCCTTACACCACATATTATTGATTGCCAAGATTATATTTGCAATCTCCCCAAACTTTTGTCCTTGAACAGATTCATCCTCTTTTAACTGGAGCTGGCGATGGTGTCAAGGGGTTGGTGGTTGTTGTTTAGCTCAACTCTTCCTTTACCAAAGCAATTGTTGCACGATTCAGGGAATGGGATTGGCCACATCTGTTCGCTGGAATTCCTCAACTTACAAGTTGCAATAGGCAGCAAAGATTTCGCAAAACGTCAGCTTGCTGATATATAACTAGCATAGCCCAGTGCTGAGGCACCAGGTAATTCATCAACAGTTATCCCTCATTCTTGGTTTTAAAACCGATGGTGTTGATGGGCACGCCTTCTTGCTTAGTGGCATCAAATCCCAACGTATGATCGTGGTTGTTCATGGCCATATCAGGGGCAAGACCGTCGGCAATCACACTAAGTTCTAGAGTAATGAGCTCCACGATGGCCCAGTCATGGACAGAGTCAAATCAGACACCTGCATGGCCACAAAATTAGGTTTATGCAATCAAGATTACTTCCGTGTGACTCCTGGAGCAGACAATACCTACCGTTTTGAGATCAGAACGCAATACCGATGAACTAACTAAACAATTCCTAGAAAAAACGAAAGATGATTTCATAATCTGCATCCTAGCGTGTGAAAAGGTGAATATCATATGTTTTCTAGCTACATACATGTACTAAATCCGGATAAAGTGCATTTTAGGGACTGGTATGTTACTCTACATATGCAGGCGTAGCTGTAAGAGCATGATCGCGTTTGTCAGTGCCTAATGGTTCCCCGGCACCTCAGCACTCATCATAACTTTCACTCTTGCTCAATCCTCTTCGTGTCTTTGCCCCAGCACCAGGCAATGAAAGTGATTGTTGTCCCCAACTAAATTGAAATTTTGCTTAAGTCAACAAAAGGAGAGAGAAGGAAAAAGGGGTCGTCTCCCGACCTTTAACCGTTGGTCATTGAAAATTGAGAAGAAGTGAGTCAAGCTTGAATGCAAAGTAAAGTTCAAATGAAAATATACCTGTGTCTTGCAACCTAACTGCACTGAACTGACCATTACATACGCTACAGCACTTACATTGCCCCTTCGTTAATACCACCAGGTGTCGAATATTTAGACGTTAACAAATGTAAAACTTTTTATCCCATACGCGTATGGCCATGTAATAATGTTTTCCGTATTCACCTCCCGCACTACTTCAACAGTGACCTCTGACAGTGAAGGTTCAAAGGGTAGGTCAATGTCGACTCGACGTCGTTAGCCGGTTAGATCATCAAACTTTTAGAAAAATAGCTTAATGTAATACAATAGCGAATGTGCAAATCCGCCATCTTGAATCTGCCGACGCAATTGCCTTATGTGAAATGTATGCCTCTATCGCTTGACAACCGATTGTGTACACTGTTGCAGGGTGTTGTTGTAACGAATGTTTAGCACAGAAGCGGTCAATAAAGTTATTTTATTTGAATTCTTATCCAAAATTAATATTAAACGAATAACTGGTGCAGGAAGCATGCAACAGTATTTTATTATAGAAATGTTTTAGAAATGAATAAAGTCAACGTTGCCGCACCACAGCTCCGTCGACTGTTACTCCGGGACCCGGTCTGCGATCTCCGTCAGGCTCATTCTCATACTCGATATTTCATACTAAAAATCGTGCTCACTGGAGTTGTACGCCTACTCGAAAAAGCGTGTTTAATGTCACCTTTCGAGTAGACTCCAAACGCGTACTCAAATCTGAGAATCGTATTCGAGTTGCTATGGAACTCTTCAGTTATGATGTGAAATGTAAAACCACGAAAAGTCGTGCTGATTCAGCGCTCTCTATATTCGCATCGACTACCCTAGCAACTATGTTATCCTTAGCTCTCGCTACAATTACAGGAGTATAACGTGGAATGCTGAGTGTTCTGTAACTGTTCAATACAATGTTTTCCGACCATTTCTTGATGCATTTGCCAATTATTAAGCTTTAATTCTTGAGTTCCTTATCTCCCGCCGGAAAATGTCTCAAGAAATTTGAAACAGCTTATCAAAGAAATTAGTCAGTCGGCCGGAGTGGAGCAGCCAAAATCTCAGTGTCTGATTTAGTCAGTGGTCATTCTCCCCGGCCTACACTTGACTCCTTACTCCTAAAATTGGCATGGTCACACCGACGACTGACGGCATATTCAAATTATCTTTTTCATTCTTAACGCAGTGGTGGGCCGGTGACCCCGGTACGGGAGTCGGATACTATATCACAGGCCTGCAACCAACATTTTTACGGGAGAATTCGAATTGCACATTTTCTTTGACGAGAGGTCGAATTTCAAAAGTTTGTACCTTAATTGCCAGCGGTGGTGTTCTTTTCTAGTAAAACGATTGTCCACGTCAGCCCGAAACTCCCGAGTCGACATTTGGGCCGCAGTTGTTTGGTTACTGGCCAACCCCTTTTCTCTCTTGCATAGAACCCATTGCCGTGAAGGCTTATGCTGATGTCAAAACTTTGATACTGTATCTTTGCGTTTTACCGGGATGTATCAAGTTAGCTGACATTTGGCGCGTGAGTTAAAAACGCTGCGGCAGGCATTCAGAGTTCACCAGTGAACGGAACGAGACGTCTACACAAAAAAGGCAAAAAAATCTGGAATATCATTCGTGGATTGAGGAATTATCGATGTCTAAACTATTTTGTGAAATCTGTCAGGGAAGCAAATTTTTTTCATTAACTTTCCTTGTATAGGAAATCGTACAAACCGTTGCACACGCAATTCAATCACGGCAATCCCAGCCCCACAGCTGCCTTTGACCCTTGTAATGACTCGTCGACCTGAGATTAACATTTGCCAGTTGCCAGGAGTCGTAGTAAGAAGGACTTTAAAAATTGGCGGCAATGAAGTGCGGTGAGTATGTAGTGTGAAGTGGAGTATGCTTCGAGTCTGAGTACAGAGACTGGAGACCGGGGCCAGGTAAACTATAAGCACATGTCTTGGATTGTACAAATTTTTAAAATTATAACTTTAATAAGATATTGAGAATTTGTAACATATTTTTCTAGTCTTAATAATTGAAAACGGAAGCTAAATATAATGAAAGCGCTCCGAGGAGCGAACCTTGGCGAAATTAACCAAAAAGATGACGATAAAGATGATGACGAATATGACGAAGATGGTGGCGAGGATGAACAAAAGAAGTAATAATAACATACACATGACGAACGTAGGAGTCCGAAATCAGTAAGAAAAAGGCTAGTCTTGAGCGACACTTGGCGAAATTAAGGAAAAGACGGAGATGATGACGAAGATGATGACGATGATGACGAATATGATGATGGTGGTGGCGATGATGAACAACATCACAACATTCATATGACGAACTTAGATGTCATAAATCAATAAGAAATAGGCTACAGTCTAGTTCAATAGAAGATAAACCAACATCAATGCAGCAAGAGCGCTCAACAAAGGAACAGCGTTATCATAAAATCTCAAATAACTCGAAAAGTAGACGTCCTAGCGAAAAATGGAAAACATCTTCTGAAATCCCATTCAAAATTCTATCTAAACTAATGGTATCGCCTAATTCCGTAAATTTTTCGAAAAAAAATTAAATTTTGCGTTTTTTTAAGAAATTCAAAGTCAAATAACTCGAAAACGGTAAGTCTGAGAAAAAAAATTGTTACAGGCCATTTGAAAGATTATACTTCAA
>NMRA01000109.1:347845-407023 GCA_002633005.1 Phoronis australis | reverse complement strand
TTCTGCACGATTCCACAGTGTTCACCAAATTTCAGCCTCGCAGTTGTTACTCATTAAGAGATAAATGTGCTCACATTCCCGTTGGACTTCGTCTCATTTCTGGCGGCACCTACAATGTCGACTTTTGCTGAACTGAAAGGCATGTTCAATCGGCTACTTTGTAATTTGTGAAGACTTAACGTTGATACATTTTGACAAACGTTGCTACAAAAAAGAAACTTTGTTAAATTTTCGTGTTTTTGTGTTTGTGGCCAGCGACCAGTTAGGCCTAAGGGTAGTCTTGGCGCAAAGCTGGCGTGCGTTTAGTAGACGCTAGGACCTACGCTAGAACCTTGCAAAATCCTAGTCAAAGTCACATGTTCTCATTTAAAATACACGGCAATATCTCACGTAATCTCGCTAAGTCTTGCTTCATAGCGAGGTCCTAGCGCTACTGAACGGGAGGCTGCATAGGCCTACTAACAAGCTGTATTTTGACTATGTCTTCACTGGTAGCTGGTGACTGAGGCTAACTAAGGTCTGCCGCGGCAGTGTGACACAGGACTAACCAGCCCGTAATTTCATGCAAGTGTCTGAAACTACCCTTGAATATATGCAGCATTTATGATTTGACCATTTTACTTCGACAAAACAGCTTGCAACCGCATGCATTTACCGTTCGCCAGTGTCTGGTCTCGATCCGCACCGGGTCCCGATCGATAGGCTGCGGTCCCGAGTCTAGCAAAATAATTTCTGTCAAAATTTATTCGCCACATTTCTTCAGCAAATTCCATAAAATTGTCCGTAGTTTGATTTTATCAAAATTAAGACGCGCTGTCGATTTTTTTTATCCCCGTTTGCTGGCTGGTAACAGTACAGGCACTGCTCCAGTCGCACTGACGGCGTTTTCTCGGCCTGGGTTCCTGAATGAATTGTACTTCCGGGTTCGCGGCAAGTTCAAAATGGCGGTGTTTCTTCGGGTGCGAATCGTGAGTGGCGCGTTCATTTAAACTGTTTTCGAGTACGGATCGTGTATTAGTTATGGGGTAGGTACTTCTTGGATCCTTATAACATCTTCTAACCATGTAATAAGGGTTAACAACGCGTGAGACAAGGACTTTAACTTTCCATGTCAGAGGTCGCTGTTGAAGTAGTGCGGGAGGTGAATGCGGAAAACTTTATTACATGGCCGAATTTCCCTCGTCAGATTTAGCGCGTATGGGATAAATAGCATGACTTTGGGTTTAGCTCCGTGCGCAATATTTTCGCATGACAATACTATGATATGCGTTTTCAAAACTAAACGAAAAAGTGTAATAAAAATATTGTTGACACTTTGTCATCATATACCTTGAAAATTTGCAGCTGAAGAGAACACTTAAAGCACAAAAATCTCGACATTTCATCAATATAATTTGATTCAGAGAAAAGCAATAAACAGTACCAATCCATGACTCCTTTTGGTCACCCGTCGCAGTAAGCCAGATAAGGTTCTCTACGGTCAAATATGAGACAATTTAAAATTCATTCTCAAAAAATCAAAATACGCCTAGCCCAAAAGCAAATCTGCTACTACTGTAAACACTGTATTTTTGTCAATTTTATGATAAATTTCTGAATATTTTGCACCTAAAAATGATAAGAAGTACGCACAAGGAGCATTTTTAGGAAGCGTGCGAACGTGCATCAGCCGCAAAGTCTGGGTGTTCTGCTGTTATTACTCAAGAAAATCAAGAAAACCGTCAAAAATGTGTGCAAACTTTAACTTAGCAATAGATTTCAGGTTTAACACTGACGAAAATACTGAAAATAACAGTTATGCACCCCAAGTCTGTAGCTGCTCTGAAATACAGCTTGAACTGCCGTGTCATGCAGGCTGCAAAAATTCATTCATAAAATACATTGCCTACACGTATACGTTTCACGCAACCTGCAATCATCATTGATAAAAGATGGCAAACGTCACAAAAACAAGCAGAGCAATCTATATAAACCTGCTTCTTTAAAGAGACCTCATCGGGGCATATAGCGTAAATGCGTTAAATAACGTACGTGTTTTTACCAGTATGCTATTATGTCTCTATTTGTGACATGCAAAAGGATTTGGGCTTCGCCCACGTTCAAATAATTTTACATACCACTAATCTCAATAGGGTAACCACTGGTGGATACACACACGTTGTATAAGATATATGTATAAACAATGGATAATTTGAAACCATACGGGACACAAATAAGCAAAATACAATTCTACTGTACGTTATATTTCCCATTTCCTCTAAACAGCTACCATAACGCATGGATTGTTTTGGGAAAGAACGATTCACATCTTCATTGTTCAGACTTTGTCAATAGCTTTAATAAAATGTGCAAAAATGTGGGCATTTGAAATATACACCACTAAGAAGACGAAGAGAGGAAGTGTGATTCTGTTTTAGGTGCATAAGGTGGGCAGACATTGTCACAAAATTATAAAGCGTGTAATTCCTGGCTTCGCTTTCAGAGCCAAGGAGCAGATTGAGTAACGCTTCCAACAAACATTTTGTTGATTGAGAAGTGTTTGCGTACTCTACAAAACCGCTTTTTCACATTCAGAAGGGATGTGCTTAAGACCGCAAACTTACTGTAAAGTATTTGTAGCCTTCAGCACCTTTATAAACGTTAAACAGAACAGAACAGAACAGAACAGAACAGAAAACAATCAAGATTATTTGTTACTTTTTGTGATCGCTACGCTCAGAAAGAACTATATAAAAGTAAGTTGAATTTGGCAATATTTAGTCAATTTTTCGTTGATGACTGCCCTTGTTCCATTGGTCATTCTTATTTTGAAACTGTGGAATATGAAATACTTACCTTTGAACCAGTGTACTTCATCACCTATAAATCATACATTAAGAAATGAATTGTTGTGTTTACCTTTGTAAATACGACATGTACATTCATAGTAGTGCACTTTGTTATAGTGACAAGCATAATGTTCAGTAAGTCCAACAAATTATGAATTGCAATAACAATCTGTTTCAGGCCCGGAATGGACTCATTCGTCACTTTAGAATAAGCCGCACTGCATGGAAAAAGTTGGCATGCTTGGAAATTGAGTATACAGCTTGACTGCAATTGGATTTGCAGCTCTGCATATGAAGCATACAGAGTCACTTGTTTCTTTGTTTTACTTTCATGATTCAAGCTTGAAGTACAAGATGTTGACTCGGTATTCCTAATTCTGGTACCCAGGTTATCCCTGGCGGCTGTATTTTGAATTACCCGGACGTTGCTTGTAAGTGTGTCGCTGGTATATACCCACACCGGCTAACAATAATCAATATGGGGCTGAATGATAGAATGATGAAGTGTTTTCAGTGTGTTGAAATTAAATAAAGTAGAAAATAAATCTGAAACTAAATAAGGCGATCCAGATCTTCTTAAGGATACTGTTGTTTCACTAAATGTAGATTATGAATAGGTAAATAAAACAACAAGAATGGATCAACTGAAATTTTCGGATGTAATAACGTCCTTCGTCAACAGAAACAGAAATAAAGTAAAATCAAACACTATATGAAATATTCGCAACTTGTACCTTTTTCATAGAGACATCTATGTCAACACTACTATTAGAAATAAAATACGTTGGATTAAATACACCTCAGAGAATATCAACAGCAAGCCCATATTACTTCTACACCGCAACCACCATTTCAACCTGTTGGACAGCAAACACGCTCCAAATAACTATCTCATTCAAACAATAGAAGACACGTGCTCAACACCTCCTCCAAAAGAAAAATCTATCACAGCTGATGTCCAAGATAAAGTTGATGGATTAAAGTAACTGGAAAATCAAACGGCAAAAACAATTCTACAACAAATATATGTCGTATACATCAGATGAAGTAATCTCTACCACCTACAGATTCGAGCCTCTACATGAATCCCAAAGTGAAGACAACATTGCACAATTCAACGCACCCAAGAACGGCCACACTAATTTGAAAAAAGTACGGCACCACAAGAACAAAGGAAAGAACAAATGCTCTAAGACATCTACAACGACTTCGTTTCGACCTATTCCTACCACCGTCATCTACGGTCCTGCAGATAATACCAACGACACCATAAAAAAGTAAAACGCACCAGAAGGTTCCGTAGACCAATTACTTGGAAAACAATAACATGCGAAACAAACAAACGTAGTTAATTTATCAATCATAACCTGATAGTGAGGTTAGCCTACTTTCTAAAGGACTTAACTTCTGTCCAACGAAAACTAATATTGACAAAGATGAATAACTAATTGATATTTACACGTTCGCTAGACGTCTTAGATTGGCAGCATATTTTCACAATCCCACCAAAGATGAAAACTAGAACTTCCCTTTAGAAATTAATCCTTTCAAGAAAAAAGCAAATGGAATCCACCTAAAAGTCAAAACCATGCCCTCGAATGTGACGTTATGAATAACAAAAAGCGTACCTACTAATATATATTACTAAGTCCGAAAAAGATGCCCTCACAAATCTCGCTAAAAACAAAGAAATCATAATTAAACCAGCTGATAAAGGATCAGCAGTTGTTATAATGGACAAGCAGAAATATATTGACGAGGCTCTCCGACAACTTAATGACACAGCATACTACAAACTTTTAGATAATAACCCAACACAAAACATATCAGCCTTATAACTAAAACTCTTTTGAATGCTTTCCATTTAGGTCACATTGACAAAAACACCAAAAACTACCTCATTCATAATGATGCTCAACCAAGTCGCTTTTATCTCTTTCCTAAAATCCACAAAGTAGGCAATCATGGACGCCCAGTTATAGCCCGCAACAACTGCCCTACAGAAAAAAATTCTCAGTTTGCCGACTACCATCTTCAGCAATTTGTCCCCACTCTTCCTTCGTATGTTAAAGATACAATCATTTTCTTAATATAATTAAAAACAGCAGTGATATACCTAAAAATGCCCTTCTCGTAACTCTTGATGTTAAAAGCTTATACACTAATATTCCTCAACATGAAGGCATAGAAGCCTCTATACTACCAAGTTTCTTAGTCACCGTAATAATCCTAATGTGCCTACATCTTTTATTCGCTCTCTTCTTGAACATGTACTTACCATGAATCATTTTACCTTTAATAATAATCACTATCTCCAAATATTAGGCACAGCTATGGGCACTAGGGTTGCTCCTACTTTTACCAATATTCTTATGGGAAATCTTAAAAACAACTTCATCAAATCCTGCTCTGAAAATCCTCTTCTGTGGCTAAGGTACATTGATGACATTTTTATGATCTGGACCCATGGCTCACAAAAATTACATGTATTTTTTAGAAAATATGAACAAATTTCACCATACTATAAAGTTCATTCATGACATTTCTCAAAATAAAGTCTCATTTTTAGATGTAACGATAATCCTTAGTAATGATAAAGTTGAAACTCACTTATTCTGTAAAGAAACTGACAAACACCAATATCTGTCATATCACTCGTGTCATCCCTTTCATTGCAAAAAAGCCTTCCATATAGCCTTGCCCTAAGAATTCGACGCATTTGTTCAGAAGAAACTTCCTTTGATAATCGTTTAAAAGAACTCAAGCACTATCTAGTTCAACGTCATTTCCCCTTACATCTTATACACAAACAGTTTGACAAAGGATCTAAAACAAAAGGCAATACTACTAATAGAATACCATTCATAACTATGTCCAATCCATGTTTAAACTGAATTAGCCACGTCTTCAGAAAACATCTCTTCACGCTGCATATTTCCCCTCAAATGAAAAACCTATTTCCTCATCCGCCTATAATTTCTTGGAGAAAATGTAAAAATCTAACAAAAATTAGTTAAAGCCAATATCGACAATATACATCAAACTGACAAACCTATTGGCAACACACAAGGTAACAAAATTAGGTGTAAAATGTGTAACTTTATCAACGATAGCACTTTTTTCCAGTCTTCCCGAATCAATGACAACTTTGAAATAAAGCATTACTCTGATTGCACCTCCAACAATATTATTTACCTTGTAACATGTAAAAAATGTTCTATCCAATACGTATGACAAACTCAACATAATCTACAAACTCGATTTCGTAATCATAGATTTAACATAATACATAAAACATTTCTGATACTATAGGTAATCATTTCAATTCCAAAAACCATAATCTTCAAGATCGTTCTGTACAAATAATAGAAAATCTCCAACACCCCAGTACACCTCATAGACTCAAAAGAGAAAATTTTTGGATAGAAAAGCTCAATACACTAGAACCTCATGGATTAAACATAAAAAACTTCTTAAATGATATCATTTAACTATTTCCGCAACAATGTATCATATTCATTACGCTACATCTTACCACAGGCGCTTGGGTTTATCGCAAATGACGTCACTCAATAATATATATATATATAAGAAAACATAAAGGTTGGACACTCGAAATTTGTTTCCTAAAAATTTTCTACTCAAATGTGCATGGAACTCCACGAAACTAGCATCGAACAACTCTTAGAATACCTTCTTTCATTTGATCTCTTCAAATTGCCTTCGAGTGGTGATTTGGCGACAACAATGCCAAAAGAATACCAAAATCACAAATTCAAGGACCTGATTCCGTGATGTCATGGCAGACGGTCTTCGCACATCCGGGTTTTTAACGGACGCTCCCGAGCTAAATCCGAAAGCCACGGTCTAATTTCGCGCGGCTTTCATCGTCAATCCCTCGACTACTTGATCATGAGAAGCAGAGAGCACTTGCCAAATAAATGTAATTACTCACATATTTGTGTCAAATATAAATTATCCTGATACTGTATTGATATGCGAAGTTTTTGTGTACTGTGATTTCCTATGAAGGTTTTACTTTTGGCCAAAACCATTGAGTTAACTCGTCGGCCACGCGCATTGTAATACTTGCACGGACTGCGTTTCCTGGACGAGTAAGTTGTGTTTCAATCAAAAAAGTGCGTTATGTCAAGATGAGAAACAAGATACACCAGTTTATGTAATAAATTTCTAAGTTAAGGGCTAAAATGAGCCGTCAGTGGAATAAAGTTACAAATAATCATTAAAATACTAACTTTAACATTCTCAATAGTTGAGTTTTGGATTAGAATTATTGAATTTGAAATATAGGTTGCTTGCGCAAACTCGAAGTTTCACCTACGACAGGCGTACAAGTTGAAGCACAACTGAAATCCGCCATGTTTACTATTTCAGGTCCTTGAATTCAGAGTTTTGAGATTGTTTTGGATATTCCATCGCCACTTCACCACTCACGAAGACAGTTAAATGGGATCTAGGAAAGATAAGGCTTTGAATGTTTATGCAATACCAGGCTAAGGGAGGTGCACGCAGATTTTATTTGGATTTTGGACCGTTGAAGTTGGGAGCCTCGGCTTGGCAAAGTTTAAGTGCCCAACCTTTATGTTTTCTTATATATATTATTTAGTGACGTCATTTGCGATAAACCCAAGCGCCTGTGCATCTTACATGTCAGTTGTCATATAGTGTTTGATTTTACTTTGTTTCTGTTGACGAAGGACGTTATTATATTCGAGAATTTCAGTTGATTCATTCTTGTTGTTTTATTGACCTACATATATCTTGAAATTAAAAAATGCTTTGGATGCGTAAAACCGACAATTTTCTTTACAATTTCTTTGTGACGTTTACTAAATGGATATTAAATTTCAGGTTGGGATCTAAAATGAGGCCCAAGTTTTTAAAGTTGTCGACAATTTGGACTAAGAAAACGTTGGTAGAAAGAGACAAGTTTTATTGTTTTACTTTCTGCTAGGTTCTCAACAGCATAAACATGGTTTTACTAACGTTAACAGAGAGTTCATTAGTTTATTGTGAACCAGCCAGTCATGGACAGTAGCTAGCTCGTCATTTAGAGAACTTTCATTTTCTAATACTTTATCTAAGTTACAAATGTGTTTAAACGAGAATTTATTTGAAACTCAACTAAGCAAGATTATGTGGAATAAAAAAGAAATTTGAGTTATATTTCGTCCAATTAAGTTATTGTCCCAACACAATTTCCAATTCTGATGAAAGAGACGTCAATTTGCGACGGAGTTAAGACGGAATTGCAACATTTGCCACCCGATCGAGTGTTTGCTGCATTGTTGACTTTCATACACACATTCTACTATGCGAGGAAAAAATGGTGGTCATAACAGAGGTCGTGTCATTTGAACACTGTCTGATAAGATAATTTTGATTTCTAACAGACATTTACGATTCCAGCTGACCGAAAACGTGCGCTGTCACATCTTCTAACATGATTGCAGGAATCGCATTTAAATGAGTTGCAACCCGTGAGCTTTGAGCCTATCATGCTTAATTTTTCCACAAAACTATATCTCCACGCATCAAAATACGACATTTATAGATCAGTCAACACACTATCAAACATCACGGATAAATAACTATTATACGGAACACTACAGTACTACGACATAATCACAATTACAAGCGCAAGTGCTACTAACTAGATAAGAAATGGCAAGACAATCACACTAGACTGTTTAACATGGACGTTGATTCTACAACGAAGATCTAAAAAACAATCCCTTAAAGGAGAATGCCACCCGATTTAATTAGTCTTTTTTACTGTCTTAATCGGTCTATATCCACATCGCCTCTTATACGGTCGACCTCACCTTGCCGAGAGGTGTCGCGTTAACCTGTAAGGAAGGTGAGAAAAAACGTAGCGACCTCGGTGGTTCGCCTGCAGAGTGAATGCCGCTATATTGCGGTGCATCGTTCCCGCTTGTGCGAACTATGAAGCTGCGAAGAAAGCGGGTATATCGTTTTTCGACTTCCTCGAGAGCCCGAAATGCTTAGCAAGTGGCTCACGGTAGTGAAGAATGAAAGGTAAGCTGTTAATAGCAAGTATGAGGCCGTGAAAAATCTCCGTATCTGTTCTGGGCTGACATTTCGTCCACAGTGATTTCTCTGACGAATTCCGGCTTACCAAAGAACTATCCATACCTTCCGTTGCCTGTGCATGTTCACGGCGCCTCTCTAGTATTTCTTGATCAGTGTATTCCGGTTCGAACTGAAAGCCTGTGAAACCTAACGATCCGACCGGTGAAGTCTTCGTCGGATGAGCTCTTGACTAAGTCGGATTGGCGCCAGGCGAGTTGCCATGCATATGAATTGTTCTCATGCTAACCATTGCTTATACGGAACTGAACCAAAGTCTGTCTCATTAGATACAATATTTTATGCCTTGGAGTGCTCGTGAGTGCAAATGTTTTGAGAAGCCAGCAATGAATAAACCACTACGTTACCCGGCCGGCCTTTGATGCCGGCAACAAAGGTACAGTAATTGACCGGGCACCGAGGCCGTGTGAGCGCATGCTAATTCAGTGTTTGCTGACAGAAAGCTGTTGTGAAACAATTACTCGATTTTATATGGTATGGTCACATGTTAGGGAAATCTTTAATTAGAAATACAAATACATTATTCAAATCATTGTTACTGTACAACCTTTGCCCTGACGGTCTGTGGAAGGGGAACCCGACTTCGCGGACCCCCAACAAGTAAATAGATTTCCAGTTTCGTGGCTAATTCACATAAATAATTACGTGCGCGTTATTTATTTGGCTCACTATTATAGTCTTTTCGTGACTGGAGGTTTAGTTTCCAACTCAAGCTGGTTTATGTTCGTACCAGTCCCGGCGGCCGTGACAGGCCTGATTGCCAGGGTTCCGAGCCATTATTACTTGTATCGACCGAGACCTTCGGTCTGGGTCTATACGCGGAATAATGTTGAGTGGGATATTGCTTCGTGTACGCCAATCGAGGTACGTTTGTATTTACCCATACGCTTCGAATTCCTAAGTTTCTTACATTTTCCGCAGATTTTTTAAATAGTTGACCCAGGCTGTTCACGTGGCGGATCAAATTCTATGTGGATGTACTTGTGCGCTAGGCTGCAAGTTTTCTCTAGTAAAACAAACGGTTTTAAATGTGACGATTTATAACTTGAAAAGAGATAACAAAGATGAAAACAAGGGTAACTTTTCATTGAACTCTTAACATCTCCTAAAAATAGTTAAATAACGACAGCATTTGATATTGTTGTTACCGAAGGATGGGTGCCTGAGTTGCAGACGATAAAATGTTGAACAAATGATAACTGAGACAGAACTATCATATATTAGCAGTCCTGCTCCATATGTTATGATTGAGACCTGATTGTATGTTGAGCGTTATTTACACTGTTATAATTGTAGTACTTTAAACTATTTTCCGAAAGTTTGGTGATCGAACCGGTTAACGACTTTGAGCCGATATTGACATACGTTTTGAACTTTTCGTGTTGAAGTAGTACGGGAGGTGAATTTGGAAAAGTTTATTACATGGCCCTATTTTCCTCGTCAAATTCAATGTGTATGAGACAAACTTCAATCCGTATATTTTGAAATATCGAGTGTCTATTAAACACATTTCGCATTCAGTTGCTTTACCAAAGTTCTACTTAGAGTAGAAATTTGTTCCGAGGATACGAACGGAATGGAATAGAGATTGTTCATAACGACAAGTGCCGTGTAGTCAACCATGTTTGCTACTCCATTCTACACAGATTACATTATCTCTGTCCAGACCTAATGGACCATGTCAAGCAAGTGCTAACTTTAAGTACACAAATATTCATTAAAAACAAGCTTATCACTAAGACAAAGGTCAGTCTTCTTCTGACACGCAAATTGCGGCAAAACATTAGCGCTGAATATTGGAAAAGTAAAGTATGCAGTCCTCCCTCTCGCGTTTCACCTCGGCGTTTCCAACCGGATATAACGGTGTGAATTGCCTGTGCTGTACTGTATGCTAATGGGTTGCATACAAGTGCTGAAACACATTCGCTAAAATGTGGTTCATTATCGGTTGTCATAACCGTTGGTTGTCTACAGCTGCTAAACAGAGTTTGAAGCACCACATTCAGTTTTTCCATTGTTCTCTGTATCTTTAACTTTGTTTCACACTCAACAGCAAAAAGACTCACTCGACAGCAGTTATCCGTGCGAATGTGGCCTAAACGTCTGTCCTTAAGAAAAACATGCTGGTGCTCTCTTTTCCTTTATGAGTATCCTTGGTGATCACCCCCAGTCTTTAAAAGGGGGCACTGGGACTGTTATTACTTATTTCCCTTTGACTAGCTGTCAATCAACGACTTCCTGTAACTTAGCAATGTTCAGTAATTTGTTCACAGTGAACCCGGGACTTTCCTGTTGCACTTTACGACGAAATCGTAATGGCTTACATTGATTGATGGCCTGATCCCTGATCTGTTTGTTTTTCTGTTGCTTGGTTCCGAAGTCACAATTACTCGTCATTTTTTTAGCCTCGCAACAAAATGTTCTCCAATCTGCTTGATCTTTCTTGAATACTTGCCGGTTTCTCCTTTGAAACCAAAAACATATATAACATTGCCAATTGGCTTTAAAGTCATCTTGCACATCCATAGCCAAATTGTTCAAGAACGGGGGATGTTTTTGCTCAGAATCAGTACCTTCTGCTCATTTCCCCTCAAAGACGCCACTTTCTCTCTAACACCGTTTTCGGCTCGCACACGCATTCAAACCACCACCGCAACAGCTGCATTGGAATAACCCCTTAACCTCGGCCTTAACCGTCATTTCAAATTCGCTATGCTAATGTAGAACAGGAATTAAACGACATTACTACTTGAATATCATCTACGCTAAAAATGCAGTTGTGTGCATTGACAACTTGAAAATGTGAAAACCAAAAAATTCTGTAAACACATGTAGTTGACCTTGCACTCATGACGTCAGATGGGGGCTCACGAAGTTCGCATCATGCATTGTTATTCCCCAACATAATGTCACGAAAATTATTGCACACGGTTGACAGTAAACTCCTTCTAAAAGTATTCGGAAACTGTATACGTACTTCAAATTCACACCGTCGCTATGTGTTACGTTTGTAACTAATTTGATCAAACAACCACCGACATAAGGGATGAGCTTGCAAGTTCCACTTTAACTTTTCCTAGTCACCTGATTTTTCGCTCGTTTACAATAGATCAATTCGTTGCCCCGATATCAGGTAGTTATCGACTAATAAATGCACGTAACTCAACTAATTAACATATCGTGAGATAGCATTTGCGGTTGCTCTAATATGAAAAACTAATCGACCGATAGGGTTGTTTTGGGCGATTTTGATATGAAATTGGTGATTTTAAACCCCTTAAATACTTTTCCTGTAGGTTTATTAAATTTAAGGATGAGTAATTCACATTGGCAACCCCTCTCGTTGTTTAATTAGGTTAAAGGAGAATGCCACCCGGTTTAATTAGTCTTTTTTAACGTCTTAATCGGTTTATTTTGGCATCACCTCTTTCACGGTCGATCTTACCTCGCCGAGAGGTGTCGCGTTAACATGTGAGGAAGGTGAGAATCGCTGCAGAGACGTCAGTGGTTCTACGCAGAGTGATTGTTGCTATGGTGTGGTGTCTTGTTCCCTCTGGTGCGAACCATGAAGCTGCGAGGAAATCGGGTATATCGTGTTTTCGATTTCCTCGAGAGCCCATAATGCTTTGGAAGTGGCTAGTGTTACTGAAGAATGAAAAGCACGCCGTTAATACCAAGCATGAGACCCTGAAACTTCTCCGCGTCTGTCAGTGGACTGCACTTCGTCGGATCGGTTGTTGATCAGTCTTTGATTATGGAGAATTGTACATGGCCATGAAAACCCAAACAATTACAATTGATTCAAGGCGTGAGAACATAACGTTTTATATAACCTGTTTGATGACTGTCTTTTTCGTTGATCCTCTGTTTGGTCCTCCGGCTGAAGGCTGTTTTCGTCACTTTTTTCTCAGCCCTAAAAATGTCGTAAGCACGCCTTAGATGCGGTGCAAAATCAGGATGGTATGTGAGACAAACCTGCGCTTCTCCAGGAATTCGTTTCAATTGCGGAATTTTGTGGCAGCAAACGCAAGGGTCAGTCGTTCCATTATCGTGGAGTTAGCTCGCTAAAGACACCATAAGTGCAAACGTTTTTCGGAGCTATTCATGTGTTCCGTTTTCTGTGCACTTTCACGGAGTCTCTCTATGATTTCTTGACCAGTGTATTCCTGAGAAATCTAGCAATCGACCTGTGAAGTCTTCGTCGGATGAGCGCTCGTCTAAGTCGGGATTGCCACGTTGAGCACGTTCATATTGTGCGTTCTGTTGCAAAATGAATTATTATCACCCTAACCAATGCTTATATCAAACTGAAACAAAGTCTGTCTCATTACCTACAATTTGTAATACCTTGAAGTGTTCGTGAGTGCAAATGTTTTGAGAAGCCATCAATGAATAAATCACCGAGATACCGGCTTTAGATGCAATAAACCGGCTAATTAACCGCGGGCACCGAGGCCATGTGTGCGCATGCTGACTCAGTGTTTGCTGATAGAAAGCTGTCATGTGAAACAATTACTCCGTTTTATATGCTATGTCAAATGTTAGGGAAATCGTTATTTATATATTCATATACATTATTCGAATCATTGTTAGTGTACAACTTTTGTCCTGACATTTGTGTGGAAGGGTAACCTGACTTTGCGGCCCCCTACGAGCTACATGCAGTAAGTAGATTTGCAGTTTTGCGTCTAATTCACCAAAATAATCACGTGCACATTATTTCTTTGGCTCATTAGCATAGCCTTTTCGTGACTGGAAACTTAGTTTGTAACTTTGGCTGGTTTATGATTGTGGTGTGTTCAGTTCGGCCGCGACGGATCTGATCGGGTTCCGAGCCACTGGCCGGGATAGCAAGTCTTTTGCGTGTTTAGAACAACACGCAGCTATGTTCTCCAGCCTGTATTTCACGGAAAAATAATTAAAATTTATTACCATCCAAACCTCAAACTCCCTCGCCCGGCCTTGCGGTAAATTGGCCCTACCGAACTCTGTAGGCTACGGTACGTCCAATAACCTAAAGTTCGTAACAGCGAAATCAAATAACACGTTTGTTTAATAACTCGATGTATTTTGAAGGGTTTTCAATCGAATTTTGATATTTGTTGGTGTAAAACAGACGGCATTCGAACATCTGAACTCATTGGTTAATTTTAACACGCCGTCTGCAGTCAGATGTCAAGTAAAAGAGTTGTATTTGCTGTTATCGATTGAAACTACTCGATCTAAATTGATACAAAATTGGTTGTTTTTGGGTGACATTCTTCTTTAAGATCTCTAAAACACAATACCTAGTTCAGATCTTCTGGTATCGAAATTCACCTGTTTACATCTCACAACTACTGACCATGCGGCCAAGGATTCGTCCTTGCATTGGGAAATGTTCTTCATCCACGGATACTTCAAGAGTTTCGATTTCTCTGCAAGCTACATGTATTAGTACACTACATCCTACNGGGGGGGGGGGGGGTGGTGAATAGTCTGTCTTCGAGAATTTATTTACTTGCACCCTTACGTCACTATATTAAATAAATATATAATATGCTAATATAACAGGGAAGGTGTACCACTAGGTTTTAATCTCCGGTCTGCATTTCACGGGATCTGTACGTGCCGCTAAACGTCTGTGCACCAAAGACCTGATTGCTGTCTGGCGGCATGCTTAATTTAAATATGGTGGTAGTATTTGGAAAGTCAGGTATTTGCGTTGTTTTTGGGATACCGCAGCCACCTGCATCGCTTGTTTCTAGGTTCGTCTCTTTAGCCCATTGGTCGGAGTGCCAGGGCACAATTCAGGATGTCATGGTTTCAATACATTGGTCGAGCAAGGGCCAAACACAATTTCGATATGTAACCGGAATAAATCTTTCCAGAGTAAGTGTCTTCGGTTAAAAGCAACTCTGGGTTCAAACATTAATCAATTGATCCTATTTTCATGTAGGGGAGTTCCCAGAAACCCATTAGGCCACCTGGCCTCTCAAGGTGTTTGATTGATAATGAGACTTGCATGTTTATTATTTGATGTTGATTGGTTGAGAGATGCGAACAGTAGAGTGCAAACAACATAAAATACAACAAACAAAAATATAACGTAGAAGCTTTCTTGCAAAAGTTTCATTTAACCTGGCAATAAATGCTTACCATCTCTAAAATCTGTAAAACGTCCATACGCAAATTTAGAAACACATTTTAAGTATTATCTCACAGCTTAACAATACACATGCATTTAAATATGGTAAATATTCTTCAAGTTGATTTTTCACTTTATTTCTATAACTGTAAATGATTTGGATCGAAATGCATCATCTGATTGTTGGCAATAAAGTATAGTTGTTACTCACACTGCATGCCCACTTTGAAAACTGTAAAACAAAGATTACGAAATAAATTGCTCAGTTAAGAAATTTCAAATGTTTCAGGAGCATAAGCTGTACATGTTGTGTTTATTTATTATAATGAACATACATGGTTCAAAAATCACAAGAAAACGTGACTTGTAATAGCAACCTGAAAGAAACCCGTTCTTTCGTGCAGCAGAAAGGGACATCATTCAATATATTGCATGTTTGATCTGATGCCGACTTAACAAATTTTACGAAACAGTCTTGAAAAATACTGAATCAATTATAATGGTCTCATTCCGCTAAAGCCTGCATGGGAAGTTGGGTACTAGGTGAGAGATGTCAATTTGTACTGTTAATCAAACATAAAATCCTGCTCGTATTCAACTGAATTTAATTTACAACAAATGGCATTGAATTTAAAAGAGATAGGGAGCTTACACTCAGACCAAACAAATGCCTTCGATATTTTTGTAGTACTTTCCTTATGAAGTTGATTTTGCCTACTCTTACGATTTTCTCAATTTGACTCCGCGCTGCTTGAGCTTTGGCAAGAAAATCACCCATGCCAAATGATGTCGTATGGATTTCTCAAGCTATTGTTCAACTTGCGAGATCCAAGTGACGGGCGTGGGTCGTCATGTGGCAGCAAGTCATTTCAACCATCGTTTTGGAAATGGTTGTTGTCCTCCCGAACCAGTTTCTTTTTGGTCTTCTCGAAGGCCTGTTTTTGGAAATTCCTGGTACATGTATTTTTGATGAGCGAACAATTGTATGATGGACCATTTAGACCACGGGGCATTCAAACTATCACGACTTCAGTCTTCTAACCCTTTGAACTACACGTACATGTATAGAACCCTTCTGTATTTCCTTGCCTTACTTGAAATAGTTCGGACTATCGAACCTCCAGAACAATGAACCTTCTCTTTAAAGAGACGCACCCGTTCACTACTGACAATCAAAAATGAAACTACACGAGCCACCTCCAGGCTCTGTTCTTGAAATAGCATACTGGCATTCGAACACTATATTTTGTAACTCGGAACAACTTTTGAACGCACACATAATTTCAAACTAATAGTACGCGTTAGTGGAGATGAATATTCGACGTGTATAACAATGGCATTAGAACAGCGCCTTGAGAGGTATGAAGATCTCTGACATGTATTTAATCACATGGAATTGTTTTTTTTTTGTGGTACCTCGAATGTTTGTGCTAGCCCTTTTTTTGGGGGGGGGGGTCATTTTTTTGGTTTCTGCCGGACCCATTCCAGAGTACAATTTGTCTGTCATGGGTCATTCGGTGTTCCGTGCGGTACAGTCGTTCGTTTTAAATTAGTTTTGGCCGTTACCTCGAATATCTAATCTAGCTCATTTTTGGGCCCTTTACAAGGCCCCCAGGGGTCACAACCAGAGTGTAGACAACGGCAGACGTCCATTTCTGGGCATACTGAGGGAAATTCTAAATGCTCCCGTGGTCAGATGTTGGAACCTAGTTCATCTATGCTAAGTTCTCTGGACTGCCGGTCTATATTGCCCTATAACCTTCGACAACCCTCAAAAGAAAGTATGCTAAACAGGCAAGCGTGACCTGTGCTTTTGGCGAGTTACACGACGACGGTAGGAAAGACTGCCCACCAACAACCATAACATCCAGAGTATAGAAGTTTTTAATTGAATGCTGCCTTTATCTTTCAGGTTTGAAACTGATGATAAATTAACAGGAAACAGGACGACCATTGGTTGAAATCGTCAAAACAGTAATCTTTTAACGATGTGATCTTGCGATGTCGTGGTCCGTACCGTCTCTCAATATGGACAGAGCCTGTTACTTGGACAGTAATGCTCAGTGAGGACGACCAGCTAATACGAAGGTTACATGTAATATCATGTTAATCAAATGAACGTGCAAAGCAGACACAAAATAATGAAAGCGCTCAGAGGAGCAGCTCTTCGCCAAAATTACAAAAAATAAACGGGAATGGGAATTAAGAAAGAAAATTATTATTGCACCCATGATGAACATGATGATAACAATCATGAGACGAATGAAGGTGACAGAAATGAGTAAGAAATAGTGTGTATTTAATAGAACGTAAAACAAACAAGAGCCATAAAATTCAGTCAGCAAAGGAACAGCGTCATCAGAAAGTCCGGACAACTCAAAAACGAGACGTAGTAGCTAAAATTGGAGAACAAATTCTAAAAGCCTTTTCGAAATTCTACCCAACAGGCTAGATTCACAAAATCCCACCAAATCTTCGAAAATTTTCAAATTTTGCATTTTTTTAAATCAAAGACAAATATTGAAAAAGGTAAGACTGAGAAAAAATGTTTTAGTTTATTTGAAGCGGCATATCTTCGATAATCCACTTTTGCACTTATTGATCTCTTACTTTTTTTCCTACAGGCCTTTAAAGGTTTACGACCTTGCTATACCGGTATCTTACGGATGTTGCAGGATGAGTATACGCAACTGGGTACATACCCAGTCTGAAGCCCAGTGGGCATCACTTAACTCCTGCAGAGAGACCAAGGAGTATTTTCCCAACGTGATCGAATTAAAAGGTTCAAAAAACCTTCTGAGTCTAGATAGATTGGGTATAAGACATGTCATTCAAATTTTGACGAGCCACTGCAACCTAGCCCGACACAGACACATTACTGGGCATATGGGGAGTCCTGGGTGTCCCGAGTGTGGTACTGACGTAGAATCTCCTAAACACCTGGTAGAGTCTTGCCCAGCTTTTTATAGGTTAAGGGGCAACCTACTGGATGGCACTGTTACATGCCTACAACATATAGTGCATGGCAACAAGTGAAAACGTCTGTCCGTTTTCCTAAAGGAGACTGACAGACTTGAAAACTTTCTTCACGAGGAGCCATAATTGGGCTCTCGAGCTTTCGCTCAGGTGTTTTGTGCAATGGGCCCAACCATGAGGCCTGCGCAAGTCTGATGCACCGCAAATGACATCAGACCACCTGCACCGTTCTTTTACGAAGACAATGACATTGTTTTGCATACCGAAAAAAGCAAATTTCTAATATAAAAACTGGTAGATTGCATACAACGATAGAAATGGCATAATGGGATTAGGAAGTGGGATACAAGGACTACCAAATAAAATTGATATTAATAATTTAGCTGTATTCTGGGTCTAGGAGTTGTGGGCTGTGGGTTAAGGAGACGTGGATCGTGGGTCGAGGGTTCGAAGGGAAGTGAGTTAGAGGGGGTTTTAGAATAGTCCTTTGTTTTCTGACTTTATTTCTGCAAAAGCTTTCGGTTGCAAGCATTTGTGCATTCTAAAAATGATCAGTCGATCATAAATCGGCGAATTCTGGTAAATACATCTAATTGACCCGCCTCCATGCCCGATCCATGCACACGTATTTGAATACTCACCTACGCTAGGATTTTTTTTCGCCTTTGCAGCTGTAAAACACAGATTAAGAAAGATTTTAGCTTCGTAAGGATGCTTGATTAATGACACTTGGGTTAGTAACACCGATTGTTTATTATGTACAGACAAGCTCGCTGTTAAGTATTCCCATAACATACATTATGTACAGACAAGCTCGCTGTTAAGTATTACCATAACATACATTATGTACAGACAAGCTCGCTGTTAAGTATTACCATAACATACATTATGTACAGACAAGCTCGCTGTTAAGTATTACCATAACATACATTATGTACAGACAAGCTCGCTGTTAAGTATTACCATAACATACATGTATATAATGCAATAACCTTAGTGTGCTCATTCCCTACTTCAGAACGTTACTTAAAGCAAGTAACCAATGAATAATCAATATAAGTAAATCTTGGCTCGTATACGGACAATTTGGCAAAACAGTCGATGAAAGTATCAAAATAATAATAATAATAACCGTTCTACTCTGATGTAACCTGAGAAGTTAGCTACATGTACTTGGAGGTGCACGTTAACAAATAACTTTATCTAAGTTAATGAAATATTACATTTAGCTCAAAACACTTAATTGAGTTTAAGTTAAAGCATATGCATAAACATTCTATCGGCCATTTACGGTGGTTTTTCTTGACATCTGACAATTTCTAGACGACTATCATAAAAACCATGTCCCGGGGTGACATTATGATATGACGGGAGATTCGAAACTTGGTTTGCAAGGGACTTGAACTTGAATTTACAAACGAACACGTTACGGCTAAGCCACGGCACATGCACTACAAGCAGAGATGAAAAATAAACAAATTGCGTGCAAGGATAATCAATGGCTGAGACACAATACTTCAGTGTAATATTACTCGACGTAAAAACGAAACTTTCAAACATTTATTTATCAATGTAAGCAAAACAATTCAATTTTGAAAAACAGTACGCGTTGTAGCTGAATAAATAAGAGTGACACCATATATAAAAACAGGTAGAGTCGATACCCCAACTCACAGATTTTTTAGACTTAACACCTGAGTTCGGTTTGAAGAGATGTGAAAAAAACTTTTTAAAGAATTTTCATCCATTATTTCTCTTTTTTGTTACATGAACCTCCATTTCGCAACAAATATAGGCGCTGAAGAAAAAAAGATTTGGATGCATTTTACTAACATGTGTAGCTATCTGGTAACAAATGAGTGATGCACTTTAAAGGACTGTTATTCAATAATTTTATGGCATAACTTTCAAATTTTGTTTTCAGATTTGTTATTTTGGATATTTTTGTGACAAGAACAGCTATTTTGCAAGTTTTCACTGAAGCCATTTACGGCAAAATTTGGCGGTCTGTAGCATCCATGTTTCACCTTTTCAAAAACTAAGCTGCTGATAATTTGTTTAGTTATTCCTAACCTCTTCGTAGTCTAAAATGAAAAATTCTTGCCTCCTCCGTAGATTTTGCTTGCCAAGCATTACACCACCTGCACTTCGTCCTATTTACGTGTTCTCAGTTGTTTCAACCACCAATATGGGGCCTCTTGAAATTCGTGTGCTTAGCTTGCAAAACAACGTAAGAAGCTGGTGTTTTGGAGAAAAAGCAGACAACATTCTCTCAAAATCACACTGATGATTATTGCTTATTACGTAACTTATGTACATAAGTTGTGACTGGCATGCTTGTTTCGTCTAAATGATAGATGGCGTTGCTGTTTGATTACATGGAGACTGTGGAAGCGACTACCAGCCGAATCTGCTTTGCTCGTATTTTTTATCTTCGTTGTGAGAGCCACGGACACAGAAAGGGAGGCACCTAAGGGTGTTATGGCCCTTTGCTCAGTGCAAAAAAATCTTCAACTCGGTCAAAACTCATTGTAACTTTGCAATCAGATTGTAATGTTCCCACAGGTTGCTACCAATTTTAGTCCCCAGACCGGTCACCGGCCACCCTAACGTTAAATACTTCTGAAAGTATGATTTTCACCCTATGAAAGGGCATAAATAATAGGTAAGAAATACTGTGCCATGATTCCTTTTTATCCCTTTTCACAATGAATGAATCATAACTGATACCAATATAGTCCCCTGGGTTGTTTCACATCAAAGTGTCCACAATCCCCGAGCTTTTGCGACCAGTAGCATTATATGCGCTTTGGCGATGTTATGGCGTCTGAGGAAAGATTACCACGCTTATTATGACTCCATGCCTATTGTCCGAAGGTTTTGTTACCCGAAGATTTTTTAGTCAGAATGTTCTACAAATCGATGTCTCTATAAACAAAGATCCTAGTCTCAATAGCCTGAAACTCCAGTCAATTTTGACACTACTTTTTCAGTTCAGGATAGGTGGAAAGGTATGATGACTTGGCCAGAGTTGTAAAATTGGCAAGCAAAGTTATTAATGCCGAAACGGTATGCTATGAAAACAACATCCCGGGTTTGAATCGTGACTGAATACGGAGCAGTTTCTGCACCAAAGTCCGCCTATGACCTTAACCTATAATCAACCAATTCAATAGTCTTTCTCGGGGAGGAGGAATAGCAATGAACTGAGTTAGGTGACAATGCCGCAAATGTGAGATATGAGCTTTCCGTGCGGGCGTCAGCTTAGTAAGGTGGCTACACTGGTTTTGCGACATGGCGCGGATGTCGCCCGCCGGCTCATATTTCAAAATATTTTGTCACGTATTCGAAGAGCGTCCGCAGCCTAATGTTGCTACTAAAGCGTTTGTTAATGAAACGCAACATGCCTTAACAGCTCGTGGTTTCTTATCAGTTGCCTCTAAATCCATCGAAATATGGCTGTTATTTCAATATTTTTTACTTCAAGTTGAACACAGGCTTTACTACCTTAAAATACTTGTAGCCAAGTGAATGCGTTTATACAAAAATGCGCTTTGCTGGAGTTTTCTACTTATGATTTTTCACATTTGTTGACGCAGCCCTCGAAAATTAAAAATGAAACCAGAAAATGTATATAGATACAGGTAAATTTTTCGTGACTAATCAATAGCAATCCCAAAATCGTTAGCTGAAATGTGTCGGTTTTAACTGAGCGACAGATGGTATTATCTATATTTCTTGCCTAGTTATTTTTTCGGCCATGTTGATGCACAAAATGATCTTGAATGGACCTGCCCTATAAGTGCATGGACAACCGCCTTGAGAGAGAGCACACCGTGTAACGTAACACTGTTCATGAGAATTTGTCCATATGACATGTTAATTGGTAAACAACATTACATTTAGTCAGTGGTCGTAATCCTTTACGATTGGGATTGGATTTTCACGACAAGGTGACGTTACTTTATATTTTGATTATTCGACACTTAACAGAACATTAGTAAAGCAACTAACCGATCGACATGATTGAAAGACACACGATATTTCGAAATATACTTGTTTCATTCTCAAGAGGTAATGAAATGACGCAGTTATTCAACTACATGGCAAAAGCTGAAAACATACTCTGTGAGAAATGGCAGTTGTTAAATACTGCAACGATTGACAAATGGAGGCTGGTATTGGGAAAAAAAAAAACGCAAACCAAGCGTGTTTGCTTCAAAACAGGCATCTCGAATGCAATAAAAAAGGAATCACATACTTTCAAGTACAGCACACTGTGTCCTACGTATCAAATTGACGTTTGTAAGTCTGTTGATTACCTGGATACATATACACAGATTATTACATGGCGAAGTCGTTATCACCCGTTATCGAGAGCCCGAGTGGATTTTGGAAAATTATCGCCCGAGGGGCGTTTATACTACATACGAAACGAGAAACATTGCAATGAATCGATCTACCTTTCTCGACTCGCCTCAGCTTTGTAACTACTTTCTATGTCGAGGCCCGGGGTCGGAGGTCGTGACCTTTTAAGAAAAGCTGAGCTATTTTTGTCAAATAATGCTTATACTCAAAACCAATTGGAAATTTAAACAAAAAAGAAATGAAGTGAACCTATAAATTAAGGTGTAACAGCTACTATAGCTTACTACACATTTTATCAGGCCAAGCTTTAGGCGACCGGGAATATATCGTCTGCTAAAGTAGGTTACCACTAGTAACTGACTATAATGCTCAAGTCAGAGGATCCCGACCACACGACACCTACATTCAAATTGGAGATCGGTGATTTACAAGTGAGAGAACACGAGAGAAAAATTTCACTGAATTAAAATATCGTTTTTATGGAAATTATGCGTCTTATTTTTCATAGCGTATAAATGTCGGTGCAATGCCCTTTGCTGAACATACGATTGTTGCTCACTTAAGTATTCTACTTTCACTTTCGATAACGTCAGCCTCTGAGTGCTGTAGTGGTAAAGTCGGCGACTCACAACTCTTGAGGCCCGGGTTCGAATCCGGCCTCGGTTTCCCGCCAAAATGTTATCTCACCAGTGAGACAACTTCACGGCCGGGTTATTACACGGTTGTATCTGGCACTCGAGGCTAATATTGTGGTATAATTTTTTTTATCGGATTAGGAAGTCCTCCAGCTCTGTCATGTGCAATAACATTTCAAAAGGTAAAGTCCGTCCCATTGTCCAGTGTAGTGTTATTTATGAGCTAGTATGTACTACGCATGACTGTCTTCGGTCAAGTGTCCAGAAATGTTTCATTGGTCAAATGGGTTTGCTGTCTTTTCCGTGGGATATCAATGCATCAACAAAATGGCGCCATCCAAGAATATTTTCTGGAATGTCGAGAACGTAAAATCACCCGTCAAGGACTTGTGGAAGTCACGTCAATTCGGTACGTTAAGTACGATGTGCTGCGAATGTACAATTCATATGTCTGATCCTACCCGGTGATATTAAAAAAATAATTTGCTCAAAATTACGAGATGTTGTCGGCTGTAATATAATGCTCCTTGGTCACTACATTTATAGTCTATTACATTTACGGTTCAACGACGACACCTACTTTTCCGCCTAGCTGACTTCCGACGAACTGCGGGATGGCCATCTGAATCCAGTAAGTTGTTTGCTTCAAAGAGAAAGATCAGTATCAAGGCGTTATTTAACATCAAGACTATGAACCTAACCAAATACAAAGGTAGCAACATTCCCAATAAGTGATGTAGAGATAAAATTAGAGGTAAGAAGGCGCCCAAAGCCCTGCCTATCGCCTAGAATTAAAACAGTACATTGAACTCGAAAAACCTTACTCACAAAAATGTAAATTGATTTGGACTTATGAGTGGGTATTTACTTCTAGCCTGCTGTAGAGGATCTAGGGTGTCGCAGAAAGGGGGCCCAATCACATATTTTCGAAGGCAGAGGTCCGCGGGCATTCCAGTCGGTCTCTGAATAGGAGCCAAACATAATTTTAAAGGGCAATAGGCCCGTAACGCTCAGAAACGATATGCTGGTTGCGTTTTTAGTCGCCCGTTGTATGTGTCCTCCGCACACCCCCTTACCCTCCAATAGTATAACACCGTAATTTTTACTTTATCTTGAAATATTAATTTCAAATTTCATAACCCGACAAACACATGCTACTCTGCACCTTTCAAAGAGTATTTGCACAAACACGATGTTACACATGCACTGACGTTTTATTTAATGCACACTCGTCTTCGCGCTTATATACAATGTATAAACTCAAAGTAGGGCTTTCTTGTAAGCAGCTGTTTTGTTATTCATTTAGTTTTCAAGTTAATAAACTACCAGGTACTAGTGACCTTTCCAAAGATAGATTGTTGAGTTAGAGAATCCTCCACAAACTTTCTTGACAGCAGTCTTATTCCTCTCTAAGTTACATGATCTAGACTGATAACTACCAACAGTTCTGTGTTGTCGAATCAAAATTTCGGCATGAAGTTGTGGGTGGAACATGGAAAGCGGGGACCATTGGCCTCGGAAAACAGCAAGCTGAAGGTGGTTTCTAATAGCAAACAAGAGTTAGCCTCTGTTACAATCCTATTATTTCGCTAAATGCTCGCTCACATTCAGCTGTACTGCAAAGGAGAGTCTTATACAGAAGTCCAGTTGAGAGCATTTCGTAGGTTCTGTAGTCTAACCGTCCCATCCATTGCTACGAACACATTCCCCGCGTTGTTAGCGCGCAAGCGATCCCGGCGGACAGTCGTGACTTAGAGATGTGCGTCTCGTTTTTATCGCATAAGACTGCCACATGACAACCCTATTAATCGCCAAACGACGACCACGTCTTACTTTCAGTTGCCAAGAAGTTCTCAAACCCCTTTACTTGTTTCTGAGGCTACGTGCGCGAAATATGATTTGTCCTTCACACGTTGTTGCCAGCGTAAAGTACGTGTTGGCCTACTCCAGCGATTCAAGTGCGTGAGCTCACGCGTGCGCACTACTTCAAAGCTGCACATCAAAAGAGAACAGCGATAGTCCTAAATGAAAAAGTATACCGGCTTGGCTCTATTAAGCACCCGGGTGCCAGTGGTTAATTTGAAAATGAACTCCCATTCCCGGCGGTTATAAAAGTCCCGATGCTTTAAGAAAATCCCCGGGACCGATATAGTAACGCAGACCTGATATTACCTGTTTCGATGTCTCCCGAGGTCGATGTTCCCTAAACCCTATATTCTATGTCCGTAGCCAGCTAATGCAACTAAACGGGTACTAGGTGCAAAATTGTGGTTAGCGAACTTTTTATTCTTCTCTTCAACTTTTCGCTCCCCCGGACCACGCCGCAGTAAAGACTGCAATAGAAACAATTTTGTTCCGGCTGAAGCGGCAATTAAAAACAAAATTATTCCGGGTGGCTAAAAAGGGTACAGTATAGGTGGTAACGATATCCAGAAAGTCACCCCTAATAGATGGAGGTTGCCTAGCAAAATCGTATTATTATAACGTTTCTTACCATTGCAGTCTTTCAATATCTTATCACCGCAAACACTCAGGTTAACGACTATAGACCCTATTCACGCCGACAGGAGGCGCGTTCCAAAACGAGGCTCGCTACGATAGCTCTGTTAGCTTATCGGCGTAGGAGTCTGTGTTTCAGTCCGTGTTGTTCCCCGAACGGCTAGAAAAAATATGTACACGCTTCACAATCTCTAAAGACGTTTAAATTCGGAAGCGTTGGGTCGTTGCCATACGCCGACAAAGCAAAATATGTCCGTGTAAAATAAATGTTTTCGAAAAGTTAGATCATATTTTGTCGCATCTCGGTCAGTTGTTAAGCATCATAGTAACGACCAGAGAATGGGCCAGCCAGGTTGTATTTTCATGACTACGGATTTGGGGGGGGGGCACTAAAATTGTATCAGATCCCATTTTTGAGTTCGGGTGCGAATTGCTGACTAGCACACGTGCGCAACCAGGGGGTCTTGGGGGTGAATAAACAACGCATAGGCGCTGAATGAACCCCGTTTACCGTTTTTTTTAGTCAACAGGTCCGCAAATCCAAGAATTCAAGACCCCTGCATCCCCAGATTTTAGGCTGGGCGCGCGCATCTGCCGAAATGTTGCTTATTCCTGTGCCTGCCCCCCCAATTCAAAATCCTGGATTCGCCCCTGCTACGGGTTGAAACATTATAATTTTTCTTTCCAAAAAGGACAGAGCCCTCAATCCCTCAAATTTAGGGCCCAATATCGGCCCTATTCCTCTCTCAAAAATATTGAAATATCACGCGAAATTCCCCCCACGAGGCATAAAAATTCCCCTAGTGAAAAATCTCTCTGAGTTCACATAACCTGTAACCACACAGGTGACAATTTTTAAGAGCACAAAAGGCTACTTTAAAATGAGACAGAGGCTATGAGAGCTTGCAACAGGGCAGGGGTGCTATTGATGGTGATCGGGAGGTAGACTGTTCCCACCCTCACTCGGCGAAAAAATCGCCTCTCAGGTAGGCACTGGCACCTTTCCCCTCGGATGAACGAGGTTCCTGCAGAAACATGATAACTATGATTTCAATGTCCAGTTAACTGAAATTGAGTTCTAAAGCGAGGTTAGGTTTTGGACGAACGAATTAGGTGTTTTAATTTTAAAATTCAACTTGGTCCAAATTGATACTTGAAATCTAACACATGAAATAGACGTAAGAATTATTACAACCAAGAAAGCATAATTGATGGTCAAATTATTTTCAATTACGAGTCTGGTTTATTATTTTAATAAAAAATATATTTAATAACATCAATTGTTCTTTCAGATCAATGACAAATCAACTGTTAGTCCCAGGGAGTGCATAGGATCAGATTATGCTTGATTTTAATATTCTTGATCAACAAATTAAACCAGATGTGACTAATTGCACATGACAGCCACCACTGTCGAATATGTCTTCAACTTGTTAACAATACGAGCAGATGACCTGGTCCGCCTAGAAAGTATTTTGATCAACAATTTACAAGAAAAAAAGTAACCCTGCATTCAGCATAATACCTAATCCGTAACACTACGATCGCCGCAATTTGGTCATATTTACTTTTCATGTTTCGAACCTAGTTTTCCGAAAAAAATTAAACCCTTTCGTCAGACAACTCATTGATGCCTTAACATGTTCTCTAATGTAATTTTCTACGTCTGTGTGGTTTAATTGTTGACACATTATTAAAATTCAATATCCAGGTTGGACTCGAAAGACCGGCTATTTAACTCACGCAATGTCTACTTTCGCTTTGTTTATCGCAGTGAGCCTCGCTTTGGATTTTAATGTCCGCCGCGTGAATAGAGTCTATGTTCTCGCACAAGTCTACTCCCTACCTTTTAAATGTTTCATAATAAGCGCTCACTGATCTACTAAGCGTTTCTCCTCATTTTTTAAAGAATTTCCAATTAGGCGCCCACAGTTTAGGCTAGCGCCCATCATAGCGCTCTACAAACGACCGCGCGCCGTTTAAAATTGACATGCAGCCTCTATGGTGTGTCACTCTCATTTTAAAACATATTCAGTTTTCAAAAAACGTCGTTTCTCAATATGTAAAATCCAAATCCCGGCGTTGTTTTATGCCTCCATGCGTGTCGTTTTGTGACTGACCTATTTTTCCCGTACTTGGAAGGTATTGGAGCAAACTCACTATTAACCGACGGAAACCCGCACGGAGAGAGTCGGGAATAATATCGAGGCTATTCCTTTCATGTACAACTAATTGTTGAGTAGGTAAACAGCATAAGTACCACAATTTTGTTGTGAAATTTGCACTGTATTGTTCCAGCGCATCCGAATAGGTCATTACGTTAGGGCGGCGTTTCACGGATTTTTTCGACAGATTTTTTTCAGACATCGAGTTAAGCTGCAAAATTTGGGCTGCGAACAAAAAGTGGAGGGACTTTCCACTCAGAGTTAGTTTGAATCTTTAAGGACTTTGATGACAGCCATTAGCAGGTCAGACCAAGCAAAATCCCGGATACTTTTTCAATGGGCATTTTCTTCCGTTTCAAATCGCAAACTCAGCTACTCGAATGCACGTGTCAGTTAGAGATCACTGATTCAACTTTCACGTCGGCAACTTACCTTGAGCTATAGAGCCTTTCAATGGCGGTCGTGAAAAACATTAACGCCGTACCTGCATGAACGAAGTCAATTTTGGGGTCTGAAATTTGTAAGTATTTAATGCTGCAGATAAGAGCATAACCTAAACATTTTCTCGGTGATCTAAAACTCAGTTTTGGAGCGTAAAATGGCGGGCAATTTTTGCGACCTGGCATTTATGAATGCGAACTGGATTTTGAAAATGCGACCTGGGATTTTGGCTAGGTCGCCAAATGCTACCTGGCGATTTTAATAGCGTCGAGCCCTGATACCTATGGCTTTGTGCTTGCCATGTCTTACTGCAGATCCTATCGGCCATGTTTTGTGGTCGAAGATGCTCAGAAAAGAGCAAAATGACTGCTCATCATTGTCAAGTGAACGACTCTACAAGTTCACAATAACATTTTTAATAACGTGTACAGGACGTATGGTCACGGTTGTTCATTTAAAGGTGGCGAATGCCTGCCCGCTATTATCAACCACAGACTTCTGCATTGCAGATCCACAAACAGGCTTGACAACACTCCTAGAAAATCGTGTATCAGCTCAAGAATCTGAACGAATGTGGGACTTTACAAACATCTCTGTAATCCCAATAACATGCTCCGATCTCACGAGTCGGGAATTCTGTGTTCACTGGCTAACTCAAAATGTTGATGTAGTGGGTTCAATGAAATGAATCTGTTTACTTTTGACGACTTACTGTACACCCGGGTTTTGCTAATCATGAGCTCATCGATGCATGCATGGCGGTAGCGCGCACCGAAACGTGCTTCAACAATGCTGTCGTCAAAGTCTCAGCGCATCGATATCGTAAGGTATCGTACCACTATACCGTCACTTAAATTTCGGTGCGTAGGGGCTACTTAAATATGTAAAAAGGTGTTGGCTGCTCCTACATTCACCCACGTCCCACTATACCGTAAGGTACGGTGCGCAGGCGCTACATGTATGTTAGATTGCAAAAAGGTGGTTGGCTGCGCCTACGTGCTCCTCCGCCCCAATACAGCATTGGGGATCCTTTTGGAATTCTGAAGTTTCAAGCTAGGCCGACGCATAACAGGAAGCACCCTATTGCCAGTCTTTCCTCAAAATGCCACAAATCTTTCTTCAAAGACCACAGCGTCCCAAGCGGGCGTGCGCGCGACAGCACCATATTTGATGGAAACTAGTTGTAGTGACACGGAGAAAAGACGTTCTCTCGCTATATTCGTATGCGTTTTTAACTCCATAGTCTTATTATCATGACATATGTTACAGCTTGTACATGTAAAGACTGCTAGTCTATGCCCTTCCTTTTTGCTATGTGTACTGTCCTGGCCGGATTAATGTAACAGTTCAGTTGAACAGATGACAGTATCCACCTACTAACAATTACTCTCTAAACGGAACACAACGGAGAGAATACCTCGTTTGTGGTTCATGTTTACTATGTTGTGACATTGTTTATCGTGCCATTGGGCCTAACATGTTGATGCACTAGATTTCATGGTTATTCATGCTTATGACTGTGGAGTGTGCACATGTACCTAGCCACAGGGTGTTTCATATCTCTTGTTGCGATAGTTACAATTTTCTCCTGTCAACGCCATGTATTGTGTCCAGTAGGTTGCAGAAAAAGTTAAGTCAGTTAAAAAACGTGGCTTAAGATTTTTTCGTTTTGCCATTGACAAATATCCGTGAGATATATGATTGAAATTAAGGATTTTTTACATTAAACTGTTGCCAATCAGCCAATGACTTCGATAGGGCGGTTTGAATATACCTACCTAAACTTTATTACTTACATAGAAAATTATCGGTCTTAATTAGCACGATTTTGGGAGCTACTGACTAGGTTATGCTAAGCCCATTGACTGTTCTATGGATGAATCTAAACTTTACATTCTTCCAACAATTTCCTTTAGGGGTAATCCTTCAGATTCAGCTTAAGCTTTGTGTATGCGATCAGGGTGCGGCAGTGATAAAAAAATCACCAGTATTGCACTTGTTGACGTCTTAACTTTTTAAATGTACCTAGATGCCTTCAAATGTTCACGAAGAAAACGCAACTTGTTTGCATGCCGAAAACAGCAAATTTGCTGTAGATTACATGCAATGAGAGAAAACACATCATGGGATTAGGAAGTGGGACATCAGGACTACCAAATAAAATTGATACTAATATTTTCACTGCATCCATCAGGTGACAGAAGAAGTAAATCCAGGGGCAGTTTCTTGTTGATATCGGGTGTTACTCCAGAGCTTCCACAAGCCAGTTTACGGGGCTGCAGATATTCAGTGGCATAGATTACGAGTTCAAAATGCGTTTGCAACTATTTAGTGACATATATCCCTACATACGATTCAATACAATCCAAGAAATTATACCAGAATTGAGTCACGCAGATGCAACTTATTTATTGGTTCATGTGCTCACAATTCATAATCATAAGGTCTTTTGCTAAATTGAAAGGCATGATGAACCGACTACATTAACGATAATACCCAGTTTCTTTTACAGATTCCTGGTGTTTGTGTCATGACTATTATGAATTGCCATTGGAATTGTCCATTCAATTCACATTGTACTATGCTAAAAATAGTTGAAGTCGTTTTTTGTTTGAAAGTCAAACTTTCTAAAAGGTATGATGAGGTGCTAGGAAAGGACATATATTTTTCTAAATGTTATGCATAAATTGTGTTTTTGAATCATGTTTTGTCACCCTAAATGTCTACTTCAGGATATACATGAACCAAAGTAACACTACGTGAAACTCTCACTTGCTTTAAAGTAATAGATTACATTTGGTTATGAAGCTTACTCAAATCCTTTAACCTCATCGTTTCATATTTTTATTATCACGTTTGTCAAATTCCAGTTCAGAAAAACCGCTTTTATGGTACTTAGTCGCCATGGTAATAATTATGCATGTCCACTTTTGTACTTAGCATGATTTTGGTTCAGCGTGTATTGCTCAAATTCGAAGTTACTTTGTATGGCAAAAAGTTGTTAGGATCGTTTAATTTTACATTGTACTTTGTTCTGAGACCATTTTGCTAGATGTAGGCCCAAGCTACAATGACAGTTTGAAACCCGTGCAACCCATATTTTTAAGATATGTCATTTCCTACAGCAGTACGACAAGAGGGGGGAAATCAGGTTTGGATGAAATCAGTTAAACGGCAAGCATCATGCAAAAATGACTCTTAGATTAACAAAGGCACAGCATCAGTTAGCACCATACTGGGGGAGAAAGGTACAGTTTCAAAATGCCAAAACAGTCAATGGTGGGTTAGCACAGGTTAGAATCATTCGCAAACATGCATTTAAATATTATTAGCTTTGGCCCAATTAGAAGTAAAAATTGAAAACAAAAATGACGCTAGATTGCAGCATGCGATATCAATCAAAGTAGGTCTTGGGTTCAATAGCAAACAGAGAACAAAATATCGTATATATGATATATTAATACGTAAGCGTCAATATCAAACATGCGTCAGCAATGGTTTCATCGTCAGAAATGTTTAGGTCATTTTTGGAAATTTCACCAAACCCCCAAGAAATCCACGTGTGTAGTCTCAGTTTTAAGTATCTCCGCACAAAGAGTTAATGACTGCTACGTGCAAGGTTGGCGGTCAGAAATTGAGCATAATGCAAAACTTAAATACTGTTGTAACTTTGACACTTCTTTGCTGGGCCGAAGGCGCACGTAGGCGCAGCCACCCACCTTTTTGCAATCTAACGTAGTGCCTACGGACCGTAAGTTACGGTATAGTGGGATGTGGGCGCACGTAAGCGCAGCCAACTACCTTAGTATACCCCTACATAATTATATGTAGAAACATTATAACGTCATCTCCGTCCATCCGGGGTTCGTCCGGAGTCCATCCGTCCGGCGTCTGTCCGTCTGGCTTTCAGCGTCCACTGGTTTATCTCCCACACCCTTTGACGTACGTTCATGAAATTTTGCACATATGTTCCTTTCGTAATAGGGACGGCATGAGCGAGCTTTCGGACCGATCTGACTAATGGTGTACCCCCTAGCGGCATTTTTATGCTTACCTCTTTAGCTACGTATTTTCATAAAATTTGGCATATAGACATCTATCAGTGAGATGACGCTACCTTCCCGTTTTCTGATGAATTCGACGTAGTTTGCGCCACCTTGTCGCCATTTTTGGTGTTTTAGATTCTGTTTTTTGGCGTCCACAGCTCCATCAACCAAACCGCTGTAATGATGATGATTGCTAAACTTGGCATGTAAGTTCTCAGTGGCGGAGCTACATGTAGGATATGATAAGGGGGGGGGGGCAGTCTGTTCTGGGTAGCCGCGTAAGCATACGCACATCCAGCATAAAATGTAGGGAGTTCTAAATACTGAGAGCGTGAACGTTTTCGAAAGTTTTGCCTAACGCGAACGGAGGACTAAAAAAAAGGAAGACGGCTGTGCCGGTGGTCCGAGCCCTCACGCAATCACGCAAACTGGAATTGGACAAGTTATTAAATCTTGTTTCAGCCACATGTTCATTGAGGTCAATGTTTCCTCACACTCCTCTTCCTGTTTTTTGCGGCAGCCAAAGGGGGGGGTGCAAATCCGTCTATGGTTCTTACTACGAAGGGCTGACGATGATTTTCCGACGACTTCGACCACTGTGACGACTCGTAGTGGCAGTGTTTTTACACCCATGGTTGTATCTCCTGAACCGTTGGCAGGACCTTTACTAAATTTAGGAATTGAATTTATTGTTGTCGGGTGGATTTGACGTAGTTTGCGCCACCTAGTGGCCCTTTTTACTGTTCTAGTCTGTATTTTGGAGCCCACCACTCTATCAACCAAACAGTTCCAAGGATAATTGTGAAAATTGGCATGAAGCTGACGATTATTTACGAGGACGTTGATCACTGTAGCGCCCCTATTGGCAGTTTTTTGGCCCAATGGTTGTATCTCCTAAACCATTTGCAGGATCTTTCCTAAATTTAGCAAGTGTACAACGAACTACGACAACTTTGGGAGTGATATGACTACCAATGTGTCCCCTAGTGACAGTTTTAGTTTTTTAGGTTGACCTCTGTATCTTCATAGGTCCTCCACGGATTTTCAGCAAAGTTGGAATATAGGCATCTATTGGTGAGGTGATGCTGTCCTCCGTTTGCGAATGGAATCGAGGTACTTTGTGCCACCCATGGACCATGTTTCCTATTTTCGAGTATGTTTTTTGGCGTCTAAACCAAACCATTCTAAGGATGATTTTGAAAATTGAGGTATATTTTCTCAGTGTTAAGAGGAAGGTTGACGATAACGAAATCGATTACTGAGGCGTCTCCTAGTGGTAGTTTTGTTTTGTTTCGCACCCTTAGCTGCATCTCCTAAACACACTGCAGTGTCTTTATTAGATTTAGTAACTGAATCCTTTAGTACTATTACTCTAACTTCCTTCTTATTGAAAGGTCTTGGTTCTGTGGCACTTAGCAAGGCAAGATGAGCAGAATTCTGAGAAATCAGTACGTTTACAGAGGTGGCTTTTCTACAGAGACTCCTCTTCATCACCAGGTCAGAAAATGCTGTATTCAATAAAATGTTTGCTCTTGGCGCTTTCATCGACATTGTCGGTGCCTTCACCTACATTAAACATGATGCTGTCTATAATGCAATTGTTCAATTTCAGATTGGCAAAGGACTTTTGAGCTGGAATATGTACATTTGTCACGTTTTTCCCGGGTGTGGGTGGCCGCAGGTTGTTACATACCGGTTCTAATAGCTTTCGGTGCGATGATAGACTGAACACTGGTTCGAGTTAATCCTTTATTAATCTCGACTGTACGTTCACAATCCTATTCGAACAAAAAGTCTCACGTAATGTCTGTTCTACTCTCCAGCCAGCGCAGCGACGCCTTGACTTGTGGTGAACTTCTGAGACACTTTCATTAACTGTTACACTCGCTGAATAAACAACCTGATGCCTGTTAACTGCAACTGCTGAACTCTTGAACTGCTTTTTCTGATTAATTGACTCACAGACATGTGCTTGTATATTTATATACTAATGCATTGTTCTACAACTTTTCATCAATTCAAGCACATGCCAGAACTTTCCGGAATCTACACATACTAATGCATTGATCACTGCCATGCTAGAGTCTTCTAGAAAGTTCCACACTATAAACTAGTGAACAAATTACTTCATCATCGCACTGAATTCAGTCTTCTAGAAAGTTCCATACTAATCAGTAGTAAACAAATTACACCACCGCTGTACTTAACTCAGGAGTCATGTCAATCAAACAGAACAACAAAACAAAACAAAAGAAAACAAAACAAACCAATACAACTGAAAACAGTGTCACTCTATATTCTGACAACATGCTGAGCAGTCAGAATGTAACAGCTAAGCTTGACTGAGCTACATGTAGTGCGGCTGTCTGTCTGACTAGAGGTACTCCATAAGGTGGCACCGCTTCATGTGCTCTCATCAAAATGGTCATGGACTTCCTGTTTACGCAGCTGTTGGCTAACATAGAGCAAGGTCTAGTTGTACAGACCTATGCTAATGACCCTTGTCTTCTGTGTGTCGAGTGTTGATGCTTGCACATGCAGCAGTGTTGTCCAGAAGGCACTTAATATTGCTATTCGATGGACCAAGACAGTTGGTTGGCTTGGAGATCCATAGCAGTGAAATAAAAGGGGTCATGTTCACCTGGAAGCGGAAGTGGAATGTAATACAATTAAAGCTTTATGGTACTGAACTCCCACTTCAAGAAAAAAGTCACCTACCTAGGCGTTAATCTCCACCATCGCCTTTGTTGGACACTTCACGTGATGAACAAGATAACCAAGGCCAAGTCGGCCCTGATAAGGTGTTGCCGAGTATTCGGTAAAACTTGGGAACTTTCTCCCAAGAATTCTCTCTGGATATACATTGATGTTATCAGATCGATGTTAGCTTACGCCGCATCTGTATGGATAACATCTCTTGAACAGAGCACTGTTAGAACTAAACTGACACAAATACAGCGTTTAGCTTGCTTGTGCCTTACTTCTGCTTTTCTAGGGACACCCACAGTTGCAATGGCAATGCTTATTGGTTTGCCACCCTTGTACATTTACCTCAGCGGCGTAAAGGGAGACGGAGTAATGTGCAAATCACTGATACTGTTGCTCATGAGAGCCAGGTTAATGTCAGAAACTGGAACACCTTTGGCAATGCCATGTGATATTTTAGTGACTACCCTAAATCACAAACATAACTTTTGGATAGAAATTGGAGATGGTCACGAAATCATTGATTACATGACCAACAGTCCGTTCGTTACACTGATGGCTCTAAACTTGACAACTACCAGTCAGGATAAGGAATTTACTTTAAAGACCTTGCAGGGGACCACAAAGAAAGCTGGATCTCACTGGGTAACACCGTTACAGTCTTTCAGGCTGAAATTGTTGCCATTCACAAGGTTGCCCAACTGGCAAGGGAGCACGAAGCTGTCCTTGGAAACAAGGAACTCTTCATACTCTCAGACAGCCAAGCAGTCATTAATGCCTGTTTTGTACCAGAGTCTTGCATACTGGTGGCCTATAGGTGCTGCAGAGCAAAGGCAAGACACTAAGTGCGCAAACTGTCCTTGGATGCATGGAGAAAGCTCTCTGCCTGCAGACAAACCAAATAACTTTTCCAAGTCCTATTTAACCAAAAGGTTCAACGAAACTGTTATATTTGCATAGGTTTGTTATAAGACAGCTGACCCAGGTTATTACTGGACATCTCAGGCCACGTGGCATGCTCATTGCATCCCAACTAAGGCTTGGAAGCTAAGACTCAACAACTGGTGAAGATTTGCCCTGCCTATAATAGACACCGTAATCTACTAGTTGATAGACAAATAACCTGCTCGGTTAACATTGTTAGTTCATACAGGTTTAATAGTCTTTATGTCTTCCTGAAACAAACAGGAAGATTGGAAGATTTTACCCATGAGGAATCCGGAGATGTCGTGTCCCCATGAGTCAAATTGAACTGATTTGTGTAATGGGCCTGGTCTTGTGGCCTAATCACTCCTGATGTACCGCAAAAGGCATCAGGCCACCTGAACTCTTTTTTAACGGCATTTGTATGAAGCTAACAACAGACAACCATGTCCTTCAGGTGGATTTTTTGAACACTGTGCCATTTTTTCCGTTTTGGTTTCTTTCTCTGAAGTTCCTTGACAATTGTTTATGAAATTTGGGAAATAGCTTTCTCTTAAACAAGGGACGACATGTCACTCTTTCCAGATGGATTTGAGGTTTTTGCGCCATCTAGTGGCTATTTTTATGGAACAAAATACAACTCTAGACGCACACCGTTTGTAGTGCATTCGTGGGTGCAGTTCTCTCTTGTTACATTTCTTAAAATGTACTTTAAAACGTAGTCTCTACGCACCGAAATTTAAGTGACGGTCTAGTGGGACTTAGTCTTCTTCATGCGAGAACTTACTGTATCGATGCGTAATAGCTGACGACATCATTGTTGCAGAACATTACGGCGCGCGCGACCGCCAGGCATGATTCAATGAGCTTACGATTAGCAAAACTCGGATGTACTGCAAATCGTTAAAAATAAACAGCCCCATTTCATTGAACCCGCTACATCAACATTTCGAGTTAGCCAGTGAGCACAGAAACCCTGATCCATGAGATCGGAGCATGTTATTGGGATAACTGCAATATTTAGAAAGTCCCACGTTCTCTCAGAATCAAACGCTGATGCACGATGTGCTAGAAAAGTTGTCATGCCTGTTTGTGGATCTACAATGCAGAAGCAAAACTGTGCTAAAAGCTAATATTGGGAAGGCATTCGATTCTACACTGACATGCCCTCAAGAGAAAAGGCTTGGGTCAATGGAACTTAAGGAAACCCCAAAAATGACAACCTTGACCATACGTCCTGGACAGGTTATTCAAAATGTTCTCGTGAACTTAGAGAGACGTTCAATTGACGATGATGAGCAGCCACTTTGCTCTTTTCTGTGCATCTTCGACCCCAAAACGTTGCCGATGGGATTTTAGATAAGACATGGCGAGCACGAATTCAGGGGTCTTCCGAGATGTTTGGGCTGGTTGCCACAACAGCAATCAGGGGAATGCGTGAGTTTTTAGCAATACAGGAGACGGTTAGAGTAGACAACCTACCAAGTGCTCTGCTACAACTGGACCTCTGCACAAGACTCTTCCTTGCAGTACAGCTGAATGCGAGCGAGGATTCAGCGAAGTGAATCGGATTGTAAAGGAGGCTCGTTCTTACTTCACAGTGGTGGCACAGCACTGAAAAAAGAGGGGAACTAAAGCCCCTCAGCCCCCCTTTGGTGCACTGCCTACATACCATGTGAAGCGTAACACTGAAAAAAGTGGGGGGGGGGGGTTGGCTATAAACCCGAGCCCTCTATGGTGCGCCGCCCATGCTTCAGCTTGTTTTCCCCCGCTTTGCATGTTCTACCCGCAACCTGATGCCGAAACTTGGATTCGACAACACAGAACTGCTGATAGATATCAGTCCAGATCATGTAACTTGGACAAGAACAATACTGCGGACAAGAACATTTGTAGAGGATTCTGTAACTAAACATTCTATCTTTGGACAGGTCACTAGTACCTGGTATTTTACTAACTTTAAAACTGCAAGAAAGCCCTACTTGGAGTTCATGCACTGTATATACATGTAACAGCAGGCATGTGTGTGCATTAAAGTCCTTCTCTCACGCGTTGTTAACCCTTATTACATGGTTAGAAGATGTTATAAGGATCCAAGAAGTACCTACCCCATAACTAATACACGATCCGTACTCGAAAAAAGTTTAAATGAACGAGCCCCACACGATTCGCACCCGAAGAACCACCGCCATTTTGAACTTGCCGCGAACCCGGAAGTACAATTCATTCAGGAACCCAGGCCGAGAAAACGCCGTCAGTGCGACTGGAGCAGTGCCTGTACTGTTACCAGCCAGCAAACGGTGATAAATTAATCGACAGCGCCCCTTAATTTTGATAAAATCAAACTACGGACAATTTTATGGAATTTGCTGAAGAAATGTGGCGAATAAATTTTGACAGAAATTATTTTGCCAGACTCGGGACCGCAGCCTATCGGACCCGGTGCCGATCGAGACCAGACACTGGCGAACGGTAAATGCATGCAGGTTGCAAGCTGTTTTGTCGAAGTAAAATGGTCAAATCATAAATGCTGCATATATTCAAGGGTAGTTTCAGACACTTGCATGAAATTACGGGCTGGTTAGTCCTGTGTCACACTGCCGCGGCAGACCTTAGTTAGCCTCAGTCACCAGCAACCAGTGAAGACTATAGTCAAAATACAGCTTGTTAGTAGGCCTATACAGGCGTGCGTTCAGTAGACGCTAGGACCTACGCTAGGACCTAGCTAAAACCTAGTCAAAGTCACGTGTTCTTATTCAAAATACACGGCGAAATCTCACGTATTCTCGCGAAGTCTTGCTTTTTAGCGAGGTCCTAGCGTTACTGAACGGGAGACAGCTTTGCGCCAAGACTACCCTTAGGCCTAACTGGTCGCTGGCCACAAACACAAAAAACACGAAAATTGAACAAAGTTTCTTTTTTGTAGCAACGTTTGTCAAAATGTATCAACGTTAAATCTTCACAAATTACAAAGTAGCCGATTGAACATGCCTTTCAGTTCAGCAAAAGTCGACATTGTAGGTGCCGCCAGAAATGAGACGAAGTCCAACGGGAATTGTGAGCACATTTATCACTTAATGAGTAACAACTGCGAGGCTGAAATTTGGTGAACACTGCTAAATCGTGCAGAATAGTAAGTAAAGATATGTCTAACTAAATTTTACCGTAATTTGTTGGCGAAAACAATTTACACAAAGTTTTAAACTCGTAACTCATCCCGCTGTCCTCCAATATGGCCGACGCGATCCAAACAAAGTGACCCAAATTTCGCCACAAAACTTGCAATAACTTTACACTGCTTGCCCCGATTTTGATACTTTTTCGATTTTTACTGAGTAGAATGTACTACCTTTCCGATGATAGCAAAGTACTTTTTCAAAACGAGGAAAAAAATAAAACCGAAAAAAAATTGGTTCGACCCATATTGGTTCCTAGGTTCGACCCGCCTACGTAAGGAACTAAACACCAATGCTATTTTAACATACTAAGTACGCGTAACATTCCAAAAAAATCAACGACCACTAACTACAAACTATAAATACACTACATATGCAAACGAATCACGATATATTACTAATAAAACAAAATAATGAAGACTTTTCGAGCAAGCCATAGCACATTCAGTTACAAGGAAAAAATGGCAGCGTTCAGGACAAGTTCCTGAACTGATGACCCGGAAATGTGGGTACGGAAATAACCGATGACAACCGGTAATCATACGCTCAGAGAGAAGGGTCAAATACTGTTAAAAATCGCTTTTGGCAAGAAAGGCGAAAAGAATATAAAGAAAGAGTGTCGAAAATAAGAATTTATGTAGTAAGTATTTTCGGATACTGGAACCACATAGGCAGTTTGAGAGAAGGACTTTAAATAAAATGTCAGTGTTTTTGTAACATGTTTTTTGTGTAATTACTCTTTTAAGCTTGCAGAGTAAAAAATGTTCGACGAGTTATGGAATGTTTGATTAATATTTCAAGATAAAGTAACAATTACTATTGGTGGATAAAGGGGGCCGCAAGACACACACAACGGGCGACTGAAAACGCCACCAGCATTTCGTTTCTGAGTGTTGCAGGGCTATTGTCCTTTATATTTGCGTTTGGGCCCCTATTCAGAGACGGATTGGAATGCACGCGGACCTCTGCCTTCGAAAATATGTGGTTGGGCCCCATTTCTGCGGCATCCTAATGTAGATCTGCCACAGCAGACTCGAAGTTAACACCTACTCGTGAGTCAACAATAGGCCTACATGTTTGTAAGTCAGGCTTTTCGAATTCAATGGACCTTGCTCCAACCATAAACTACAAGTGGAAGTGGGTAGACACGATAAAGTGGAATATTATAATACATTATGTTTGATTTGAAATGATGGTATTATAGAGGATAAATACCTTTTATTTTGATTTGAAAGGGATATTGTGAACTTAAGTCACGTTTTATGAAAGGAGTTTAATGGAATTATCCAACTCAAGAATTCTGTGTTTTCCTGTTAACTAATCCAAATAATCTGTTATTGAATGTGTATATTCTGCCCGTAAAAGAAGAGAACAAATCTTTAATACGTTGACTGTGTGTGCAAATGTGCATGTTTAATTTTTTATAATACTTCGGACGAGAGGCGTTTAATACAAGTAAACGTTTGATGATGAAAAATGACACGGGGATATATGGCGGCAATAGTTTTTTTTTCGTACAAATTGATTCCAATTTTAGGTAAACGTTTAGTTTCTATCGTGGTATCGACTTCTGTGATATAATTTAATTGTGTGCCAGATCACCTGCTTTATAATTTGCCATAGGAAGTGTTGAAGAAAATATTTCTTTCGAGGCATATTGAGCGCTACATGAGTGGGTAGTGCTTTGGAAATATATCTGCTACATTGGACCTGCACTAAGTCACCATGTCGTGTATTTTGATTTTTTTTGAAATTGTACCCATTTTCATATGTTGTTAAGATGATCGTTTTTGAAAAGAAATGTAGCCTTCTTGCTTATACTTTCTGCAGGCCTACCATATGTTTATTACTTCACACAGGCCACTTCCTTGGATAGAATCCTCTAGGATATATACCAGCATACTGTCCAATCTCCCTTCTCCATGGGGTTGCTACTGTTTACTAACACCCTGCTTGTGATTTGTTTCCTAAAATATACATTATCCTCGCTGACTGAATTCCTCCAATTACTCGATTTTTGCCAGTGTTGGTATTTTCTGATACTCCTCTAGAGTAACTAGAGCGTGTGACTTCTATTTGGTCCCGACTCAGATTTGGTGGGCAGGCGTCCGATTAGTAGGCATTGGTTCATGAATTAAAAAGCATGGGAGCAAACGCCATGGTCAGCCCATCCCATTGTTTTATTACATTAAGTTCACAAATTTATTTTATATTTTTGAAGCCGGCTGAGACAGAAATACCCCCACTAACCAAACTCAGCCACAGGCGTTGTCTCGGATTCCTAAGCATAGTGGGAAGCGTATGGGAGATGATCTCTGTTCACATATTGACATTTCTAAAACTTTTCTTTTATTCGCGGGTGGACATTTGAAGTTTGTACCACACTACATGGGATCTGGAGGAGCTGCCTGTCCACCAAGACCTGATCGCCGTCTGCCGGGATAGTGAATTTCAATACGGCTAGTTATTCCGACATTCAGCTAGTAGACAGCTTCAAAAGTTTCCTGTATACTTACGACACATGGGTATATCACAATAAGCCCATCGACCCTTGCCCTCCGGTAGGGCATCTTTCCAATAAACAAAGCACCATGGTTGTCTTGAGCCATCTGGGTTTCGGCAGAATTTCGTATAATTAAGGCCATCAGGGAAGTGGGTATACGGCTCGAATTTGCCATTTTTCACAGGATGAATTGATCCCTGAGCAACATTAGGCCTGTTCCACGGTTCACACATGGTCCCTTGAACCGTCATACTCACGTAACCAACGTACTTTTCCCCTTTTTGTGTTGTCCTACAATCGATGTTTGGAATCCAATCTGGAATATGAGGAATAAAAAGGTTAACCCAAATTCAGAAAAAACGAAAGGCAAAAATGGAGTTCGACAATATTTAGTTTTTTTTTTCATAAAAAACAAATTTTCTCGTACTGTTCTGTTTAACGGCGACGTTTATGGCATGTGCCTTTATCGAAAACTGCTGTTTTCGTAAAAAAGCTGCTGGATTGAAAACTTCTTTTCCAAAAGACATTCTTCTGATAAAAATACCACAACGATCTTAAAGATACTACTTCCGCTTCATTTTTGGTAAAAACCTTCATGAAACAAAACTTTACACAAACCATTTTATTCAAATAAAGCTCAGCCCAAATAATTTTAGTCTTCGAACATGACGTTGAATTTTTTCAAAGTCAACTGGATTTAATGCAGATTTTCGGCTTAATTTTTGATTAAATATTGTGCGTTATTGAAAAAAGATGGCCAACGTAGTGTGAATGGAATTTTTTTTTGCTGACGAAGACTGTGTTGTTGAATGCTCTTGCATGCTTGGGCTTAGAATTCTGCTTAATTTTAAGATAGCGTACACACCAAATTGGGAATTCCTTGAAAGCTTAGGGAGCTTAGTCAGAGAATCGGGTTCATGTTGATGAAATTTGTAGTGCACTACACCAAATTAAAGGCAAATCAAAAATACAAATATTAACCAATCTGTAGTGTTTTTCAGCTGTTGGCGATCTTATAACAATAGTTTATTAACCACCCACGTATTCCTTCTATTCCGTGACACAAAGTTCGGTGTGGAAGGCATTGTGCGATTGTGGGTTAATAATTGAAAAAACTCTTCAGACTGAATCAAAAATCACCTGAAATGGTATGTGTTAAACTTTGAAAAATTTAAATGCTCTTGGAGTTAGAAATTCATTCCCAAACGCAGCTACATGGGACGAATGCGAGTTTTATCCGCTCCATGCAAAGTACTTGATCACATACGTAAAATATTGGCTACAGTTGTTGAAAATTCCACTTACTATATACGCTAAAGGGGCTTATAACATGTTAGCTGATTTAGATCGGGATGGAAAAACACTTGGGTATCTTCTTCTTTTAGACAATTGATATCAAAATACGGTTTTGGGAAATTTTCCGAGGGGGGATTGGCATTGGGGGTTGTAATATTTGGTACAACTGGAAATAACAGGTAATACATGTTTGAGGAAAAGAGCATGGTGAGGTAATTCTTAACCTTCACGAAGTCCCTTCAAGTTGATTTCATGAAACTGTTTTGCTACTTGTATCAATTGTAAAACCACCAAAAATATATTACATTTTCCGAATTCACAGTGACTGAATAGTCTTAACTCATGCCTTGAAATGTTGCAAGTCGTTATAAATTCAAATGACTGCCATTTTGTGAAAATTGCATTTTTGATGGTGCCTTACGATTTGTAATTACTCTTAAACAACAGAAAGATAATCCATCATTTTTAAATGACCCAAGTCTTCATATCTTCTATTAGAAGAAAAACGGTTCCCTCAACCTTAGGCTAGAAGTATGCTTGACAGACCCATGAACCTGTAATCTGAGTTTAAAATTGCTGAAAGTATCAAAATTAAAAAGGCTTGAAAATGGGTAACAAATGTTTGAAGTTGTCTCAAAAAACTTGTATATTTTACAGACAAGTTATGCGTTTAAAGAATTGCTATGGCTAGGGATAAAAATAAAGACACAGTTTTATGCAATACTCATTATATACACCCTTGGTTTCTGAAAATAGTAATTATTTACTTTTATGTGAAACTGTAGACCAATCACCATANTTTTTTTCCAATGCAATGTTACGACATTTACTGAATTAAGGCTTATTCATGTTAATTCGATAACTGAGCTGGTGGTCCTGGGGGTGGGGTCCACGATAAAATAAGGAAACTCACTCATCTAGAGAATTTTATTGGAAGCAACATATTTTTGAAGAGAAACTGCTGTGAAAAAGTCACTCTTGACTTCTGTGCATCACGTACCATACAACTCTTATTTTGATAGCACTCCCACCCAGGACAACATGAATATGTGCTGCTAGCCTACTCGGCATCGGGTGAGTTTCCAAAAAGAAACACTTAGCTCTACTCAATAAAACTGTTATTCAGTGGGGTAACTGGTAGTCGGTGGGCCAGATCTCATAGCCTTCATCCTTGTGAGTACTTTGGGGGGGGGGCAACCTAGTTTTTTCTATGTGGCTAGATAATATACCTATAAATCAAATTCCAAATAGTTCCCACGTCTACACTTGCACATTTTTTTAAAAAAGGGTGTTTTTGTTGTACAAAATATGATGCACTTTCCTGCCACTTGATGGCGCTTTTCTATTGAATTGACCAATCAGAGAGCCAGATTGTATTGTTGTGCTTAGTTACTTCAATATGGCTGCTCCCATAGAGTTTGATGCCTGTATAATTCAAGGTTTATCAAACAGCACAAAATTGTGATGTCAGAGCCTAAAAAAAGCTTAGGAAAGCTTCCTGACGAAAGATGATTGACTGTGGAACTCTGTAGATCAGTAGATCAAAAAGAAGAAGAGGTGTCACAAACGCTTGTGCAGAAAACAGCTGCATGTCCTGGTAGCCTACACAGTATACTGCTGAGGTAGACTAGAAGACCAAGTGTCAGACCAAAAAATTGAAAGGACATAGAACGGCATAGCAATGTTTCAAGGCACCAACAGTAGTACTAAAGCTGAAGTTGCTGAACGTGATACAGATGTTATCCAAAATTTCCCAAGAGAATCGATTATACTTCCAAAATCTGAAACACCCAATTAACCTGAACAGGATAAGAACATTCTGTAGCATGAGTGCACCATTTGTTAGCAGGAAAAGTACATTATGGGCCACATTTCAAGAAAGAGAAAGAAGTATAGCTTTCAAAAACAGGTACGTGTTTTTGAAAAATACATCTTGGTGTTTGCCATGTGTGTTTCAGTATTATCACCAGTTGTTTTTTTTAACTTTTTTAGCCCCTTGGCTGCCTAGGCCTTAGACAATATTGCTGACCCAGTAGAGACGATGATCATACCATAGGTACTCCATATGCCGGATACTTTTCGGCAAATTATGTTCCTATAAGTTTAGAAGTACCGTGTAGAAAGATGCCTCTGAGGAGGTCGTTAATGTTTTCATTTGTTCCCAGTTTAAACAAATACTCCTGCAATCCTGTTTTTCGAACACTCCATTCATTTGCTACATCGACACTGCTTGCGCTAAGGGATAATCATATGGCGTTATACTGTGGGTGTGATTTTAAACCACTTTAAGTAAAAAAAATTGAGAAAGTTAAATGGAGTAGATGGTTGCAAACAACATGCCCAAGTGCCCGTCATCCCCTGCCGTAGTCTCAATTTTTTGTAAACATTAATTACTTAGGTAGCTGCAATGATAATTAAATTAAAGTGCCTAAGTGGCCATCGTCGCCGTCGAAATTTGAGGACGATGGAAGCCACTGTTCATTTCGTCAAACGTCGATTACCTTAAGTGTAAATCGATTGACTATGGTTTGAGCATCTGATTTAAAAAAAATTATATTTCAATCACTGCACTGGTATATCAGCTGATGTATTTTCAGTTGCATCAACTGATCTAATTATTAGACGATCAACATTATTAGGCTACAGATCAGATGGCATGTAAATTTGTTAGGCTGGTGGTGGATCAGTTCCTGATAAGTCCGTCTGAAAAAGTTGCATGCCAACTGACTCACAGTTGAATGTTAAATTAGTGTTAACAGTTCGGGTTTTTTTCAGTTGGACAAGCAACAGCTCGGTCCAGAGCCCTGAATACTCAAATGAAATTCAAAGATAAAGACCTTGCGTCTTAGAAGCCAAGTACCACAGATCATCATGCTATAAAAAATAGAAAGACAACTATTGTGAAGAGTGACGAATTCACACTTTTCAGAGATGTTTTTCTACAGTTTTGTTTGGAGTTCATTGAATCGAAGCTTCTAACCCAAGGAGATGTCATTTGCCTTTCAAAACTAAAGCAAGACTTTGAAGCTGTTCTTCAGAAAGCTGGTGTGCATGAAGTTATTTGGACAGGCAATCTTAAGAAATATTGTTGAAGCTACTCACTGTTGTAGTTTGTGCCCGACTAAGATATACGAAAGTGAATTGAGGCTAGTGTTCAATAATTCACTTGCTGACTCTAATTAACACAGCCCATTATAACATATTTTGAATCAAACGTTTGTCCAAATCCTCTCCGCCTCCAAACAAGGACTTAGTGTTTGACCATTCATTGCCTGCGGGCTAATCACCAGTGTGCAGTGCTGTACCCTCTCTAATCGACCATAGTTGGCTCCTTGGCGGTGGAGCTTTGCAGTTAATATGTATGGCAATGACCGCATCTCCATTGACAGTACTAAACGATGAACGCTGCTAGTGCAAAAAGAACATGTGTGCTGGGAAACTGAGTTTGTGCTGCAATGCTGGGTCAAACTGTTCAGAAATGTGCAGCTGTGACAACTGTAGTAACATCAGCAACAATGACTGCATAACATTGGATAGTTCTTTGACAAGTCAACCCTAAATAGACCTCCAACCCCGTTATTTCCTTTTTTGTATTAAAAAGTTAATTCTATTTGTTGATTAAGTCATAGAAAGTACATACTTTGATCACCGTCATGTATTTGTCTCATACTGCTTGATAAACGCTGTCAGAATAATCTATTATTTTCATACAGTCGTTGTGCACATTCACAGAGATCATTCAACTATATTGTTTTTGTACTATAACGTATTTCTGGTGAATTATTCAAACAAGCTGTATTTTACACCATTAGTCAATGTTTTTGTCATTGAGGCACAAATTTTGCCCAGTCTCAAGTGTTTTGTGTTATTTTTGTTGCCTGACAATGCCAGAATAACATCCTAGTAACATTCAGACTTAGTTTGCATTTTTGCCACTAGGTGTCTCTTTACATTTTTTAAATTTCCCTGTTTACAATTAATCTACAATAGTAAAACATGTAATGTGAGTGTGATATTGTTCAATACAATGGCAGTGATGGGACCATATAACTTGTTTTACAAAAAAGTCACCAAAACTGTTGTTTTTTACAAATATAAGTTTACTAAGCTCTTTGGTGATTATTAGGTAACTTCAAACTCAAATTTCTCAAAAATGTGCAACTTTATATGTGGGAACTTTTTAGATTTTGAAAACACTCTTATAAATGAATTAAAAAACACCAAAATAAAATTGCCCCCCTAAAGTACTCACAAAAACCATTTTCTAGAGGCCCTACAAAATCTGGCCCACCGACTATGGTGGGGATAACATCACCGAACGATGTTGATAGAAACTGATTGCTAAAAACTTACCAAGTAATGTTGTGTAGTCTCCGAATAGAACTGCATAGTCATAGAGCACACACGGGGCTTCAACATCCACACACTTTTTGTCAGTTAGTTGACCCTGTTGACCGCAGTTGTCCGCGAATATAGTAACCTTAGGTCTTTTGGGAATTTGTGGCCACCTGTCGAAGACTTGCACCAGGGAAATTAGCAGTAATAAGGCTTAGTGCGACGACGTATTTTGATAAAAATTCCATCTTTTACCAGTTGTTTACATGCAGTCAATCACCACTAGTACAGCAGCGACACCGCTAGGAGAATTCTCCGAATAGCCCAATTAGCTTTGGCATTTTCTACTCTACTTTTGGGCGAACACAAGATAAGTGTCTATTATTCTATGCTCGAGTACACAATAACTTACGTAGATAATTTATTGCCCTTAGTTCACAGTTTGTAAACCCAATATTAAAGCAATAAGTTCGAGTTTGAACTCGAAATTTCTAGTTTTTACTCATTGTTTGTAGCACGAATATAATGGTCTTCAAGGGCAAACTTGAACTAGAAACTCCTATGCATAAACTATAATGTATTCGAGCACAGTCTGATAACCAATTATCTTAAGTTCGCACAAAAGGAGCAGAGAAATTGCCAAAAATAGTTTCGAGTTCGTTTCGAGTACAAAGATTAGAGACCGGGCCCAGGTCAACCAGATCACGGCGTAAATCAATAACCGTATTTTGCTTAGAAAACGAGATGCGCATCGTTAATGGAAGATTTAATGGCAATGCAAGTGAAATATATTAATTTCATAAGCAGGTAGCCAAGAAGCCAGGACGACTTATTATGTTATCACCTCAATTAATATTTTGGAACTCTTCCCAGCATATGGCATGATTGGCAGAATTGAGAAGGGGCATTTCCCTTTGTTGCGAGCATAAATTATGTTAGCAGTGACGACGTGCCAGAAAATATTGCCTGTGACACACACACAAGGGAAGAAAATACAGCGAGTCCATCAGGGGAAATATATAATGCAATTGCAGGATGTGAAGTGACTACTTAGATGAGCATTGAAGGGACTTTTCAAAAAATAATTAATATTGTGGGATGGTGTGGGGAAAATGGAATGTCAGTGGTACCCGGCGAAAAAGCAACGAGGTGATGCCTCGTGGTTTTACAATGAACGTCGGAAAGTGATATGTTCTATGTATGTATCAATAAAGGAATTAAGACAGCGAGGTGAAAACATATTGAGTGCAATTAGGCCTAAGACTGGGAGAAAATAATTTGCAGTATTTAAAAACGATCAAGATATCAGTATTTTAAAACAATGCGAAATAAAACTTCAGTCTTAAAAAACTTGGAAAACTCTGACAAAACTTGGGAATATCTCTTGTCTGCTGTTAATGCTAGAGTTCTTATTGACCATTTCTCATCTTTATACACAAATTTAGAAGTTAACGATGAGAATAGAACTGTCCATGAGGAACCCATGTGTTACAATCATATCCTTGACGGCGAAGTGAATCACTTCAGTTGATGTCGAGAAGAGTGTTGAAAAATTAAAGCCTGTAATATCGCCCGAGTAATGCGGAATATGCAGTGAACTCCTCAAAGACAGAAAAAAGTTACGTTGGGTGTGTCATGTAACATGGTCAACAGTAGTACTGGCTACTTCCCAGAGAAATGGTTAGAACGAGGGGGTGATTCCGCTTCTTGAAAGTGGACGTTCTGACAGTGCAGTGAAATATGGAGTAATTACTCTTTTGTCAAACGTGTCTAAAGTGTATGTGGGTATTTTAATGAGCGATTAGTAGAGTGGGAAAATTCTGTGAACAATCTGTCACAGGCTGGTATAAGAAAGGTTAAAGTACACTAGATATTACTACGGTTCTAAACACACTAGTTCAGTTAGTTAGCCATATCAGGTAAAAATGTATTGTCCATACATAGACTTTTGCAAAGTCTTTAGATTGTATTTGTAAAAGTATACTCTGGGAAAAATGATAAGGAAAATATGAACAATATAATGTTAAAAATTTTGAAAAGTATTTATTAAGTTGTCAAGTCAAACGTAATTCTGAAAGACGGTTGATCGGAATACTTTAAAGAGTTTCCACCATGCATTGTCTTAGTATAAGAGGTTTCAGTAAGCTACTTTGAAATGAATATAATAAAATTTAACTTAATAGGCACTATTTAAGCCAAATAGTTGCGATTTTTTAATTTAGAAGAATTTTTTTAATTTCCAAGTTTCCGGCCAAACGACTTAATAGGTGGAAGGCGATGGTCACTTGACAATCAATAGCAGATGAGAAGACGAGGACGATTTCGAGCAAGAACTTGACTATAAACGTGCAGACAGAGAGGGTAGGGGATGCGGGCATCGCACTCAAGTAATTGAAGAATCAGACAATGAATTCGGTTTCCCACTTTGCGAACTTTCTGCCCACCTGCACGAGACATGGATCAGACATACATTGTACGTGAGCCACAACCAACTGAGCCAAGGGGTGGTCGATATCAACAAAATGGAAATCAAATAATCACCGACAAAGGCCACTATAATCCTGGGTTACTCGAATACGCTATTTCCATTGTCAGACTGACATTGTTTTTAGTTGTATCGTTTCGTTTTGTTGCTGTTTGATTGGCATTACCCCTGAGTTAAGTGCAGTGATGATGGAATTTAAAGTGTTGAACTTCCTAGAAGACTCTAGCATGACAGCGATTAATGCAGTCCAGAATATTCTAGAGACTAGTACATGTTTGTAGAATGATTGGATAAAATCCAGGAAGTTCTAGCATGTGCCGTGTTAAATATTACTTAATTTGGTAAATACTTTTTAGTTTTTGAACTAGAATGCCCTTTGAGATAAGGACTTTAAACAACCAAAACCTTATGACGACAGAAAATACTGGGTGCAGAAAGATGAAGGAGGACCAGTGTGGTCATGTGGTCCTACCTTATTAAAGTCACTGGTCACTAATTTAGGCACGCGCGATATGTTTCATCGTGTAAGCCTTTTTTCTCATTGTCATCCATGCTTTCTTTTACACAATGGGAGGTTAAGAATGATTCCATATAAAAACCAAATGAAAATGAAAAATCACTATATACTCAAAAATTCATACAGAGCTAATATTTTGTGCATGTGTTGGGATGCTGGCACAAAGTACACTGCTTTAATATTTGCACTCAATGACCTTTGGTTACCGAAATGTGACCTATTTGGCTATAAAGGCATATTTTGCATTTTTTCATGTCAGTAAAACAGCATTTTTGGAACGGCAAAAGATCAAACTTGGAAAACTGGTGACAAAGTTTGACATTGATGGTCATAAATACTCATGTAAGGTTAGTAAGAAAATGAAATTTGAAACTCATAGGTACATTTAAATTTCCAGCAGGGGAGAAAACTCCGAGACCACTCTTAAGGCCAGTCACCAGTGGCAAGATGTTGCTCAACCTGCCTTCTATATAGGAATATATTTGAAGTTGAAATTCTCTGTGTAGACACTTCTAAGACTGATCTTTGAAATTGCTTTTAAAAAAACTTGTCTCTTATATATTTAGTGCTAAAAGTGGCCCTCAAATTGGGGCATTTTTGAGATGTGACCTTAATCTGACTGACAAGAGAACTGAGGCAACACTTTTAGTTCAGAGATGTCACCTAAAATATTTGATCTAATATCAACAATGAAACATCACAAAACTTTAAGTTTCACTTTTGAGTACCCAGTTTTCTGAAGCACTCTGTTAACTTCACTAGGGTTCGAAATTACATGCACTTCCTGTCACTGCAAAGAATAGGGAGGAATTTCCTTCTTGTACATTTGGTCAACTTTCGTTACTAAAGTGGGATCGCGGAGGAAATGTGGCCTTTATTAGCTGTGTTAAAGACGTCAGAAGTCATCTGAGGTCGTGCAAAGAGCCACAGAAGTTTGAAAGTATATTGGAATTACAGTTGATTCTTGCCAGAGCTGGAGAGAGGAGGCTGGACTCGCAAACCAATGGTAATGCGCCGTTATATGTTTTACACATCGACATGAGTTTGGACTTGGCTTTAGACAAAAAATGACGTGCTGTTATCCAGAACACACAGCTAAAACGAAGCAGAAGATTGAACGGGGCGTTGACTTTCGCATGTCGCAAAAGATTTTTCGCCAGTTTGATTTGTTAGTCCCTGTTGGTGCTAGTAATATATTAGTAGCAATTGCTAAAAATTTACTTCATATTTATCGCAACTGTGATCCATATTTATTCAAATGGTTCAAAAGTGTGACACATGTTAATACCGAAAAAGTATGTACCATACTTTTACAAAAGGTGATTCATCTTTACACACATCTTAAGTACATATCTGTGACTTCTGAGAGCTGGTGAAATCGTCACCAGATTTGCCATTGGGTCGTCATTGAAGCTAGCAGATTATGCCAGAGCAATTATGGTGACCATTTCTGAGGTGATTGCTTGCCGTAATTTGTATTTTAATATTTACGTCAAAATATTTTCTAAGTATGTAAAGAATCTCCACTCATGATTATACCCCACGACTCAAAAATTGATGATACAGTTCACTCCTCTTTGAAATTGTAATGGCAGTTGATCATAATTTTTCACTTATTCAGTACTTTTTGCCATGCAGTCATCTCTGACTTGTCGGTCAGCCGTATTCAGATGTGCACCTCATCAGTTTCTGAATGGAACACGGGTTTTTATGAGCCCACATGGCAGATGACGACAAATTTCGGATGGATCCAACAACTGGTGTGCCCCCTAGTGGCAATCCTAGTTTTATACATTTACCTCTCCTCAAAGGATTTTCATTAAATTTGGCACAAAACCATCTATTAGGAAGATGAGACTATCCTTCCATTTTCGGATGTATTTGAGGTATTTTGTTCTACCCAGTGGCCATTTTTACTGTTTTCGAGTCTGCCCCTCCATCAAACAAACCATCCATAGAATGACTGAAAAAATTGGCATATGTGTTCTTGGAGTGAGGAGAACGGTTGACGATAACCTTCTGACGACTTTGACGACTTTGGCTCCTCCTAGTGGCAGTTTTGTTTTTTGTAGCGCACATGACTGTTTCTACTAAGCCCATTGCAGGATCTATATTAAATTTAGCAAGTGTATTTATATGAAGTTGACAGCGGACGACGATGACTTTCAGACGGATGTAACAAACGCTGTGCCCCCTAGTGGCATTTTCATTTTTTCCGTTTTCCCCTCTTTCTCTGAAGTTCCTTGATGGATTTTTATGGAATTTGGCAAACAGCTTTCTATTATAGAAACGGCGTTTTTGGATGATTTGACATATTTTACGCCATCTAAGGGGCATTTTAATGTACTTTCCTTGCCTGTTTTTGGCGTGCGCCCCTCTGCCAACCAAACCACTCTAAGCATAATTTTGAAAACTACAACACATGTTCTCAGTGTGAAGAGGACGGTTAATGATGATTTTTCAACGACATCGACTACTGTGGCGCCCCCTAGTGGCAATTTCATGTTTTTGATTTCCTCTATAAATTTACTTCTAAGTTCCTTGACGGATTTTTATTGGATTTGGTAAATAGCTTTCTAATAAAGAAACAATGACATGTTCCCGTTTTGTGATGGATTCGACGTATTTTGCGGTTTTTTGAAGTGTTGTGTGGAAATGCATCATGCACTAGACCTAGCATACCTTCAAAAAACTGTGGTTTCGAGTCCGCCGCATGAACGGAATTTACATATTGTTAAACTTTTAGCTGGTAAGTCGCAACAACACCCAATTGTTTAAATACTGGTTTGGAAATCCGGTAACTTGGATATCACTGAAAGTATAATGTTTTCAATGGTAAATACCCGTACCTGTTATTTTTCTGAATTTGCAAATTCCATTGGCGCACTGCCACCATGCTCGGCCGCTTTTGTGTAGCATTGTGTGACCCTTTGTATGTCCAATAACACGACACTTCTGCTCGTATCCACCGTCCTCTTTTCACTTGTGATCTCGAAGATCTTGATTAGTTTTAGTATGTACTTTGCTAATAGTTTGAGAGCGCATATACAGGGACTTGTCCAGGAGGTCTGAAAATGGACCAGCATGCACTGCAGGCAGTGCGTGGGATTCTTAGTCCATAACGGTGTTCAAAAACTGACCAAGCAAGGGGGAATGGGCACCCTTAATACGAATAAAACCTGCTTCTCTGAAGTATGAGATAGTGATGGGGTCGTATTTTTAACTCATCAGTGAATTAAAGTCGACTGTTTTGAGTTCTCTAATCCTATAATAGATTTTTATTTTTGCAGCAGCAAAACTGAAAATCCGCGAAGACAAAATCTCTCATACAGCTTCCCACGATCTGCTTCGTCACTGATGTAGCAAAACGAATGATATTTGTTCTATATGGCACCTTGGTCGATAGATAATTGCACAATCGAGTAGCGGCTCCTAGAGTCTTTTAATCTAACTGACAGTAACAGATTGGCAGAAAAGTGTGTAAGTGAATTATGTAAAAAACTGACTGCACAAAAACTATGAAAGAGACAAGATTTTTTATTCTTGCGTTGGGCTGAACAAAGACAGCAGTAACAGATGGAAGTTAACTCATGTTCCAAATGAATCCGATATACATGTAGATTTGGGATAGCGATAAAAATGCGTAAAAATGGCCTTTATAATAAGCAGTGAAAATAGGCTAAAATGGGAGGTCATAAAAAATTAATAAATACACCCGAGCCAATTTTTCTTGTATGTCATTCTTTTTTCTTTCTGCCATATAGTTATGTTTTCAATAACATGAAGCGATGATGTGTTGTTGCTGATAAAATGTCACCTACTTTCCAGTACTTTTATTTGCTATTTTTCAGAAAAAAGTGGCCATAAAAAGGTCTAAAAAACTCAGAAACGCTTAAGAAATCAGGCTCATGTTTCTTTTGAAAAGGCCAGCTGATGTGCCTAAGTTTCAAAAAATGGTGATTTTGGATATATAGCCTACCATCTGGTTTTTATATGGAATTGCTCTTAAAAGTTGATGACGTTAGGGTGAATCGGGAAAACTACAGTAATTACTTTACGTTCTGCGCCGAAATGACTACGGAAAAAAACACTTTACGTGTTACATATTTTATGATTGGCCGTAATCTTCACGGGTTTTTAGTCATATAATCTCCCACTTACATTCACAATATATTTGGTTAACAACAAAAATTGAATCCCGATATAAGTGAAATATGAATATTCCAGGTGAACACTGGCGCGCGCAGCATATTGCAGGGGCAACATCTGGAAGGGGGAACATTCTGCCGGAAGAACATTGAGGAAAAGCAACATAGGAGCAGGGAATAAAGAGACATAGGGACAGTCGTACAGACCAAATATCATCACTCAGCCTTACCTTTAGAGGGCCTTTCATTGGCACAACTTATAGATCTATTAAGGAGAAATTCGTTCAATCTACACTGAATGTCAGATATGGGGCCAAAAGTTCCTTGGTTGCAGGTCCGGGTTTGCGTTTTCACTCTCGTCTTTGGATCGCAAGAAGACCACTCCGACCATTCGCCAAATGTTGTCATTGTAACTTTAGGCCCTGTGGAAAGATAAATAGGTTATGATAGAAAGTTTGTCTTCGATTTTGTTACATATGGTACACACAGCAAGATACATGTAACTGAAAAGTGAAGAAGATAATTTACGGTTCCTTTATGGAAAGAGCAACGTCTAATAGTCCGTTAAAAAAAATTGCATTGTGCTAACGAACTCATAGAATAAATTACATCATCATATAAAAGATTAGAATAGCAGTATGATGGCAGAATATTTAGGTTACGTGATGTAACACCTAAAATATAGACACCAACATCTAAACTGGAAGGTTTTGTTATTACTGTTTGCATTATAAATGCCATCAATACAGCTAAAGTGCTACGTAATTTGCATACGTTGAATATTCTACCCTTTACTGGTAAGACGCCCTCATAGTGTTAACCGACAACATGGCGGTACTCTCAAGGTGCACATTTTGTACTCGGGTGTATTTTTCATATTTTTACACGCAAAAATACGCAGTGATGCAGGCCTACCTAACGACACACCATGCGCCCGGGGGTAATAATGGTTTCCTGCGCGAGCGAAATCAAGTTTCAAGGGAAGTGTTTATACTATACTTCTAGCTACATGATTCTTCCGTGCGTCATTGAAAGGACTGGAAAAACAATCCCTAAATGTTTTCAAAAATGCTTCTGCATTTCTATTGTTGGGACATCGAAGACGATACTTTTTGCTACCAAAAGCTTTCGATACGAACGAATACAATTCATTGATGACCGCGAGTTATGGCTTAACGAATTTGCGAAAACTTGAAAAACGAAAGGTGATTCAGGGACGTAGAATTAGACGTTGGTCAAAATCTCAAATCTAGGCATTTTAAAAAATAATAAATTATGTTTAAACTGTTATTATAGGCATTTGTGCCTTTATGTATTGTTGTTATTTAAATTAATTGGCAGCAATTGATTTAATAACGTCAGGTTTCGCCGAATGCGGACAAAATTAAAATTAAAATTAATAGACCTCTTTCAAGGGTACCATAGAATCATAATCCCGGGGACTGCATCTTGCGCAGGAACCACCTACGAGTCTATGCATCAAGTGGTTGTTTGGGCGTATGATTCTAATGCCCGTGCTTATGATTCTATGATAACCATGTATTTGTTGATTGCCGCCATTCTGATGTGCGTAAGGGTTTCGGAGGGGATTCCGATCAACACGTCAGTAGTCTTCGTGCTGATTTTGGGCGCGATAACAAGAGCAGCCAAAAGGACAGTTATATTCATATCAGGTAATAGGTATTTGGTATCACTTGCAGACTTATTAGCGTCGCAAAGTATTGCAGGGTGATCCAACTTTCATTCACAAGCAAATTAAATATATAACATTTTTAATCTGCTATCTTATAGAACAACACACTTCGCCAAAATCCAAAATCATTTTTAATTTGGTGTAAACGATTTTAATGACATTGTCCGGGTTCATAGGACTAATCATTTCCAATTAATGTCAGCCGATCTTTCTTGCTGTACGCTATTTAGTTTTTCACTTTAACTGAAATCGACTTTAACTTCGGAACGGGAACTCAGAGTGATTTTTTCTCTCTGAAAAATCATGAACATAATATAGGCATTCTTTCGGAAACAAGATATTTTTGAATGCCAGACATGACTGAATGTCATATGCAAGATAATAAAATAATATCCAATTAAAAGGGGAAACATCATTTGTGGCTCCTTACCTACTCGACCGTTTTGATCAACATGAGTTCCTGGTCGTCGCAAACGCGAAAGTTAGTTTTCATTCAAAAAGTTTAGATTAGTGGGTGAAGCACAGGACTGAGTCTCACTTCATCAGCAGATTTTTCTTACAAGTCACAACACACTTTCTAAAATACGGTTCATGCAAAGTTTTTCTTTTGAATAGACGCCCATTTTCGTGTCGCTATTTTCGTAGTGAAGCAAACGTTAGTACTTACGCTGAACTAGTGTGTGTATACATGATTGTACACGGGATGTAGGCCATGCATTCGCAAGAAACCTCAAAACATTACGCGAGAACAATAGCAGAGAATATTTTTACACGTTGGGGTGTGCCAGAACATCAATTTCAATGATTTGTTTACCCAATTGGTACTTCTGTGAATCCTGCGTTTTCTGCAAGACTAATTAAATATCTTTAGTTTTCAATTAGTTTGCAAGCTAGCTGTCTGATGTCAGATATAGCAAGCATCAATCCGTTACTACTCAAGAAAATCACGAAGGTGTGGAAATTGTAAATACATGTATGTGAGCCGAAGAGCCATCACTTCTAGGAATGTCAACCCTAGTCAACAAAATCTAAATGTCACATTTTGTGCACACTCAATGGGCCCTAGTTTTACCTCTAAAGCATGAGACCACAAATTGCCACAATTGGGCATGTAAGTCGTCTCCAAATTCGCATATTTTGAGCAACGAAAATTCAGAAACATACAAAATAGATCAAAAGTTCTACTTTAGTGGCTGCATTAACCAACCTATACTGTGTATCATTCTGTGTCATTTATTAAAATCTGGCAGCTTTGTGCTAGACAGTTGAGGTAATCCACAGACCAATTTGTTTGGCAAATTTTACTGGCCGTTTTTGTTACCTATTTACGGCCATATTGCACCTTGCAGTCTTGTGTAACTTTTAGAATATACAGCTAACGAGTTAATCTTGAGTTATAAAAAGACTTGCCTCAAATTTACATTTTATTGAAATTTATCTTGAAAAATTGTCTAGTTTGGAAATAACGAGCAGAATTTACAGACCATTTGAACAAACTTTTGAGCAAGAAATCAGGTCTTTCAATAACGTCTCAACAGTGTTGACTTGTTACAATTACCTAGTTTGTAATTTATGTCTAATCCTGGACCCAGGTATTGTTTGCATCTCAGGTCTTCTCCTTAGATCAGGTGACATTGAGTTCAACCCAGGACTTAACAATTTTGTTATTCTTTTGACCAACATCAACATTCTTAAATTCAATAACTTTTCAGGGTTTGAATTGCTTAAACACACTGTTGCTGATTGCAGCTACAAACTTGATGCAATATGTGAGTCTGAAAGTTACTTGCGACAAACACAAAACTAAATTATCTATTCCCTATTATTTCTTGGCATACGATAGTAACAATGGCCAAGCTATAATTTTTTTTATTCACAAATGTGTAAGATATAAGGTCTTGTCTGATAAAATTAGTGAAAGTTTATTCAATTGCTGGAGTGAAATAATTTTAAGCAAAATAAAAACAGTTTCTTCTATCGTTCCCCTTCTCAGTCTTCTGTCGAGTGCAAATCAAAAATTGAAATAGTACCAAGTTTTGTGACGACTACGATAATCAAGCAGGCAATGAAATATTCGATGTACTACTTGTAAATGAGTTTGTTCAACTGTTCAACGAGCCCACAGCAATCTCCAAATCATCCAAAGATCTCATTGACAACAACCTCGTTCGTTCTGGCCCCTATCGGCCACCATTTTCATACCTACGTCTATCCCGTCATGTTCAGCTCGCAACAAAACTCATCTAACGCGGTTTATTGTACAGTGTTTCTGCTTAGGTATGACAGGTAACACACTATTGATACTTACAGAGGCAATATGGTACGGCGCACTCTTCGGCGGAGTCATCATAATGAGAATGGCACTGCGTTATCTGGCCTAAATTTAATGTCGGAGGTCTCTTGCAGTTGTCTTGGCACGCATATGACTGTCGTCTTGGAAGCGGATGAAACTTGTCGTATTGCTGTGTAGGTTTAATGCAACCTGAAACCAGTACAATGAAGTTGGAACTGATTATGGAACAAACCGTTAATGTGCTAAACCATAAACGTAAAAGGCATCTGATGAATTCGGGTGCCGTATGAAAACCATGGCGTTGACGAAGTCTGACGGGCACTCATAACGAGTTCAAGTAATATGTTTTAAATGACGTATTTTGTGTATAATACAGTGTATACTTTTTAAAACTCGTTAAGAGGCAGTTCATATAAAAACCAGTAGATTTTCAAAAATCAGTCTATACGTCAAAATTTAAAACAACTTAATTTTTTGTACATGGATAGGTATCCTAACAAAAACCGAAATGCCAAATTTTGTGCACTCAATGACCCCTAATTTCGCCGCTGGAGCATGATAACACAAATTGGCACAATGGGGCTATTCGGAAAATCTACAATAACTAGAGGGCGTGCGTGTACTAGTGGTGATAGATTAACAGCCTCGATTTCGCGAGCCCTTTAAATACATGGTGAAATGGCTTGCAGCCGTGCCAACTAAATCTGAGATTGTGTAAAAAGGGTGCTTCTATGAGAGGAAGTAAGCACGACCTCATACAAAGGTAAGGTTTGTGATTATTTTTACGGTTATTCCATGATTATTCTACCGATGCCTGTTAACTGAGGCACTCGCCGATGTCGACTTCGCGGCAGTCAGTCGCCAGCCAGAGTCTGGTTAATCTTT
>NMRA01000109.1:230255-346251 GCA_002633005.1 Phoronis australis | reverse complement strand
GCCACCTGTCGAAGACTTGCACCAGGGAAATTAGCAGTAATAAGGCTTAGCGCGACGACGTATTTTGATAAAAATTCCATCTTTTACCAGTTGTTTACATGCAGACAGCCACGCATGCGCAATTTAATCACCACTAGTACAGCAGCGACACCGCGAGGAGAATTCTCCGAATAGCCCCATTGGGCATATTAGCTGTCAGAAAAATCGCATGTTTTCAGCAACAAAAATGAGTAACGTACAAAATAGATCAGAAGCTATATTTTGGTGGCTGAAATAACCAACGGAAACTGTGCACAATTCTGTGCCATTTATTAAAACCTAACAGTTTTGTGCTTGACAGGGGAGATAATCCACAGACCACTTTTTGGGGCTAATTTTAGTGGCCAGTTTTGTGACCTTCTTACTGCCATAAAACACCTTGTAGCCTTATGTGACGTTTTGAACATACAGTTAAAGAGTTAGTCTTGATGACTGAGCAATAAAAAATCTTACCTCAACTTTGCACTTTAGATTGTCTTGCAAAGCTGTCTATTTTCATAGTTTGGAAATAACGAGCAGAGTTTACAGACCATTTGAACAAACTTTTAGGGAAGAAGTCTGCTTTAAATAGTTATAGAAACCAAGTCTAAACTCTTTGAAATGAAAACAAGATGTTTTCCTGGTTTATTACGCGGCTAGTATCAAAACTGAACCCCATGATCTTTGCCCACTGAGGGATTCAGTTGAGGTTAAGCTTTGGGATATATAAAAATGTACGTGTAACCCTCTTGTATTCTTTCATTTCTTTTACATTATCAGGTTAATTTAAACACTCTGTAGAACTTTTAAATGGAAATAAATGCCTTTAAGATTAAAGGAGTAAGAATTGATATTTGTAATGAGAGAAGCAAGTCCATTTTAAAAAGGCAAAATGGCGGACGATGGGTCTTCATGTTCCTGTAGAGTTTATTCTGCAAAAAATCCGATCGCAAAAGCTTTGTGCTTTAGTGAGTTATGTCAAAGACACCACTGAACATTTGAGATACAGGAAACTACCTCACAAAGCAAGGCCTGTGCCAGAGTACGGACTCGTACTACCCCGAGTCGGGGAATTTCTGACTGAACAGGACCAGTCATGGAAGAGTCAGGTAATGCTGGATGTTACCACTCTGCTCCTCTCCTCATGAACGTAGCAGCCTTGTCAAATTCTACTGGCATATCTATTTCGAGATATGATTTTAGTGAAAGTCAGAATGGAAAAGATCTCTGTGATCGCAAGATCGCTCCAATCAAACAACATGCAAAGTACTTTGTAGCCGAAGGTAACAATATCACAAACTTTCTGGATTTGAAAGAAGCATTAATTTCTAGTGGCCGTGTGAAGGGATGTTATGTGTATGCATGTTCAGTCGATGCAACAAATTCTTTTCCAAAATACTCAGTTCCTGGTATAAGCACATGCCCAAATTCCTACTATTCTACCCAAGGAATTCGCGTGTGGAAATCATTCCACGTAGGTGACGGTAAGTTCTTACAAATACTGAGAAAATGAGAAACCTATTTCTCTAAAATACACTAACATCTCTAGACATGGCGGATTTTCAACACCAGGAGTTAAGGTTGGCATTGTATCTAGTGAAGAGCCTCAACAAAATTTCCCTTGTACCCAGCAAGGTTACTCGAAATTTTTGCTACAGACGCAGAACTAGGTCAGCATTTGGATGTGGGTAACCTCACTGAACATTTACAGAGGGAAACCACGTATGACCACATCCCACGAAAGTGGTCAGAAATGCTCTCAGATGCAAGAACCGGAGCGTCATTTGAGGCAGCCTCAGAGTACCTGTACTGTTTGGATGAGACGAATGCTGAAGCAATAGGTTAGGCATTGAAAAAGGTAAAAGGTAAACAAGATTTTCAGCAAAGGTTAAGAACTTTCTGACGAACATATTCGATGAAGGAGATAAGTCAGGTAAAAACGTTCACCCTCGGAAGTGCCAAAACGGAGAAAACATTACGAGAACCCACTGGGAAAGTGATGTTAAGTGAATCGCAGATTGGTGGATTTTTTCGAGGTTGTCTGCAGCAATGTTTATTACGATTCTATTTCTGCTGAAGATGCTGTTATGTCGTCAGATTTATTGAATGAAGTGGTAAATGAGCTCAACGTTTAGCCTAGTTTTGTAGCATACCACGATGTGTGATACATGAAGTCGAGACCGTTACTTCTGTTTACTTCATGTCTGTCATGAATGAGTCACTAATAAAACTCTCGTGAATTATTTTCTATTGACTGTGAATGTGTACCTTTTTATACCACAGATGATCACACTGGCAGAAATATTCAGCGTTATGGTGCCCGGTGTGTGGGGGAGAACACCAGATTTCTAGCGACTGGTGGCGACTAAATTTTGTAGCAACCAGCACGGACATTACAATATGAACCCAAAGTTACAATGACTATTGACAAATTGAAGGATTTTTTGCATTGAACACTAGGGGGCCATATCCTCCTTGGGTGCCTTCCTTTGCCTGTGGCACGAACAAGGCAGATGGAAAACAAGGCAGGGGTGAGTTCAGTAACACTAGAACCTCTCTAAAATCTATCCAAAACCACGTGGTCTCATTTAAAATGAAGGGCAATATCTCGCGAAGTCATGAATTAAAGCAAGGTCCTCGTGTTACTGCTCTTATTCTAGATGCTCTTCAGTCTCCACGTAAACAAAAGCAGCGCCATCTATCATTTATAAGCACGCTTGTCAGTTGATTTACGTACACATTTTTTGTAATAAGCAATAATCATCAATGCCGTTTTCAGAGAACGGTAATTAATAAGGCTGTGTGCCTTTTCTCCAAAATACAAGGTTTTTATGTCGTGTTTCGCAAGCTAATTATGTTCCAAGAGCCCCCTATTGGCAGCAGAAGCAACTGAGAACATGCAAAAGGACGCAGTGCAGTTCGTGTAATGCTTCGTACGCAAAAACTACATTAGAGGCAAGATTTTTTATCTTAGATTATGAACAGGTTAGGAATGACTGAACAGATTATTATAAAGTCAATTTCAGGAAAGGTGCGTTATGGCTGCTACAGAGTGACAAATTTGGCCGAAAATGGCTTCAGTGAAAACCTGAAAAATAGCCGTTTTTGCCTCACAAATTCAAAACGCACAAATTTAAAAATGGATTTTGAAAGTTATGCCATTAAATTATTCAGCCATTGCCGTTTTAATTCGTATTATTAATTTGTTTTGACCGTACCATACATGCTACTAAAATTCATTCAAACATGCCTACTTCGACGCCCAATTTTGTTGCAAAATGGAGGCACAGGTCATAAAAAGAAAAATAATGAATGAAAATTCTTAAAAAGTGAGGTTTTTCTACTCCTCAACAAACCAAACTCATGTCCTAAGTTTCAAAAAAAATCGGTGATTTTGGGTATAGACTCTACCTGTTGGTTTTTATATGGAGTCACTCTTAACAGGAGATATTTTGTGTGTAGCGAAATTCAAATCGGTTTAATGTGGCAGAAAACGAGATACTTCAAATATGCTTACCGATGTGTTCAGGTTTGGGAACGCCGAACATTACAGTAACAAAATATTCCGCATTTAGATGGTGATATAGCGACTGCATTTATCACACATATGTGTAAAAGCAAGCATTCGATACTCAGTGAAATATGCCGAGAATTACGGTAAAGCTGAGCCAATTCATTTACACGTAGGCCTACAACGGTAGAGAAAGTATTTTGCGGTGGGTGAACAGTCTTCCTTTGGAGTAATAACGCGGGTACCAAAACAATTTTTCTTGTACTCATTGATTTGGTTACTTAAAGCATTGATCGAAGGTATCGTTCCCCAAAAAGAAAATTCACCTCTTAAACTTTTAGTAAAGATTTGTCGATGACAATTTTGACGCACGGTAATCAGGTACCTATTTTTGACCTCGCTGGTTTTAATCTGGGTCATCATTAATATGTCAATTCCCTACACAGCGTCTCCAAGAAAATCAGGCAAAATGCATCACGCCAAACGAAAAAATTATGAATTCACAGAGACACATTGAACACTAAGATATTTACAGGAAATTGCACTCCAATACCGAGTATAGTGTATTTGTAATGACACAATCGTCTGCTCGCAAAGTTCCTCGACTCTGGCTGACTCGTAACATCAGCTTTTTTACGATGCAGTTGTTAACTCAAGTTCAGTAAATCATCACACTGAGTTACTTTTAAGTGCTGTGATTAACGCAAGCGTGAATGTGCTATTTTTTCACGCGAAAATTAATACCTTGCCGATAAATTATTTGAAATAAACCCCTATTATAAATACCTAGATGTAACCTTGTTTTATCATTTTAATTGTAGTCCAACTTTTCCTAGCAGTCCTTTATGCATTGCCCAAATCAGCAACTGGCCAGTTTTACACTGCTCGCACCAGGAGATATGATGTCATATCCCTTGGTGCGTGCAATTGTAAACATGGCCGGTTGCCGACTTTTAGAAACAAAGTTTGATTACTTGAGTATTTTTTCGTATTGGAAGAGTTAACATACCGGTATTTAAAGCATTGGGGCTTCACATTTTCCCGTGTGTGGGTGGGCGCAGGTTGTTACAGACCGGTGCCAATAGTTTTCGGTGCTACGATAGACTGAAGACTGCTTCAAGTTAATAAATTTTTAATCCCAACCGTACGTTCACAAGCCTACTCAAACAACTCGTCTGACGCAATGTCTGTTTATGCTCCAGCCAGTACTGCGAAGCCTTGTCTTGAGAAAAGCTTCTGAGACACTTTCAGCAACTGCTACTCTCCCTGATTCAATAACCTGCTGTCTTTATAGCTGGCTCTCTATTGTAGCTGTGGCTGCTGATTCTCTCAACTGTAACTCTCTTGTAACTAACTTTAACTGACTTTTAGCTCTTAATTCACACTTCAAACAAACCAATTTGCTTGGGTATTTATAGTATTGTGCAATATTCTAGAACTGGTGCCTTGTTTTGCAAGTTTTGTAACATTAAGTCTTTGAAACCTGTCAGCTTTGGGATGAGGCATTTCCGACAACGACAATAATCGGAACTATTATCCATAGAAATTACTTAACTTTGTCTGCCTACACAATATTTGGTAATGGCTTGGGTTCGTTGCTGGAGTTCAGGAACTTTATTCAGAGAATTGTTTTGGAACTAGAAGTAGCATTTTGGAGGAAGTTTGTTGGTTTTCATATTTTGAACCATTCCGCCCATCATGCTTGTATTCAGTATAAGTACTCTGTTAACTACTCTATAATTCATATTGCTTGGAGAGAGGCTGCTGCTTGTTTAAAAATATCACAGATACCCAGCGTTGGTAAGAGACACAATTTTGTTTCTTGATGTTTCACTATTAACTATGTGTTTAGAAACAACTTTTTTCAGTTCTTTAGTTATTTGATTAATTCACAGAAATTGTTGTAACTACAAGTTTCTGCTAACTTGTGTTTGCCTAATTGTGAGTTGATATAATATTACCAGACGAAAATCGGTGCATTTACCGACTGTTTTTTGAGACCACTTAAAAACTTGTAGATTTTACTAATGCACTTTTTTTGTTCATTTTCAGATGATATTTTCGAAATTAAATTTTCTTCAGACGGAACGAAAAACAACCAAGAGATTGTTTATGCAATGTATTTATTTGTCCCAGGCACTAACCGACACCTGTTAGGTCAAAGAAAAAACGCAGCAGACAAATGCAACACGCTGGGTGCTTAACAGTTTCGGCCCACACCTTGGTCATCAAAATACTGTCCACTTGTTTTTTATTGCAAACAACAGTACTGAGCTCAACAATTATGCCGAAATCTTTGGTTAAAGCATTTTGAATTTATTTGAAGAAAATTAAAATACTTGAATTGATAGAGAATGGCCACCAAAAAAGTAAAAATTGATTTTGTTTCACTATATTGCATTGTTACATACAACACAGCATGACATAATCAAAAATAAAAGACGAGTTTGAGCAATAAAATGCAAATGCAACGTGGGTATTTATTTATTGATTTATGATTACAAAAGCCTGTTAAAGGTGAGAAAAAATCAAACAATACGATATTGGGTAATGTATTAGAACAATTGTATCGAGGTTCAATGATCAATTTCCTCCGACCAAGTCTGAAAGGATTACAGTTCTGTTTTGGCTGACATGGTGTTAACAGAGAATGAAGAAAAACTGAAAAGAAAAAGAAAGACAGCAGAGATAAGTGGTATTAAGAACAACAAGAGCAAAAAGTCAAATAAAAAGGTCACAAACAGAAAATAAGTAAGGCCTATCTGGAATAAAACAATTGCGATTTTTTTCCAGAACTGAAATTCTGAATCAATTTCAATCGATTTAAAAATCGATATCATACTAGTAAAACAGTTTGTGGTTGAAGTAGAATTGCTGCAAACCACTTTCCACTATTTTCTTGGCCTTTTTCTGTGTGGTTTTCTGTTCTTTCAAAAGGCGGCAGCATATGAGGACCATAGAAGTCATTATAAAATGGCTGCCGAAAAACAATGCACAGTTGAAACAACTCGGCATAAATAAAAGAAAACTTTTGAATCAACGAATACTATATAGTTGTGAGAGTTAAATCAAATCCTATTCAGAGCATAACTTTGAAGTGGAAAAATTGGGTGAGTACGACAACAAGCCAGTTTTATGCTTAGGCGGACGACCACTTTGTTCCCTAGTGTACTAGAACACAAACAGCACAATGGAACAAAAAAAAAACTAAGAACACTGTCAGTCCACTCCAGACAGAAGGTCTACAAAAAGTGTCTCCCAATGAGCAACTTTGATGGTTGAACCAGTGCGAGGCATATTTTGTTAAAAAGCTAATCCGGTGCATAAAAATTTTATATTGTACCATCATATCTCTTCTGCTAAGTAGAATCGGTGAAACTGTCTAATTGTCTCTACAACATTTTTTGTCCGGTGGTACGGCCTCTATGTGGCCTGGACCGAGAAAACTCGTGAAAAATATGTTTTAAACGATCCGTAACGAAAGAATCTTCTAGTAACCTCTACTACAGAGTTATCCACTGCCCCGTGTGAGGGAAGTTCCAGAACAAAATCACACAATTCACAGTTTTTGAAAGAAGCACGAAGCAAAATTATTGTGGTAACCGCATATAGACTGATCTCTAATCTCCCTCCCATGTATAGTGAATGCGCGCATGCGCTAACGGTCAATGTAGGATAGTACCGGTACAGTGCTGTGAAGTGAATACCTTGTCACCCAATGTTGTTTGTACATGTACCTCGTGCCGTGAAGAAGCTAATGACTGTGCTGTATTTATGTTACATATACTCTGTAACATCTGACTTGGATCTCGATCGGCTAAGTCTCTAGCGTATTGGGCTATGGGCACTTTTTCATGTTTCGTGCGATTATTATGCTTGGACATAACTGTGCTATATATGTGCTTTGTGCCTGCAACTTTGACCTGTCATGATTGCACCGTTACTGGAGATTTGAAACGCATATGCCTGATGTGATTACCCATAGACACTATATATACATCTGAGGAAGGTGCAGCGTTAATTCGTCCCTGATCCCGCCATACGGCGTGACTGTTTGTTTTCTATCAGGGCCTGATGCCGTCTGGAGGCGTAATCTAAACAATGTAGCTCACAGGCGGATCACGCCATCAGGAGGGATAGACGGCAGCAATTTATTGGTTTAAGTTTAAATACATCTAGGGTATTCCCAGTTTTCTATCCAATGAGGATTGAGACACCATACTCTGTTTTAACTTATTGTTAGTGAAGTTAATGCTTATTGGATGTTATTTCACAACTTTAGAACAATTTCTTCACAAGCTAATTATCAATTCAAGGAAAAACCAGGAAGCGTGTTAACTTTGTAGTGGTTGTTGTAAGATTATAGAGATGTTCTTCCAAGAAATATAGTATGTTTGTTTGATTTGAAGACTAGATTGAAACTGAGTGCTCTGAATTGGGGCCTAATTGGCCCGGTATAACATAAAATTGCTGTCATCCCTTAATCATCTGCTAGGGTGCCTGCACCTGTTTATATTGTTGGATCTGACCAGATGGAATAGCAAAAATGTCCAGTAACTGGGAACATTCTACTCGATCTGTCACTAGCGCTGTATTCACTTGAAATACTGACCTGGTATTACACGGATATCATCTCTGCTGCTCTCACAGTTCTTGAAGTTTTTATTATGGAGGGTGGTGTGGATATTGATTACACTGGTCAAATTTAGATATAGACTTCAGTGATTATGGATATGAAAGTGAGGATAATGTAGTGAGACGTCACTTGACCTGTCTCACTGCTGCGCTGGCCTTCTGCCGCGCGCGCCCTCTATCGGCATCGAGAGACGACTGCTGTTCGTCTTGGAGACTGGGGAGCGGGACAATGTCAACGAGCCAATCCAGGTATGCAGCAAGGACATCTGTTGTCGAAAATCATGATTCTATTTTTGGAGTGCAGGGATTCCCAGACACTCTTCTACAAAGAAGATACGAAAGACAAAAGCGCGCGGCTACCAAAATTCGATCAGCTGGACGTTAAGACTTATTTGTGCAATGGATTGCGGAGATGAAACTGCAGAAAAACAATTTTTTAATGTTTATTATGAAATTTTCACAGAAAGTGCCAACAGGCTTATATATAAAGATATATAAAAATATACACAAATACATGAATAAAATGTTAAGATTACAATGACATCATGGTAATGAATTTAAATAAATCATTTTCATTCACAATAAATAATTTCACATGTATACAATTTATCTACTCACACAAAGAGTTTACTCACACGGAGTAACACAGAGATTTAATATTAAAACGGAATTTTGAAACTACTTCGAATAAAACCTTATTTTCATTTAGGTTGAGCTCCAATTTACATCCACTTAGAAAAAAACTGAAGATCTGAATATTTTTTGTAAACATAGTCAGATTTTTTTAGTGTCTGGAAAAGTGGGTCCCTCTGCTCTCCCCACATACCGCACAGGGAAGCAAAGAAAATATGAGCATTTGTCGGAGTGTCTCCACAGAAACAAAGAGTGGGTGAAGTATTTCAAAAAACACTGGGGTATCTATGGCTTTGTAGAAAATTATAAGGCAGCATCAAACCCAGTAAAAGATTTTGAAGTGGAGATGTCAGTCAACTACACAGCTGTCAAAGAGCAATTGGAAATTTGGCCTATATGAACTCGTGAAGGTGAGTTGGAATACATGCAATTATTCTTTGGTAGTGTTAATACATACATTTTAAGTGAAGTAGGGGATGACGCTGAAGTACAATCATGTTGTTAAAGCTAGATTCAAATGCATCATGATTAGTTTGATATTCTTACTTGTTTCTCCATCACTAAATCTAGAGCTCATTCTACAGGTATTACAGACTGACCAAGCATACAGACAAAATGTACAGACCAAGCAAGTCACTGGATGGAAAAAAACGAGGATGTGAAGAATCCATATGCATGCAAGAAGTTGTTGCTCTTCCAGGGTACAAGATGAGCATAGCAACCAAGTATAATTAAAGTCCTATGTAGTGTTAATTAGGTAATGTCAAGTCAAATCACACATTTCTAAGTACTACATTAAATGAAGTTAGCCTCAATGACCAAAAACTGAATTTCATTCAGCCACAGGGCAGTTTAAACACGTGCCAAAATTGTGAAAGTTCATAGCATTCAGTACTGAGACATACTCTAAAAACACAAACCAAAATGAATGTTTTTTAAGAATATGCATTGTGTGCTTTTAAGCGATTACTTCAGCCAATACAAACTTGGTTTGCTCTAGTCTGAGGTTTCTGATTTTAACTTGATGTCATACCTGGTTATGCTAATGGTGCAACAGATTCACTACCTACATTTTCCATAGTCCTCTTTTATCCAACTACCATCTCGACCACAATGCATATTATATCACAGAGAAAAGATGTCAGATGCACTTCACAACGACTTGATGTTTCCTAACTAGGAGCAAGTATGTGTTGAAAAATACATATTTGTTGATCTGCCAATATCAGAGTAACATTCAGCTCATGTCATGGACAAGGTAATAATAATTTCAATTGCAGGAGCGTCTCCTGCTGCTAATCACTTTCAAAATATTCTCATTAAAGAACCATGAATTTTTTAGGTTTGCAAAAATGATCACACTTAAACAATCTTGGGATATTGCTAGCATTGTAGGACGATGCTCAACACTTAGCTTGAAGCCAAGTCGCATTTGGCTACTTGCTGAAAATCCCAGGTCGCCAAAGGAAATCTGACGTCGTCCATTACTGATGTTTGTCATCAGAATAGTTGGCTAAAAAGGTTATGCTATACTCCGTTCTTGGGAACTTACGCCGCATACCCAGAATGTAGGTGATCATATACACTGTAGGCGCTAGTTCAACCTGTGTACTTCCTGATGTAATTTTAATGGAAGTTTGACAAGTGCTAACTGCTGTGGTGGCAAATGCACAGATTTCATGAAATAAACAAAACAATTGTAAACAAAGGTATCAAATCTAAGACAACCGTTTGTAACTTAAAATTTGGGAGTCTAACAGAAACTTTGAAACAAATTTCGAGGGAATAATTATCTGACTTTGATACTCGCAGTGGTGACTTCATGGCGACTTGGGATTTTTCCCAGGTGACCAAACACAATCTGTAGTTCACTAAATCAAGCACTGCAAGACATAATTGTCAGAAGTAATGCTAATGATGCTTAATACGTAACAATCATAAAGCATTTTGGTTACGTAGGACCCTATCAAAATGTCCAATTTTGTCCATCTTTGGGACATCTTACAAGATGCTGATTGGGTTCACGTGACACTTTCACAGAATACACTTTATAAACTAATCCCCAACATGCCGTTGGAAATGTTTTTTTTAAAATGTTCCACATTTGCGTGAAGGCCTACCAGAAAGTAGGAATGGCATAAATTTCATGAAATTTTTACAGTGCATAAAACAAAAATGAGACGGTAATTTAGCAAATTGTAACAGCATTTTTGAGATTTATCTTGAACATTATGTTATACAACAAAAAGTAAAATTCTACAGTTTTGTAAATAGTTGACTTAATGTACAGACTTGTCGATAAAGTACTACATAACCTTTAAGCACACCAAATGGCAAACGTCATCAATAAACAAGACTTATGAATTGTACACCCTACTACATTTAAATAATTCTATTATAGACACCAGACTACTTTGTATGCCCATCCTCTGTTTGTAGTATGTGTCACGACAAATGCTGTATATGAAGTGGTGCAGAAGGCTCTATCATTCCTGAGACAGCACAATGAAGAATGGAATCCAAGATGTTTTGTGGTTGATGCATCTGAAATACAAACTCCAGCAATTAAAACTGTGTAAATGTGTTTTCAGGTACTTACTTACTTTACACAGTAGTAATGACATTACTGAACTGGTAAATGTTTTGTAAGATCCTCAATTTAATGCCTATAGCATTCAACATTTTCCGTTAAACAGCTTGGTCACAACACACTGCTGTTCTCCGTATACGATATATAGATTTCAACGCCAATCTTAGGCATTGCATAAAACCCCATTAGGTTCAAAGGTACAAACTGAACATTAAACCACTTGCTGCTTCTTCCTCACAATTTCAGAATTTTAATTCTTAGTAGTTAAAACTACTAAGCTTGGGAGATCTGAAACTTTGTTATTACTAGAAACCCTACATGTTGCTTTTCAGATGAAATGACAACCCAGCGCACCATACAGGAGAAACAGTTCCCTTTAAAATCTGACTTATATTTGAAAATTTGCACTCGTATTTCCTAAATTGGACTCTTAAAAATGACCAAAAAAACTAACTAGGCGTTGGTGGGGGTGGTCCCAATTTTACTTTTTATGTTCTTTTTTCAAACATGTCACTTGTTACAGCCAGCGAATATGCATGTTTGTTAGAGAGCACAGATTTAACATTCGTATCTGCAACAAGTCTTACTACAATTTCAAAGACCACTCTCGTTTACTGTGATATCCTTTCTAAAGCTCTAGTAAGGTGAGTGAAAGACTAATTTCACAGCAAAAAGTCGATGAACAAAAAGTCATTTGTAACACCAAACATGGGTTGCAAAGCCCCTTGAACTAAATACTTGTTAACTTTCTCTATGTGTGTGCAGAGATCTTTCTTTGTGACTTTCACAGGGAAGAGGCCTGGTACGGCTGGGTATCCTCCTACATGAACGGAGTGGTGGCACATCAGGACGAAATTCTTACTGCTTACTTCCCTTCGAGTAAGGCGACAACACTGAAAATGCCCATGGTCTTCATGAATAAACTCTGCTGAGGCTTGACAGTGATCTGATGAAAAAACAAAATAATGTTATTATGAAGTAAGCTTGTCCGCTGCATGAGGACTCATCCTTAAAATAATATTACAAAACAAAACCTTGAAGTTAAAAATATAAAAAACAACCAGTTAAGATCATGATAGTCAATGTTTGCAGAACCAAAGACAAACTGTCATATGTGTCATGGGCGGCGCAGCCCCCCCATCCCCCCTGTGGTACACCGCCCATAGACCATGGGCGCCGGAGCACTGAAAAAAGTGGGGGGCTACAGCCTCCCCCCCAGCCCCCTATGGTGCGCCGTCCATGTGTGTTATGTTCCAGAATGCAGAAACAGTTTCCACTGAGCTACAAGTGGGTACATTGAGGCAAGAAGACTGCAAGAAGTAACATGGAGTAAAGAAAGCGTTGCATACAAAAGGAGCAAATTGAATCCAAGTCACATACTAGTAGCTGTGACAAAATCAATTCCATTTTGATAAAGTACAGTGGATTTATAATCAGAGAATATTTTGATCAACTTTGTGAAAAATATTTTCTTCCTAGGTCTCACTTACACTTTCAATGCATACATCAACATTAATTATGGGTGACTTGTACTTTGATGATAACTTCTAAGATATTTTTGTTAGCCAATTAGATGTTGAGTGAGTCATGGACATAAGCTCTGAATTTCTAAGATTAAAGTGTTTCTTATGGCAAAGATATCAATTCAGAATAATTAAGCTGTAATTGGTACTTTGCAATTGACTCAAAATTAAATTAGAGTAATGCAACATCTATTGTTTTTTAATCAAAATACATCAATTTGGCCTTTTGCACAAGATCATCATCACAGAGACGTCTATACTGGGAATTTACACTTTTTATGATGTCAACTTTTAAACAAATTGAATATCTTGAAAGATATGAAACAATATCATAACTAGTGAGTAAATATGGCCATCCTAAAGATGAAATGTGTAATGTTTAAAAATGATCACTAGAATGACAAAGAAACTTAATTATTTTTTTAAATTAGGAATTGCCCTACAATTGCACAGTTACATATGTCACCAATTAATTGTGCACCTGTGAATAACTTACACGTGGCAATTCAACATTTTCATGTAGTTACCTGTATTGTTCACTTCATCTTTCATTCGAGCTTGTGTCCTCTATCGGGTAGCGCAACGCCATCAAAAAACTCCGTGCAAATGACCTGAAATTTTTGAAAAACTCTTCTGAATTACCAGACAACTAGTTCTACCTGACTCCGCTGGTTGACATTTTGCAAATGTCAACTAGCTGATCCAGGTATCATCACAAAAATACAAATGCTAGGTCCTACCTGACTCCGCTGGTTGACATTTTGCAAATGTCAACTAGCTGATCCAGGTATCATCACAAAAATACAAATGTTAGGTCCTACCTGACTCCGCTGGTTGACATTTTGCAAATGTCAACTAGCTGATCCAGGTATCATCACAAAAATACAAATGTTAGGTCCTACCTGACTCCGCTGGTTGACATTTTGCAAATGTCAACTAGCTGATCCACGTATCATCACAAAAATACAAATGCTAGGTCCTACCTGACTCTGCTGATCCAGGTATCAATGATACTATCATCACACTCATTTTTAAACATCGCCCTTCGTGAAGTTTCTCCGTCAAAAAGAGCATTGGTTTCTGTTAGCTCATAAAATATAATAAATCAGGCACACGTACCATGTCACAGTGCTTGAAAATCGAGAAATTCTCTGCTCACAACAACACTTCGACAATAAGTAAAGAAAGGGAATCCCTCTTGATAGAACGCATGCACGTGAACTACGTCACTTCCACCTGGATTGGCTCGTTGACATTGTCCCGCTCCCTGGAGACTGCCGACTTTGGCTGTCCGGCCCATATGCCGGTAATGGCCAATGAGGGCGCATCATGAATATTAATTAAGCGGCTCTGCGGCTGATACACATGTTTGGATGCAGAGCGACATTCGATATCCAGACCACACACCTAAGCAGAACTATTGAGCTCGACCACGGACAACTAAGATGTAAAGCAAGACCTTTAGGAATCACTACAATACTGATGGCACTGAGTGGTCAGATTTATATACAGATTTCAGAGGTCTACATTATAATGAGGATATGCCACACGGAAAACTTTCCTGATATGTTTTCTGGAAATATAAATGGATTATTTGTAAACAAACGTCTTTGTTTCTGGAAGACAAAAAGTAAAACTGCTTGTTCAACCCTTTATCAGTATTAATCTTGAGTAAAATTTATATCAACACGAAGCTCATTTACTCAAGATGTATTGCTGAAAATGTGGTAAGTATATGTTTCCTAATGACCACGTTTTAATTATGTGCAGTGCTTCTGACCTAATTCTGAGTGAAATACCCTCAGACATCATGGGGTAAGACATTCCACAGCGCAGCCAGTACATTAAGCTTTTTAAACCATATGGCCCTCAGGGTCGAATGAGTTGGTAAGTAATTGCAGGAATTTACATGTTCAAGACATCGCCAGACACGATGGCCGCCAGTGAGGAGTTGGGCAAGTTAAGAGGACCTTTATCAAAACTAAACGAATCAGACAGAAAGAAAAGATGTAAAGACGTGCAACTGAAAGTAAATAAAAACTGACGCATTGATTTGGGCACATAGTACTGCCACAGGAAATCTCTCAGAAATAAGCTATCGGTCACTAATTCCGAAAAGGCAAAACGCCTGCTTGATGCGTACTACAACCAGTAAGTAGTAATATGTTCTGTCCTGCTTATGTGCCTCGGTTGGTATTGGGACATGGCGGCCCCGGCATTACGATCACCTCGAACCAAGGAAGAAGTAGTCCGAAAAGTCACTGGGAAAATAGTTTGTCTGAAAATTATTATAAGTTCAGATAAAAATTCGTCGAGTTTCATTATCTGTCGACAGTACTAGCTATATGGATCCTCATTTGGCTAGTGAACAATTTATGAATTTCATTGTCTGTATTGATCCCCCTCTTTTGGCTAGTGACTTAACCTTTGCCCTAAAACACAATCGTTGATTTGTGTTGGATAAATGCGACAACACAACTTCAGGAAATTGAATAAACTTTGCTAGATCTTAAATATTTTGAAAGCTTGTTTTATTTTGTTGCGACATCATGGGCATCTTTGGAGAGGGTTGCCCGGACTTGTGTTTAAACAACAAGTAACTAATTTGCAGACCCTGTGGGACATTACGCAGGTTGCACAGATGTAGCTGAGCTTTGACTGTTGGTATTTTGGAGTCACCTTCCTGTGCTGTATTGTTACATCAGCGGTGAAATGAAAGCATTTTACTGATGTTGCTAAAATCTCATTATCCCTAGATACATTATGTGATTCAAAGTGTGAGGTCTTCCCAACAACTTTCGTTTTACTCACCGGAGCATTAGTGTGAAATAACTTGTTTCAAACATGTGAGCATTGATCCAATGGCTATAAGAATAATTTTCAACCTTCTGGGACACATGTCCCTCCGAAAATTAAATTTTGACCTACAGTATTATATTAAATTTTGCCTCACCACTCAAAATTTCATAAATGCATTATCTAGGCTGCAAATGGGCAAGCAGTCTGGGAAGAGTTCAATGCATTTTAAGTGCAAGAGAAATCTTTGTCAGACGTTTTCAAATGTTTTGAGTTTTTAAATTAACACTTATAACACCGTTGAATAGTTAGATGAGTTGTGTGCAGGTGGATCGATCAGTCTGAAGATGTGCTCTTATGTTATGCATGCCCCACTGGTAAAATAATGCCGTGTTTCGGATTTTTATTTTGCTTTTGACAAGAGGCACCGACAATCCAAGATAAAAGCCGGTTTCGATAACTTAAAATGATTCTTTGTTGGCTGAAGGCTCTGCTGAAAAGAAAAAAAGTCTGAGAATGTCCCAACGATACCGAAGGTTTTTTCATGTAAAGTTCTATGGATCAGGGTTTTATACTAACGTAAACACATAGTTACCATTTCAAGGAAAGCTGGAAGTTTAAACTTTAACTTTGAAAGCCAAATTTAAACCATATACTTTAGGCCGGCATCAACGTGTATACATTCTATCCTGATGACGGGAATAAACACTGTACTCAAGTGTTACGTAAGGAAAGCCAAAACACAAAAGATCTCAGGACAAACAACTTCTGTTCAGGGATTAAAATCTCTGAAGGATACGCCAGAACCTTTAATTTATCAGGTCAGGACAAATATTTAACACGACATGACCAAAATTGGTCACGTTAGACAGATTTTTTTTCACGCCAGAATATTCTGGTTTTGAAGTATTTATTCCTGGTCATATTGAGAAAAAATAATGTTTTTTACCTGTTTTAAAGTTCGATCACTCAATTGCTGTAAGAAATGTTTTCTAAAATAGAAGTGTATCTAGTGTAAATACAACATAAGAAATTCATGAAAATGTTAATTTTTATGTTTGCAAAGTATGTTAAAACTAAACACAAACTAACTTAACTAGTCAAAAAATCAGGAAATTGATGTTCTGTTTTCTCTTAGTTCTTAGTATTAATTCACGTTATCTAAAAATTAGTGTTCAGCTTAAATTAACGTGGAGCTTGAAGTAACCACAGTTGAAAACGACACTGGTAGCACATAAAAGATCCAGTAGCACACGTTTTAACCCTTATTAGATTTTCCCTACAGACAAATGCGAGGAAACTCGACTGAATAAGGGGTCGCTCACGCGCGACTGAAGGTAAGTTCCTGGTAGACTCGCCTCACCCTCACGCCAGCTGACACGGTTGATTAACGCATGACTGCCAGTTTGTTTCCGATTAGGGTCACGTCTAGCCAAACCGGAGGTGTACCGGACGAAGTCTAATAATTCGGTGGCTGTACTATATTAGTTGTGTCGTATCTTGCGCACTACGAAAACATTCTCTAACCACAGCCACTGTTGCCTAATATCCACTTATTTTCAGAGACAAAAACATTTTTCCTATCCTGGAAGGGGATATTCCTCCGCTAAAGTCTTTGCCTGTGGTAGACCCTCTCTTGGTTAATATCCTGGATCGGCGCGGGGTGGTGCAAAAAATCGCGATACATGACGGGCTACAGTAGAGCTGCGGATTTGAATTTTTACCATCCCAGTTCAGATCCGGTCAATTTCTTCCTCTCTCAACGGTCCTTCCAGGTTAGAGTTAATGTATGCCAATGTGAAATACCATACGCGTTTCACGTCTTCCGGAAACAAAATAATGTTTTTAATGGTTGGTGCACGGCTAACTTCCTGTCTTTTCTGACAATCTGTCAACTTCATGTATTTTGGTTGAATGAAAATCCATTTGATTTTTCCTAAGAACTTTTTGTGGAACTGGTTCCCATTTTGTTTAGAGGGAGGTTAAAACATGAGATAATGTTACGAGAGCGAATTTCAACATCGTTAGATCATGGTCCCAGATTAAGAACAGCTGCCTAAGTGATACAAGTGGGAACTCTTAATTACACTTCCAATGCGTCTCATTATTTGCCTAACCTTTTTCATTTTTACATTTATTTTTATGCACACGTGTGATTTTCTGTGCGCGTGGGCGCGACTGCAGAGCTATATTACGAAATTTTACCTGGATCTTTCATAAACACCTCCACTTCATCCAGGGAGAGCATTCCTTCCTTTGTTTCCACCACAACGGTGTGACCCCACGAACCTTTGTGACGCAAACACTGCATGTATATTTCTGCAACTTGATTTAATCCTTTATCTGGCATGAAAGTCGTAGTCATAGGCATCACTCCATCGAAATAATTACAAAACTGGCGACCATACGGATTTTCAGGTTTGTCAAATGCTACTGCTACGAGTACTTTATGAGTCACTGCAATGAATAATAGAAAAGCGTCTTAAAGATACCTTTCCCTTTATTTTATATAAAACAACCATGAGACCAATTCTAACGTACTGTAAATTAGATCAGTCAAAATACAAGTGTCACTGTATAAAAACGCAAGGCAAATTCCTATATTCTGGGAACGTGACATGTCGCCATTTTTTAAACTGATGCAGTATAAATATCACTTGGAGTGACCTTGCTTTAAAAGTATAGAAATTATAGCGTTTGTCATTAAGTAGATATACAGCTACTTACTTATTAGAGAAATAGATCGGTACACCCTGTGGGTAAAAGCTGAAATTGGCCTACGTTTCAGAGCAAACTGAACCACTTTATGGTGGCTAAAGAAATCAAAACTTGATTGAGTGATACACTGCTGCAGTTGCTAAATATCAGGATGTCAAAGGTACATGAGAATGAATGATTTTTTATATTTTAAAAATGCTTTAAGTGCGCTGCCTCCCCCTGCTAGTCTAAGGCCTTGTAATCAAAAGAGAAGAATCGCTTACAGTCCCAGCGTTCTCTTCGATAAGAAATCGAATTTTAATTCCAAATTTACACTGTGGCAAAGGCACTCTTACCACTGCCACTTGTTTATTACTACCACCGACAGGTGGCAGAAAAAGCAGTCAAGATGAAAATATGTTCACTTAAATTGGAAGAAAACGTCATAAAACTGTGGAAAGTTTTGGTCAGTATCCCGGTGTATGTTTCGGGCATCCCTTTATCAAAATATTGTCCTAATGACATTCATCTAAGAAAGGGAATGAGGTTCATGAATGTACATGTAGGTTACGATCTTCAGTAAAATAGCTGTTGCAATGTAGGCGGTGGGCCATGATTCAGAGGTGTTCAAGAAAGTGATTTTCGTGAGTACTTCACGGGGGCAATGTTATTTTGGTGTTTTTAAATTCATTTACTACAGTGTTTTCAATATCGACAAAGTTCCCACATGTAAAGTGGCACATTTTTTTAGAAATTTGATTTAACATAAAAGGCCTAATCAACAAAGAGATTAGTTGTAAAAACTGCAGTTTTGATATCGTTTGGTAAACAATTAATATGGTCTCGTCAATGCCATTATATTGAACAATAATACATTCATATTACATGTTTCACTATTGCAGATGAATTGTAAAAAGTGAAATTTCCAAAATTGTTAAGTGACACCTAGTGGTAGAAATGAGAACAAAGTCTGAATGTTACAAGGAGGATATTCTGGGATTGTCTGGCAACAAAAATAACACAAAACACTTGTGACTGGGCAAAATTTGTGCCTCCATGACTGAACCATTGAGTTATGGTATAAAACATATTTTGTTTGCATAATACACCAGAAATATGTTATATAAAACAATATAGTTGAATGATCTCTGTGAATATGCATACAGTGTATAGACTGAAAGCGTTTAGCAAGCAGCATGAGACAAATACATGACAATTATCAAAGTATGTGCTTTCAATGACAAATCAACAAACAAAATTCACAGCCTACACTTTTGACATGAAAATTTAACGAAATAACGGGGTTAGTGAAGTTGGCGGTCTATTTACAGTTGACTTCATTACCAGCAATATTGAAACCGTGAACTGCGCATGCGCGAAAATCACTCAGTTAGCCCCCTTCAGGATACATGGGATTCGCCGAAAACACAGCGTGAGGGTCTTATTTATGAATCAACCACATTTGCCGATAGCACATAACATAGATAAGTATTTTGTTAAAAACGTGGCCAATTTTCAGCAAAATTGGAAAAAATATTATGTTTAACATGGTATGGCCAAAGTTTTGGCTTATTTTGTCGCTTCGATCAGTGGAATCGCCGCTAAAAACCCGAAAGTGCATGTGAAAAAACGATAATTTTCAACCAAGCCTTTCATGTGCGGTTAGTTGCCGATAGACCCAACAGATGTCAGTATAATCAATATTGAAATGTAGGAGTTTGAAGAAAATTGGACAAAATTTTGTATTCAACAGGGGGTGGCCGAAAATTGCCAATTTTGGCCTTTTGATATCAGCTTATCATCATAGACTATCATTAGTGGGTCTAGTTAATTCGAAGTTTTTGGTTAAATCACTGATAATATTCACACCAGTATACTAATAAACGTTTTCTCTATATATAACAGTTTGATTTCAATGCTCTAAGTAGGAATTGGCCCTTCACCGGCCCGGCCCGGCCCCGCATAGTATGGGAGCTAAAATTCAGCTCTAAACCAAAGTAGCTATATGTGCGGAAAACTCACCTGAGGTGTATACTATCCACTTCAGAGAAAAAAAACAATTGCCTAACAATAATTTGTTCCCAAGTACTTCAGGCATGGTTTAAAAGTGAAAGGGGTCATTACAAGTTGAATTTATGAGAATTGTGTTGTTGCATTGCGAACTGAAAACTAGGCGATTGGGGGTAGTGCGAGATAAGGCAACGAGTAAGGATAGCTTTGATTTGCTTACGAGTGGTGACTCATGATGTTGGCCAGACGTCTGTAATAATATGTTTTGTCTTTCCTTTTTAACGGAATATATTTGAACTTTGGTAATTTTGGGCTACAAAATGTAGAACAACCTTCCTGGTGCTTCTCTTCAGTAGACACGCGGAGAGTGAAGCGCTAACTGGTCCATAAGCGATGACCTAGTTTACGTAGAGAACCTGGCGGATGACCTAGTTTACGAATTGCTGGTAATGTGTCAAAGCACTATCCCATGTTATGCAATCAGGGTTGCTGATATTACTACAGTTTTCACAACTGCACCTTTCTGTACAATTTAACTCATTGCAGCACAAACTCAGTTTCCCTCCTCACATGTCCTTTTTGCACTTGCAGCTAGCGTACATCGTGTGTAGAACTGTCAATGGAGCTGTGGCTATTGTCTTCCGACATTTTAACTTGAAAGCTCCATCGCCAAAGAGCCAAGTATGGACGATTAGAGAGGGTACAGCAACGCAAATCGGTAACTGGCCCACACACAATAAAGGGTCAAACACTGCTTTTGTTTGGAGGCAAGCAGGATACTTTTCCTGCTGGCAAATGGTGCATTTGTGGCAGAATGTTCCAATCTTGTTCAGGTTAATTTGGTGTTTCATATTTTGGAAGTCTAACTGATTTTCTAGGGAAGTCTTGGGTAACTTCTGTGTCACTTTCAGCAGCTTCAGTTTTACTAATACTCATGGTGTCTTGAAATGTTGCTATGCGTTTCTATGCCTCTTCAATTTTTGTTGTGGTGCTTGGTCTTCCAATAGCAGTATACAAAGCAGGAGATGTTTTACTAAGCCAGTTAGGCAACGCAGCTGATTTCTAGAACGAACGTTTGTGACACCTCTTTTTTCCATCTGTACACATCCACAGAATTTTGCAGTCCATCAGCTTTCGTCGGTCGGGATGCTTCTCCAAGCTTCTACAAGTTTTAGTTATCAAATGGGAGCTGCCATATTTAAGTTAATAAGCGCAACAATATAGCCTGGCTCTCCGATTGGTCAATTTAACAGAAAAGCGCCACCCAGTGGATGGAATGTGCATAATATTTCTTGCACTAAACACACTTTTTAAAAAAATGTGCAAATGTAGACGTGGGGATTTTTAATTATTAGTGTATTTTCTAGTCACATAGAAAAATTTAGGCTGCCCCCTAGGTAGTCACAACAATGAATGCTACATGTGTGATATTTGACCCATCGCCTAATGGTCTGTTGAAATATTACATCCTTGTTCCACCATAGACTATAGCCCATGGTTCCACGTAATACAATGGAGTGTTCGCCAAAACGTTTCACAATACTTCACTGCTTGAGAATGGGGAATTAATTCGGATTCGGGCACAAAATGGTTCGATTCAAAATAGTGTGATTAGTTTCAGTGACTTTGTGAAGTCATATTGTCAAAAACATAGACATCACATAGACAGGGCACGCGGGAGCTCGCACTGTCAACATAACACCATATTGGAAAGAAAGACACGGGACAAAACGGAGACAACATCGAGAGGTGTGCAGAATCAGTCAGAAAACCCGAGGCTTGCAGTGTTATGCCTGCAGCAAGGTGTCACGTTTTTCCCCGTATGTGGGCAGGCGCAGGTTGTTACAGACCGGCGCTAATAGCTTTAGGTGCGACGATAGAATGAAGACTGGTTCGAGTTAACGGTTTGTGAATCTCGTCCGCACGTTAACAAGCTTACTCATGCAAAACGTCTGACGTAATGTCTGTTCTATACTCCAGCCAGTGCTGCGAAGACTTCACTTGCGATGAGCTTCTGAAATCTTTTACGCAAGTGTTACTCTCGCAGATTCAAATAACGTGCTGTCTATGGAGCTGGCTCTCTATTGACTCTTGATCTCTCTAAGTGATGTTTCTCTTCACTGCAACTCAGGTGTAGTAGTTTTCTTCGACTTCTTTACTGCTTAACTGTTTACCCTTGAACTGACTAATACTAACCCGTGCTTGTGTATTCATAGACTAATGCAATGTTCTAGAACTTTTCACCAATCAAAGCACATTCTAGAACTTTCCCGGAATCTACCCAAACATTCTACAAACATAAACCAGTTTCTAGAATATTACGGACTGCATTAATCACTGTCATGCTAGATTCTTCTAGAAAGTTTCATGTTATACTGTAATAAAGAAATTACATAATCACTATACTGACCTCAGGGGTCATGCCAATGAAACATAACAACAAAACAAAACAAAACAACATAACTAAAAACAGTGTCAGTTTATGTTCTGACACAAGGGAATTGAGATTTTTTTTGAGTCATGGGTTTTTAGTTCGGTTATGGAGTTCAGTGTTGTTGCCACTAGGTTTTTTAAATTCTGCAACCCTAGCTGGAAAGGGAAGTTTACTTTATTCTGAATAAATTTTGCTGATTAATTTCACAAATAAATTTCAAGAGCAAAAAGGTAAACTTAAGAAGCTAAAAAACACCCGCTTGGAGCACTGCTTCTCGTGTCGTATTTGGTGGGGTGAATTCAGTGTTCTATTTTAGCGTGCATTCACGTGGCGTTTTTCAAATTGTCGGAATAAGAAATTTTAGTGTGAAATGTCCGGTGACCAGAGATACCTGACTGATTGAGCTGAGGCAACACAAAGTAATAGCCAGTTGTCGTCATCGTCACACGAAAATTAGTCGGTGCATTACGTCCGTATCAACAATTTACACTGACTGTTGGCAGTGTGGACTTAAGTCAGCTACCCAGCTGTCAGCCAGTACTCAGCTCTGTAAACTTGAAGGCTCCGCTGGTTACCGGCTAGAGCAGTATGAAGACTATTGTACCACTGACTGTTGAGCTCCGTAAGACCCCGACATTTCACACAGCTCGTTGACTACGCAGGTATTGTTATGCTCGTCAACTCGTCGTAAAACTTACATCGACATGTAGAGCTAACGGACCGGAGGGGTTGAATGCAAATTCTGGAAGTCAATTGACACCTTGTTCGTTGTAGCCGTTCAAGTGTGTAGCAATCAAATGGCATTATTTCATAGCACATTTCGCCGCCTTTTGCAACAAAGGAAAGTGTCATCCGTTTCAAAAACAGCACGCTCTTGACACGATGATGACAGTTTTGCATCAGCAAGGTTTGTTCTAAAATACGGTTAGCTGGTATTACAATAAAAACTTGCAACGAAATGAAATATTTAGGACCGATAATATGTTTTGACATGTACGCAACCTTTTGGCGGCAGCGAAAATAGATGATAAAATAATCGGGGGAAAAGAAACTGGTCAAGCTCTGGTGATGTGATCGCCAAGAGCCGACTCAAGAAAACGCATCACAATTAGCAGCAGCCGATTAATGACGGAACACTAACTTTTTCGAAATCTATAAGTAAGTTAATATAATCAAGTAAGAGAGAAATCCCACTGGTTAACTGAACTGCAGACGCGAATTCCGTCTCTGGCTGGTCAGTTTCAACTCCCCACTCTGTTGCCTCCCTCCCCCTACTTTCATTCACCACAACCCAACCCCATCTGCTACCCTTTTCAGATACAATGAGGTACAGACGATGTGAGTCAAATGCCCAGTTGCATGAAAACAGCACCAAATAGTGACTCCGTTATTTTCCCTAAATGTACTGCGTGTATTTTGAGAGTTTGCTATTCATGCAACGCCCCTAATTTAAGGACCATGTCCCTAAATAATATGAAGGGATTAAGGGCACAGTTTTAGTGATATTAATAGAAAACGTTACCGTAGAAGGCAAGATGAACCCTGGAGACAATGCTTCATCAGGTTTAAGTCTTGTCCAACAACAAGTGGTTCACGGGACACAATTTCTTGAGGAAACCAGCTGACCAGTAGTCACAATCACCCAAGGTTCATTGATATTTTTATTTTGCCGTCTGCTGAATTCTGCTAATTGGTCACAATTAAGATGGAACTCCCAATGAAAAAGGTCAAATAGATATGACGGTTTTTGCTTTTGCAATCTTCGAGAGAAATATTTTGTTAAAAAATCTGGTTCATAGCTCAGGCACACATTGGTTCTTCTTGTCCTAGTAAGTAGTAAGTAGGTCTAGGGCTGTATCCAGCCTTCAAGTTATCAAGCAACACTACCAAGTTCAGTTGCTCGTCTGGCCGTCTACACAATCTGTCTATCATTTACACCTTTCGACATAACTTTTCGGCTCACGGAATGCCCAAAAAGTAAAAGGGATATTCTAATCGAGCTGCTTAAGTGCTGTCGGAATACACACGCCATAGCACAATCGTTTAACCCTATTTGTCACCAAGGAAAGCTTTAAAGAAAAACAAAAAACACTGTGATTGTCAATCCTGCTGCACGCTTTTGTTAGGGGTTCAGGGAACAGGTTTTTAATGTTTTTGGGGTTGGAGAGAAGTCCGTTTCGGTTGATATGACGACACAGCATGTGGTTTTTGTTTAAAAAAGCTTCCAACGACCAAACCCCCTTTTTGGCACCAGAAATACAAGTATTTTTGAATAATAAACTGTTTTTGTTTCATACATATTTCATAATGTAATTAATTGCGACGTAAATTACACCACTCATAGCCCATTCGAGCCTCCCAGAGATATTTTCAACCCATCTGCGTAATATTGTGCATATGGTATCGCTGTGTTGACGAAATTTCCCCCGAAGGCTCACTGCGCTACAGCAAGGTATCGTTTATCAGTCTCTGGGCTAAAATGCTGCGTTGTGTGGTGTATTGGCGCAGCAATGTAAGCGACAATGGCATCACTTTCTGCAACCTCCCTAGCGATCGCGCCACATTTAGTGCATGGAGTAGATTCTTATCCACATCAAGGAAGGGCTGACGATAAAATTTATTTAGCAGCAAGATCTGTTCCAGCATTAGTGTAAAGTTGTACAAGTGTACTAAATATACAGCTTTGAACCGCCGTGGGTAAAAAATTACCACATAAAATCCAACACAAAATCAAAACTAAAGTCTTCCTTGAGTGAACTAAATTATTTATCGGTAATCTACCTTTATTCTGACGCTAAAATTGTGATGTGATCTCTTACGTTGGCTTTCAGCGCAATGAAATGCATGTATTGCGTCACCTATTGACTTTTTCCCCGATTCTCCAATCCACTATTCTCTTCCACAAGGCTGCGTACATGTCAAAACAAATTAAAGGAGCATGACACCTAAAAAACAACCTAATTTGTATCAATTTAGATCGAGTAGCTCTACTCCATAACGACACGTACGGTTGCGTTACCTGACACCTGACGGCAGACGGAGGTGTTGAAATTATCCAATGACGTCATCGGTTTCACACGCAGTCTATTCAATAGTTCACAACACGGCTTACTGGTGTCAGCTTATCGCTTGAAGTCATCATTGAACACCAATAAATCATCAAAATTCGATGTAAAAACCTTAAATATACACCGAGTTAGTATAAAAACGTGTTGTTTTATTTCGCTCTTACGGATTTATTGGTATTTGGATACACCCTAGCCTAAAAAGTTCGGCAGGCCAATAAGGCCCGTAGCAGGAGTTAGGGGTCAGTTCGGAGATTATTTCGAAGTATTTTCTGTGAGATACAGACAGGAGAACCTAGATCTGTGTTGTTTGGACTTGTGATTTTTTGAGTTCTAATCCCAAAACGCTTGTTATCCTGGCCAGTGGGTCGGAGCCCGATCAGGTCCGTCGCGGCCGGCCGGATTGACTCCGGCGTTATCCCGGCCAGTGGCTCGGAAACTAATCAGACATCACGAACATAAACCAGCCAAAGTTCAGTGGAAACTAAACTCCCAGTCAAGAAAATACTATACTAATGAGCCAAAGTAATGTGCACGTGATTATGTTAGCCGTGAATTAGCCACGAAACTGCAAATCTACTTACTGCCGCGAATTCAGGTTTCGCTGTGGCCACAGCACCGTCAGGGCAGAAGTTGTACATTGACAATCATTATTTGAGTAATGTAAATGTAAATAAAGATTCCCGGCCCTAAAACCTGGCCGTGGGATGGAAATCGAGTTGTTTCACAACAGTTTCTGCTACCAAACACTAAATTAGGCATGAGCTCCGCGGCCTCGGTGTCCCGCGGTCAATTAGTTTTATTGAACCTGAAGCCGGTACCGCAGTGATTTATTCATTGCTGGCTTCTCAAACCATTTGCACTCGCGAACACTCCAAAGGCATTACAACTTGCATCTAATGAGACAGACTTTGTTTCAGTTTTATATAAGTATTGGTTAATATGAGAATAATTCATTTTGAAACAGAACGCTCAGTGAATAAACGCCAACATGGCAACTCGCAATCCCGACTTAGGACGAGCTAGAGCTCATCAGTCCCGACTTCGCAGGTGGATCGTTAAGTTTTACAGGCTATCAATTCGAACAGGAATACAGTGATGAATAAATACTAGAGAGGCGCCGTGAACAAGCTCAGACAACGGAACGTATGGAGTTATTTGGTAAGCCGGCATTCGTCAGGCACTGTCGACGTCTGCAGGCCACAGACACGGAGATGTTTCACGGCCTCATACTTGCTATTTACAGCGTACATTTCATTCTTCACTACCATGAGCCACTTCCTAAGCATTTCTGACTCTCGAGGAAATAAAAAAACGATATACCTGCTTTCCCCGCAGCTGCTTAGTTCGGACAAGCGGGAACGATGCACCGCAACATAGCGGCATTCACTCTGCATATGAACCACTGACGTCGCTAGCGTCGTTTCTTACCTTCTTCACAGGTTAACGCGACACCTCTTGGCAAGGTAATGTCGACGGTATGCGAGGCGAAGTGGATATAGACCGATTAAGACGGCAAAAAATATTAATTAAATCGTGTGGCATTCTCCTTTAACTGAACTGGTTTCATTTCGTTACAAGTGTTTAGTATTTTAATACCTGCAAACATAATTCCGGAAAAAAAAACATTTGTTGATGTAAAGCTGTCATCACTTCCCGCGAGATGTCGTAACATTTTAATAAATCGCGTCTGCGCGTGTCACGAGCCTACTGTTTTTTTCATAACGACAACCCATAGACCATAGATATCTACATGTAAATACTATAGACCGGCAGCACGCGCTACTGCAGCTGAAAAGTTGACGCCGTATTGGAGAGTGTTACTAGTCACGTGACACAACTGATTGCCGTGTAAAGAAACGGGGTAAATTGCTTTTGTCAAAGCGCGATATCTAACAAACAAAGAGGAGGAAGATGGTAATATTTCCAGAAGCATAAAAACGTGATGTCGCACTTACATGCGTTTTTTTAAGTGTCAATCAGTCGATATGGAAAATATCAAATTAATAGAAGATCCCAACCAGTGGCAAAGTCTCGAATTATCTGAGCGGCTACACGCTTGTTTTCCACTGTGCGGGTTTTATTTTTTCGTTTTTCAAGAGAAAGCAGTAAGATCGCGCAAATTTATCATCTGATTCGCGTTGCTAGAGGCAAATACATTATGCCCAGTAGACGTGCGGCTCTCTTGGGACGTACTTTTGTTGTGCCCCAATAATAAAAGCCTTTGTTTTCAGTATTGAGAATGACTACCTAAAGTTAAAGTACGACACAGGTCGCATTTAATGGGGGGTCTAACTGTGAAAAATGACCTCATTGGAGTCATATAGATAAATAACAGATTTTCAAAGTTCAATAGGGCGTTCTCCCGTTCCGTGACTTTACCAGACGTACAGCGGTTGTGAGCGTGTTATAGTCTTAAAATCGATTGTATAGTTGGGCGATTTCGGTGATTCAAAAGCTATAAGCATGACCAGTATTGGGGAATTCATGAATGTAATTGGTTTATGTTCAAACATTTTTTAACTTGTTTTTAACCCCACAGCCCAGTGAGTCAATGAGATAGGATCTTATTGGAGATTAGAGCAACTATAGAACAAAAGAGAGCTGACCCTCTAACCCAAAGTACCAGAATGTACATAATCAGCCGTCGGTGTAAGATATTGACTAAAGCGGTCATCCGCCCAAAATGTGTTATACAGCCTCACACTTTAGACTAAACAGGAGAACTACGTAATGTAGAGAGCAAGAACACAATTCCTCTCTTGTGCATAGCTCGGGATTGCCAACAGAAAAATATATTTCTCTCACGCACGTTATTCCTCTCTCATGGATCTGAAGTCATCCGGATCATGCACCAGGCACTTGTCGGCATTTTGTACTATCCCATATCGTGTAATTATGACCTCACAAAGAGATCAGCTCCGCTCCCACACATTATTTCGAACCGTTCCTGTCATAGGCCATTGGCCGTAAGCCACGTACGGGAGGCCTAGAAAACCACTTCTGTGACCACTTTAGGGGGGGGGGGGTGGGGGAGCAATTTAATTGAGGTATTTTTGATGTCACTAACCATAGTACTTTATGAGTCAAAAGCTCTGGCGTTTAAACTTGCACATTTTTTTTGTAAAATTTGAGGTTAGAATTGTGCCAATTCAGCAAATTCTACATTGATTTAAAAAAGTTATAAAAGAAGAAATTTAAATATCCATAAAGGATGATACTGCAGACAATATTCCTACAGTCATAATAAACATTTAGTTTGTTACATTTTCAACTGAAATGTAGAATTATGGAAGAAATATGAATTTATGGGAGCCACCTGTTGGCGAAAAATACAACTATCATTTATAGTGCTTTTTGCTGTTTTTACTGTTGATAAAACTATAATTATCAAACTGACTATGTTTTATCTTCATTTTGTCTGCCATACAAAAACAATCATTGCTACAAGTCCAAAGCATAGAATTTTTCAAAAAAATTGAGACAAAAAGTATAGAATAAGAACAAATGCAATCCGATGAAGTACAAAAAGTCGAGAAATTAACAAGATAAAAAACCATTACTAGAGACGTAAATATGAAAATAGAAAACTATTACACAAATCACCAGGCTCAATGGGCTAGTTACTAGCATGGTCTCTGTCTCCTGAGAAGATGTCTTTCCAAGTTCCACCGGCTGGGATGTATGTCCATCACACCGCTACACATCATCTGACTCAATTCCATCACATCACTCACTTTGACATTCTGACAGTTTTTGCAGTTGCACATTTCAGTGCATATTAGTCCAGCATTTACACAAAAACAAATGTTTGTTTAACAACAATTCACTCTGACTTCGTTTTGGACTAAGATACTGTAGAATAGCGTAAATTATCTGTTATTTCGTAGGTGCACTTGCTCTGAAAATTACCTTCAAAACACAGATGCAATTGATGTCGGAGTTCAAGCAACGGAGCTTCGGTGCTCTGCGCATTGATCCATAATTGAATTAGGCAGACACTGTTGTCATGAAAAAGTGACAGCAATTATGTACATTAATGCCACAACACCTACACATGCACACCAAAAGTGAAATAATAAGAATGTTAAAGTTATTTTTTATTTTACTTACAGAAATTAACCGGAAACATCGTGTAAAGACCTTTTCCTCCACACTTTGTGAGAGAAGCTTTGTTAAATCCCTTGTACTCGTCTGGTACGTACTCACAATCTACGTTACAAACTGTCCTGTCTTCTGGCGTGTCTAAAACGTCTTCTCGTTTGACTCCGCTCTTCATACGAAACGCCTTCATGCACGAGCAACTTGAACCTTTTAAGAAACCCCACAGATGACCCAAGTCTCTGCATTTTACTAAACAACCGTCCAGGTGGTTTTTGCCTTCCATATCGACTTCTTGGAGATGGTATTCTAGTTTGTCTTTGTAATTATCTTTGAGTCGTAAACAGGTGACTAAAATCAGAAAAAGTAGTCACATGGCAGCACCTTCGTTTACTGCTTGAGCGCATGTACTACTTGACGAAACTTGTACATGTACATGGACACGTAAACACACGCAAAACGTCGGATCAACATGTAATTCCAATTCCGTTCTGCAAGTCCTCGGGTCCTGTAGTCCTTGTTGCTATGCTCCCTCGTCCCTGTGTTCTCCCGGCCCTATCTGATAAGTCCCTGGTCGCCAAACAAAATCTGAGGGCGCTAAAGATAACATCAAGACCGTTTTCCAAAACTTCATTCTCAAAAGCTGACGCAAATAACTTTTTTCCCATTTCTCCCGGCAAAATAAGCACTGTCAGGCCCGAAGGAAAGCAAAAAATACTGGGGGGCGCACAAAACAATTCGGGATCGCCAAACCCCCTGTTCTCCGGATGTCGCCATATCTGTACCAAAACCCTCACCTCAGCCAAAGGGGGAGCAATTCCGGTGAGGCAACTATCACGATTCGAGTAACCTGTGAACCTGTGAACCTGTTTCACGGAGAGTACGAATGGCCCTAAGTCAACCGCATTAACATTCGTTTTATTATAGACATTCTTTGAAGGATTTTTTTTGAAAATTTGAGGTGTCGAGGTCCCAGGTATAGTGTCTTTGGCTCTGTTTTAACAGCCCCTGTTGAAACACGGCCAGTTTCTGATGTATGGGGAAAATGGCAGTGTGTCCCAAAAATGTGCACACTTCAATGTCTGGAGTTCGAAGTCACTTCCCGTGGATCACTGAGATTCTGCGCAGGTTTTCTGCATGGTTACACCTTATTTTTAACGTGAGTGCGTCTGTCATGACGTGCTCCGTCTTTGCAATGTGCACGAAAATGAAACAAACAATTCAGTTTTGAAGAAGAAAATTCATTGGTGATTACCACTGGAAACTAAAAACATCAAAGAAGTGCAAAGACATAAAATAATGAACAGTGAGTTTACTTAGATATATTTAAAAATTTAAACCTCCTCGATCTGCCATTTGTGAATTTTAAGCACTAATCTGATTCCTAGGACAGTAAACAATTAATTTATTGCCATTTGAATTGTGAGAACATTTTGGGACTCTCTGTACTGTTGTCCAACATTCATCAATATTCTTGAGACTTGTTTCAGTTGGACAAAAATCGTGTAAGGTACTTTACTATTTGGCGATCTGATGATACATGTTGATCGAATTTTCCGAATCTCAGCCTGCAACTTAGTTCAGTGAAGCATCATAATCTCTTACACGATCAGCTTCTAATTGTAAAATCGTCTATGTATCAGTCCATTTTTAGATACATATTTACTCGTAAATCAGAAACCAACAATCGATTCCATGAGCAAAGCGTTAACCTTAATTTAAAGACTTAATTCTTTTTATCTCCTTTTGTACCTAAGTCAAAAGGCAATGCATTTATTTTTGATTTTAATCTTGAGTACATTTTTGACAACTGTCCGAATTTCATCAAGGTATTTGAAAGTCATTTTAGATAATCAAAGTCTTCTAAGGGCATTGTACTATTTGTAGATCGGTGTTAGTGTTTTTACAAATTAGGCTGTAACTAAATTCACTACATCATTGCAAATTTTACAAGATTAGCTTCTAGTTGTCAAAAATCATCCATGAGTCTGTCGATTTTTGTAGATGAACATATAACGGAATGTAGATGGCAATTTCCGCAGGCATGCTCGTCGATTTTTGATGGGCAACCGGGGAGAACATGGGAGATGGGGCTATAGCGATTTATTTTCTCGTTGTGAACTCAAGAATGACACCCCTCAAGTCTATGAAAATACCAATGCTCGAACTTACTGCAGCACATCTTCGACATTTCCTCATTGGATAAATGCACATTTATACCGACTAACTTTATTTTTGATCTGGTCCTAAGCTCGTTTTACAATACCTTGCGAAGAAATCATACTGATTAAAAGTATTTGTTACAAACAAAACTCAAGGCACAAAAAACATCTGAAGTTAGGGATTGGAATTACGTTCCTTCGAAGCTGCAGAATTGATTGGACTGTTAGTTCCGAAAATTTGCATATGTCGCTTTGATATGTTTGTCGTGTAGTCATCAAGTCAGTAGTTAATATGGATGTACTTGTTATGCACTGACCTGTGCGTTTAAAGAAAACGAAACATGATGTATGAATCTGCTGCATGGTGGTTTGTGAACTCAACCAATTTTGCAAACGTCACTAATGAAACCTCGCACAGCACGGTTTCAATCCTATATATCAAATAAAGATTGCATTGCAGTAAATCGTGCAAACTTGTTTAGACGGATGTAATGGAAAAACTGTTTCTGTAGCAAAATGAACTTGTCCACTTAGGGTGTGGAGTCCGCCTGGTAGTTATAACAGAAATTAAGACATCATGCACTTGACATCTGGACCCGGTTGCATAAAACTTGCTATCCGGCGTATAATTCCTTATCCGGATAACTATCAGGCGTATAAATCTTATCCGGCGTATACATGTAAGCTCTTATCCGCCGGATAGTTATACAGACTTTTATGCAACCGGGCCCTGTATTACCCACCACAACACTTTGCCATCATTGAATAAAATAACAAATCCTTGTCCTACATCATCAGCTTTCAAAACGTGTAGGTGTTGAACAACTTCCAGAATACGTGTTCCACGTTTCATGAATTAATGTCCGGTATGTCCGTTTAAGGTAACTCTCGACTCTGCGTACTTAAAAATACTGGTCTTTAACCTCCAGGTCCGTATAAAATACCGTTCCAAAAATTTTCAAACGTCACAAATAAACTTTTGAAACTGTTGTCGTTATGTTGTGTTTTTAAAAGCAATGCAATAAAACACGTAAACTTCATAATTTTGTCAAGTTTCTCTGTTTAGGCGGATGTAACGTAAAAAATAATTCTGTGATCGACAACACCTACATGTTTTGCAGATTTGTAGGAAACGAAGACCAAATTGAAAAACATAGAAATTTTAAGGGTATTGAGGGAAAAACAAGCTGTGTCTAACCCCTCCCCTAACAAGAAGAAAAATTAAATTTTCAACTTACATCGTGGAGCTGGCCTGGTAGTAATTGCAGAAATTAAGACCCCATGCACTTTTGCATTATGGTTGTCGCTGAACATCTTTACTGCCCACCACAATACTTTGCCCTCATTGGCGTGAATAAGAAATCCTTGACCTACATCATAAGCTTTATAAGCACCAAGGTGTTGCATTACTTCCGCAACGCGTGTTCCACGTTTAGCAAAATAGCTTAAATGCCCGTCTACGACATTGTCTTTCGATGAGTACCGAAAAAAATGGTCATAAATCTCCAGTTCCGTTTGGTATGTAGTTCTTTTATATGCAAGGTTAACTGCAAATAAAGAGCAAGACAATCACTTGATGTAATGTAAACATGTTTTTAACTCAGCCCCAATAATACACCTGCAGTCCTCTCGTCTGTGGGGGAGCCCCATTTAAAGGTTACGTCTTTTAAACTATTTTTGAGATATTCACCGCATTCATTTAGTGGCCTCTATGCTCTCAAGACAAAACTGTGTTTAAAAGGTACCTTTAGTCATAACGAAATTACGTGACACTCAAAAAGTTAGTCAAGGGTGTGCTGAAGAAAAAAAAACAAAAACATTATGGGTTCAAGGAAAATCATAATTCCTATACTCAGGTTGGCTGGAATTCAAGTCTGAATCACCTTCTATCATACTCCTTGCATAACATGGCCGTAAATTACTGCATTTTCAAATATTGTCTCCTTGATCGTGTAATCTATTATGCAGCTACGGATTAGTTTTATTTTTGTATACATTCCCTCATTTTGGAAACTTGCTGAGCTGAATAAACTATTTTTGTTCACAGATCTATATATCTATATTTATACATGTAGGAGCAACCTTGTTTTCAGGGTCGTATAAAACGTGGATAGGTGCCTCCTGCATGCGTAGAGACATTGGTCAGTTTACCTTGCTAGATGTCTACAGCGTTGCCGAGCACTACAAGCAGATGTGACGACTGATAGATGTCCCCACGGCATAAAAAGATGACGTCACATGTTCAACCCACTTACACCATCATTTTCATGACAAGGAACAATAGCCAAAAACGTAACTGTTCTTGAAGGCTTGCATGTTCATCAACAAAGATATCTCAAGGACATTATTTCAACAAAATATTGCAATTGACATGAGTACTATTTTCCAACTAAATGCGTACAGGAAGTACCTTTTTAACAAGCCATTTTCGCAGCTGTATCTAAGTGAGTAAGCGTTGTGGCTTAGTGGTATCAGCGTCCATTTCTTTCAGACAAAGTTGCGGATTCGAGTACCACTGGAGCGAACTGATAGACCCCTGAGTCAGGTCTAAAGATCAGTTCGGTTTTTACTACGTAGTAATATAGCATAATTATAGTTTCAGGTGATCGGCAGCTGGCCCATCTAAGCGGTCTCTCTACGTCAGATACAAAGTTCACCGGTAAGTCTGAAAATTTCTTTCTAAACATGTTTTGCAAATTTCTTGTATTCGAAGATCAATGATCAAAACTCAGAATATGCCAAAACTCAATAAAGAATTTAAAATGTATTGAATCCCATAAGGGTGTTTCAGGAGTTGGCGGTAAAACCCACCGAAGTCGTATTAGTGTTTTTCAGGTGAGTCGGTATGAATTTATAACTAGGTCCTTCCTGCAATTTTCAAACATTTATATGATAAAACTATCAACACATTATATGACGCAAATCCTCTCGGTTGATTTGCTTTCAGCATAAGCACGCTCATGTCTCAGATTGGTATCAAGTAGCAAGAACAACGATGTGGCGTTGACACGCGCCTCCGTGCATGTCATACAGTACGTTTGTGACTTCAACGAGAAAATGCTGGTAGATATGATTCGGAAATGCTCTTTTCCAAGCAACAAATGAAATCCTTTTGATAACAAAGTGGCCAACTAGGAGGTGGTGTAGTCAAATTAGAGCAATTTATGTATAACGGTGGCGTTACATCTCATAGCTTTTTGTCAATTTTCGTTAAAGTCTTGTGAATGATGTGATAAAAGTAGATAATGAAAAATACGCAAACATAACTGCGATGAACTCCTAAATGAAAGTTCGATATCTGATATCGGTTGGCGAGAATGGCAACTGCGATCAATACTAGAATATCTTCCTCCATACAAAAATGAAGTGCACGTACGTTAATCAAATACTCCAAATACTTCCAGGAGTCATGCAAAATGTACACTATGCTTAACAGTGAAGTTAGATATGAGGCTAAGACCTGAGCTAACAAAACTTTCACTTTAAAACAGCGCGGCTGATTTGCATTTGCATTCCAGACGCGTTACAAATGCTGATCGGATTGTCTCGATCGCTTCTTCTGATGACGACCTAGGGCATTCGTTTCGTATCATGTCGTCGTCTACGTATTTCTCATTACTATGCAATCTGTTTTGTCGGAAGGAATAATAATCACTTGCAGGTATCTTATAGGCATCTACACAAGTACAGGGACATCTTTGTGGGAGTTTCGCTCCTGAAATGCTACTGCAGCGGTGACAAATGTTTGTCTAACAAAATTGACTAATGACATACAGTAATTGCTTTTTGCTTCATCAGAAGGCGAATATGATTGGATCTACATATAGCAGGGTTGGCACACTAAGGATGGCCTGGGATGTTGATGTGAACAAGGTGCCTAAGCGTGATCTTGGCAAATGACAGTCAGTAAGCATAATATTGCCACGGCCATGTTCTTCATGATTATGACCACATCCTCTGAAAAGCCATTGTTCGGGAAAATCTCAATAAGTATGTGGTGCCATTTTTCGCAAAATCTTATACGCTTCTTCAATATACCAAGGTCTGTTGTCGGTGATAATTTCCTTCGAGAGTATGAGCAGACATACTTTGCGTTGGGTTTAAGTAATCAAACTGGCGAGACGTCTTTTAAAATCTGTCTAACTTAAAGGGATGGCCGGCTAAAGTCAAATAATTTACGGCGTTGTATTCTCATGTATATCAATGGCCTGGAGAATGTTCCAAGAAACCTGACTTAGCTAAACTAAAGTTTGAAGTTGTGTCAATTTTAAGATAAAACATTTATTGGTTTTATGTCTTTCCAAAAAACGCGTCTTTGAGACTAGCCTGATGTGGAAATTTCAAATTGTGAAAGTTGAGACAAATGTTAGACAGTTTCTTGGAACGGGCACAGGTTCGTCCGTGGGTTAGTTGAATGATGTGTGCTGAAACGGTGCTGTTTGGTCGGAGTCTCAAAACTCTCCAACGTTCTACAGGCTTTCCTCAGCTCCTTGATGTCGCCGCGTGAGTTCGTAACGTGAAATGATCGTGATAGAATGTCGGGAGTTACAGGGACTACGAACTTGCCACGATTTTATCAGCGATTTCAATAAATCATTACCCACTCGGGTGGTGGGGACAATAAACATGATAATTACGCCTGGTCTGGCAATGGAACTACTTTTAAATGAATGGTGAGATGCCTTGAACGTCAACACATCGTTCATATATGAAACTTTTTTCGGCGGCATTAAGTATATAGAGTAAAGCACTTTTTCAACAAGTATGTTTAGTTAACCCAACATATACAGAATAAGGAGGTTCAGGAAAAGCACAATCGAGTCCATTATAACGTAAACCTGTCGTTCATGACGTTCTATCGCTACAATATACTCGTTCTACAATTCGTTTTTACGAACACGGAAACAGAACTGAAACACAGCCGTGTTTGTGGATGGTATAACCACCAAATATCTGTGACGCTGTCGAACCGCCGTTCAGCATTGATCGTAATGTCTTAAAAAGTTCACGATAATTCTCGTGGAAAATAGATGGAATTTTGAAGCAAAAACTTTCGTAAATTTTCAACAATTTTAGTCTGAAACCTCTTTACCCCTAGGTAATTCTAAAAGTTACTTGAAACTCGGCTAATCTGAACGAAGTTACTTCAGCTAAAACTTCACCGATACTTACGGTGAGAGCACGTACGGAGGTCGACATTTTATGAAGATTTCAATTTTTTTGTTAGTTTAAATCCATCGGAAGAACAAAAAAGTGAAAATAGACGTTTTTTTCATTAAGCGACTCTTATCTTAACGCCATCACCTAATGTGTAATAGCGTGAAATCGCATGAGACCGGTCAAATAAAGACTTGTGGTTTACTCAGGAATTTCGACCGACCCGAAAATGAGGGGGAAATTGCGGCCGATCTATCATGACCAAAACACGTTACTGTATGTATTTGGCAAGTTTCACGCTTTTATGGTCTGTATTGAGCTGCAGCAGAATATCGCGTCGGGCGTAGTACATGTAGCTGTCTCTATTTAGATATTACACCCTCAGACATTCTAAATTCTTCTCGGTCTGAACAATGAGTATAGCTCATTGGTCTGAGGGTCGGTTGGCAGGACTTCTATACTCTTAGAATATCCAGTCGCTATCAACGGCCTGGTACAAAGCATTCACGGCGGCAATCTCCTTGCATGGTCCTTACTGATTTTGAAAACCAAAGACCAGGTTTACATTGACGCTGTTAACCAAAACGTCAAGATTATTCTTCAGATGTGAAAGAGTTCAGTAAAGAGCTGAAAGTATCAAACAGAACCGTTTAGTTGTCAGGCCATTATAAATGAATGGACTCGTAATCTCAACTTTCTACAAGCACGCGGTGACGGTGTGCTTGTGACTTCTTTGCCAAATCGTAGGTGTAGACCTTTGATATTCCAAAAACTGTTGTAATACGAACAGTTTCGGTAGGTGCGATATTTTTTTTCGATGTTAACGATATTTATTTTTCATATACTGAAAGGAAAGCTCACTGAGAGTCTTTTCTAGCAGGCGTGATGTGCGCTGTAGTTTCGTATTTGTGTTCTAATTTCATACCACCCTCTGAAAGAGCGCCACCTACACTGAACTATGGCCCAGTGGAAACTTGACGAACAACACACGGAATCCCGTGGGTTGGGCATCATTGCGCATGCTTGATCGGAGGTTTATCGATCTCATTGCCACTACTTGCACATGCCTTGTGCGCATTGTATTTGCTTGAGCTTCACAAGGGTTCGGGTTCGGTTGATTTTGTTTACTTCAATCACTGCCCGTTTAAATGAATAGCAACTATTCAAGTCAAAGGTGGTCGCAATTCTACGTAACAGTAAACTAAAAGGGGGCTTCCCAGATTTTAACCAGTGGGAACTGAATGTCCTTACTTTAACCATTGAGAAGCAATGATAAACAGCATCCACATTGCTACCTTTCGTAACACTGTGAAAGATTGTAAGTTGATAAGATTGAGAATTATTGTGTGCAAACGAATCTAAATATGTTTACGATTCACAATTAACATTACGTGAAAGTATGTTGTTCTAGAGGTCATTATTTAATATCATCACACAGCAATTTAAAATGCCTAAAACACTCTTCACCAAGTGACTTTATTGCCAGTACCAGTTCATACATTTATAGCATAGCATACACAATCGTGAATTCAATATCCTAAAAGAGAGAAACTGATGTATGGAGAGCAGTGGTCTGGCTACAATGGGACCAAATTTTATATAATGGTCTTTCAAATGATTTAGGAGGAAGATAAGCAGGCGTCAAAAACACAATAAAATAAACAAGATCAAAGCACAGAACATTGAAATGATCCCACAGCTGCACAACAAGCGCAAGGTTTCTACATGTAGGTGACGTTATAAGTATACGCCGTGTGCATGTATGTACTTATATGGGCACATGTCGTCGTCTATGGAATATAAAACTATTTCTTAAATTTCATGATCAAAGAAGTCCAAAAATTACAGAAGTGAAGATGAAAACCAAATTGTCATTAAGTGGCGATGCGGTTGTCTAATCCTAAATACATGTAAGTTGTCACGTTGTAAGAATATGTTTGTCAAACTCCCAAAAGACGTTGCAAGGCTGTTTAAGATATGCAGCAGCCTAGACAGAGATGACAGCAATATGCAGCTAAACATGAATGAGTTGGCGCATTGAAAGTTCATACAGACTCGGCTAGGCAACACACAAAGGCGTATTAATAAAACAATATGTCCCCAGACAAACCCCCCTTTTTAAACAGTCAACTGGGACACTTGTTTAGCTAGAAAAAGGGTTCACAATGACACACCTTAATTTTTTTTTTCATGTCAACTTCAAAAAAACATATTGTACGAACGATAACAATGATTTCCAATGGTCTGGTTAACCATCCTTTCCAATCTTGACAAACGCATACCCAACTTGCAAATTAGTCGCCCGACAGAGGATTTGCCGAGATTTCCGACAAGTTTGAAGTGAAAGCCTGGGTCGAAGAAGCGTGGTCTTAGAGGGAGTTTATACAGTGGACGAAACGACGCGTTGCCGTGCTACTGAGGTTGAATAAATTCAAAATAAAACATATTGCTTTGGGGAGGATGCGGTTTCTTAGAAAAGCTTCCTCGATACTCAGGTTCCCAAAAGGTTTTTGCGATCTTCTAGTAGTTTTATAATATTGACACTAGCTTTCGTTTCACTTCTTCTGTTTCTGATGTATGACTTCATGCCGAAAGTGATTTCAAGTACATGTACGCTAGCTTAGCACATTTTTTGAGTCTGACATTTGGCACGCCTTTTCGAGTTTTTACCCCAGTCGAGTATAAAACGAGATTGGAGTCTGAGTTCCACTTTGAGTTTGAATTTGGCCCCTGGCCCTGGTCTTTGCCACTTGGAGCATTAATTTGTATTGGATGCGGTGTTTTGGGCAATGACCCTCTTTGAAGACAAGTTCGTTAGGTGTTTTTGTTGCTTGTACGCCGTGCTTGATGTTTTGTTGTAGGCCTTGGCTTATTACACTTTCAGCCAATTTCATGAAGGTGGTTAAACTTTTAAACTAGTGGTCTAGTAAAACTTGATTTACCTCCAGTTTAGACCTAGTCTAAGTCACATTTCATTTCACTTGCGGCGTCCTTATTCCTTAGACATCTATATTAAGAACTTAAACTACGTGTAACTTTAGACTTATACGGTATAGGCGTGGTCAACCGTGCAGCTGAATTATGACTCGGTGTGCATCACCGACGCAATTTTAGACTATTTCAGTTTTGAAGTTTATGACGGCACACGATTGAACGCAGACCAGTACGTTTTGCTGACAATCCTCCTTTTTAGAATACGACTGGTCAAGCAAGGCGTCATCTTCCCAAGCGCTACGGCCGGGATTGAAGACAGCATGTTCATATCCTTCTAACCAAGTTTCACATCAATTGGTCCCAGATATAAGGTTGGTGGACACGCTGAGTTGCCCTTGGACGAAAACGATAAGCAGTAAAACATCCTGAAATCAATTTGGGCATTTAATAAGTTGCGGCTAATCGTGGACTCGTATCTTTATGTGTGTTGGGCACAAAATGAAAAATGTCCTCTCGTAATATTCTAGATCTGCCACTGTGTCCTTCACCGTTCACTGATGTAATTTTCTTTCTGGGTTTTCACAGGGTTTTCACTGAATATTTCTTGGAGGGAATCTTTTGCTCACGAAAAAAATTTTTATGCCTGTTAAGCAAATTTCTGCACGGATTGTACTGCTGTGTGTCATTTATACGAATATGATGAAGATGCCATTGAGACACACTCAATCATATCATAAAGGTGATTTTACAAAACCAGGTTTAAGACTTAACTTGCATTTCACAAACATAGTTTAAAAATTTGAAAGTCTGGTTTAGTTAGACATAAAGCAGGTTTTGTAAAACCAGGTTTAAAGTATCCAATCCACCCTACAGTATTTATCCGGATTAGCCCAACAAAGAAACTATTGAAGTGCTTCAATGAAACCTTGATCTCGTGGGTACACAATGGTACACAGCAGTAGAATCAGTGTAGACATTTTTGGAAATGGGCTAAAAGCTTTTCTCAATTGGTAAAATGTTTCCTCCCATAACTAATTAAAGTAAGACCCAATCACATAGTCGTGAACAAGAAAATTGGTGTCAAATCAAGTCAACGTAAGCAGCAGCCTTGGGGAAATATTGCTTCAAGATACATTGTACAGGCCTAAAAGAAAATTTCATCAGTTTAACATTTGCCAGAAAAGCGTTGTGGCAGATCTAGGATATCATGACGAGATATTTTTCATGTTTTATTATCTTTGTCCAACACAAGTACACACATTAAAGTACTTGCTCTCGAGGACCATGTAGTAGATAAGTTTTACACTTAACATATTTTTTTATCTTCTATAAATAAAGTTATTATTATTGTTATTATTATTATTATTATTATTATTATTATTATTACCCACAACATAGCAAATGCACTCTTATATTTTGATGTCATTTTACTTTTCTTTGCAGCCAATGGTGATTATAGGGGCAGATCCAGGACTTTGAGTTAGGGGGCCAAGGCAGAGTATTAGCCAACAATTCGCTTCCCGAACTGCCAAATGGAATCTGGAAGAAAAACAAGAAATACATGTTAAGATCATGAAAAAACATTAAATCTCAATTAATTGTGTGATTTAATCAAATGCCATATGTATTAAAAACATGCAATGATTTAGTGAAACAAAATAACGATGGATATCTGGCTATTTTCAGCTACAATAAGGATTACTTTGGCCATAACTAACATTTTTTTCGTATTTTAAAATGCTTAAATGTTAGAAGTACCGTTGCTAAAACAAGATCATCACACAAATATCTGCCAGAGATGAAGGAGTTCTGTCAGTATTATTGGATAACATTAAAAAAATCTAGATTTGTATCCTGAGTGAAAAAATGCCGTGACCATAAGCAAAAATGTCTTTCGTATTCTCCGTAGACCCTGTATTCTCTATAACCCCAAATTTAAATTTTTAGAACATGGTTTGTAACAAAATGTATCTAGGTGCATTTACTGAGGAAATGGACACAAATAAACTCGCATGCAAAAGAAAAAATGCATTTTTATTGATGGTGGGATTTGAAGCAAGCTTAGCTCAAATTACTTTTTAGGGTTAAACTCATTATTAATAAAACTGGAATGTTCTTTGATCATTCAGAAGTGTTTGAATTAACAAGTAAATGAGTTCTGTTTCACTGCTCAAGTATTCATCCACTTATAAACAGGTATCTGCATATTTTGTGTTCTTCGTAGCCCCATTTATGATATCTGTGCTTTGTGAGAATTGCATACAATGTTTACTGAAGATAAAACATGTTTTCCCGTGTTTCCTTGATGGTAGTCAATTGGATTAGGCATTCCTTCCTTTTGACAGTGATTTGACTCAGTCTGACGATAGTTAAGTGTTGAGTATGTCTAAGGATTAAAGCCCATCTTCAACCATTGTACCTGTAAATTTGGCTCCTACAGTATGGTAATAGCATCGCTCTGAGCCCACAAGTGCCATAAATTGCCAAATGAAACGAACTGTTTGGCGTGTTGGCTTGCTTTTGTCTACGTTACTGCGAGATTCGCCGCTTAATTTAAACAGCTGTGAATAACACCCCCACGCAATGGTGACGAGCTTACATTTGCGTGATAGAACTCGCGTATTCATATTTCACTAAAGCTTTGCTAGGACTATCTGATTAGCCCAATACATCTAAAATAAAAAAATCCGCTGAAGTTAGGCTTTGAGTACGATCTCTATGTCTTATTGGTTTACTCACGCCTTGTGAAGCATACACAAGTGTGAATCTTTTTATATGATGTTCAGTGATTAAATACACGAGTTAGCAATAATTAACTTTCTCGCTCCTAAGTCACATTTAAGTAATTTTTTCCAAAATTGATGCGACAATACCAATGATGTATTCCCCGTAGCCCACATTTCTCTTTATTATTGCAACAGGCCAAATCTCAAAACCTAAATGAGGATACCTCACAAAAATTTAACTTGACATTCCATATACAATTTTGATTCCAATGAACGCAGTCTCAAAGATTAAATGAAAATTTCATAACATGCCATTTCTGAAACAAAAGTGTGCAGCCTGAATTCCGATAATCAAAAACTGCACCACCTTGAGAATTTGAGCATACCAGAGCTGTCATTCTCATATTAACCATTTACTATGTGAATGCCAAACGTGTTACATAATTGCACAAATTTTCTCCCAAAATCATTAACATTACCATAAAGTGAATACCTAGTACTATCAAAAACGTTAAAATCATACATACCATGCTCACTACATGTCATGATATCATGAGCAAGTCCTGTCAGTCAGTATTATATGCACCTCTCGCATTAAAGTACCTTGGATATTACTGATATTTTATTCTAGCTTCAAAATACTGCACTGAAATTCTTTTCTATGAACAGTAGATGATTTTGGAGCAACATATATAGTACGTCAAGACCATCATAAACAATTCTTATCATGTCAGGAATCTCAGATAATGTGTTGATGACTGATTTGTATAATGCTGCTTTAACAAAGACCCAAACTCTTGAATATCTATTGTAATATGCCCTTTTAGCTCTGGGATTTTCAAATGCTAAAAAACCGTCAACTGCATGTTTAAACTGGCCGTTTTATTTTGTCCAGGTGATTCCTATAATATCACTTTCCATAAGCTCGTTCATCAGATCGTGCATACATGTATGTGGACTATTCTGTTTCAACTTGATTCCTGATACTGTGAGTTCCATATTGGTATTCTAAGGCCTCGGCCAAAAACCTAATCGTTATCACACGACATGTGGTCATGAGTTTCACCGTCTTCTCTTATGATGACATATATAATGTATTTGTCACTAATCTGGAGTTCACTCAGTTTCATGCGTTCTTTGAGAACTCAGTTGAAAATGACAGCAATTCAAGTAATGCATGTGTTGATATGGAGCTGGACGCTGAGATCATAAAAGACGAAATTATACAAACTATCGGTAGTATGAAAGACGGAACTTCGCCAGGCTGTGATAAAATTAGCATTGGGTTCTAAAAGTTTGCTGATATAAGTTGGTAGATTCGCTGTTTCATCTTTTCAACTACATTTTTTTGAAAATGGGGTGTTTCCAAACGAATGGACAAAATCCCTCATGGTACCGATATTTAAGGGCGGTGCCAAAATTCCTTAAAATTTCAGAGAAATTTCCCTTATGCAAGTCACAGCCAAAATATTCATTGACTTCAAAAATGATCGGAAATAGAAAACGTAATTAGTATGTCTCAAGCTGCGTTTAGGAAAGCGCATAGTACGGTGGATCACATGTTTGCTTTATATACATTAATAACTAAATACTTGTCACGAGAGAAAGGTAGATTCTATTGTGCTTTCGTGGATTTTAAAGCCGCTTTTGACGGTATATATGGAGGTGCATTATATTTTACCGTACTCGTCCACTTTACCACCCAGGACGCTTAAATTGGGAATCTAAAAAACAGGAGTTGGCGGTAATCCGAGCATGGGCGGTTAAACGCGAATTTTTTTAAAAGTCGGGAGTTGTTGCTTACCGATTTTACCGTCACGGAGCTACACTGACGTCGGACTTAACCGTAGCAGTTAAAATATAGGTCGGGGGATGGAAGGAACGGACTTCAACGGTCTGCGCACACGATATAGCAGCGTCGTGATCCTGAGCGTGATTGGGTTTTTACGTACCTACTGTAGGTCGCTGCTGGTCATCTCATAGAATTAAGGTATTCCTAGAGGTAAGCGTGCGTTCAGTAGGGCAAGTTTCTTGAGAGAAAAGACAGATCAAACACGACTCCACTAGTTCGAAGTGTATTTTAAGGGAACCACTTGATTGTGTAAAGATTTGATTCCTGCTGGATACTTAGGCAACCAAGCACGTGATAATGATTGAAAGGTCTTCTTACTGAATACTTTGAACTTGGATAGGCATCAAACACATGCTAATGATTGACAGGTCTTCTTATTGAATACTTTGAACAGTGTAACAATTTATATACATTGTATACTTCTTTTTTAGTTCAAAGCCAACACCGATGTTGGTCAAAGCACGTGCTAAACAATCGGGCGATACTACTTTTAGGCAATGGGGGTACTCGGTCAGCTGCCAAAATGTAGCAAAAACACATCTTGTAAAAATTCATCAGCCAAATCAAAAGTTCAAAAAATAAAAAAAGTTTTTGGATACGTGTGGCGTGGACAGAATGTTCGACTTGCGTTAATGACAAATTGATTTTTGCGCTCCTGCGTTTGGATGGGCGCTTCCATTTTGGTGTCAGGAGTGATAGTCATTAAAAACATGCGTTTAACCAAGACAGGAACAGCAAGACAAGTTGGCTTGTCAAAATGGACCATTAGTCTTTTCTTGTTTCAATGCTCAGGGTCGTTATGTTTCGTGTACTATCACGGGGAATCACAGAAAGGTTGGGCACGGACGTGATATCCCTGCTTTGTTTGTTCTTCTACAGCAAATGAAGTACATTCGACAAGCGCTGTCTCAGTGATCTGTACATGTCGACACGAGTTGTGCGCCTGAACCAAGGGAAACTATTGTCTCTATCAGTAAAGGGCATGAAGATACGGGTATTTTACAGCCATAGTAAGGCAACGTCCCAGTTCTGTTCAAGCTGATTGATTGTCACAGGAAGGTAAGCGAGTTTTGCAAGTTTTGGAATCTTAATTTTGTGCTATGAACGTTCACAGAAGTACAGATACTTTTACGGAAATCTCGATCGTGAAAAATTGGGGGTGGGAGATAAGCCGAGCATGGGCCGTAACCCGGACCAGTATGGAAAATTAAAGAACAATTGCATAGAAGGTAAGATGTATAAGATAATCAAACAATGTACATGTACGCTGAAGTAAAATCGTGTGTGAGATTGAATGGTGGAAGCAATGCGTAGTTCTTTGATTGTCCGAATGTTTTAATCAAGGCCCTCAGCTATCACCGTTTTTATTTAATTTGTTTATAAACAATCTCGAGCAAGAATTAGAATCCCGTGGCTTTGAAAAAATAATCCATGGGATGAGCTGAATTATTGCATCTGCTGTTTGCTGATGAATTGGTTTAATTTTCTTATAGTGTGAGAGGACTGCATAAAAAATAAATATGAGTATTGTCAGAAATGGAAATTTATTTTTAACATGTCGAAGATGGGATGTTACGACCGTATCAAAAATGGATGTATGATGGGAATATTGTTAATATTGTAAATGCATATAAACATTTAGGATTAATGTTCACTACGAAAGGTTCGTTGTCTTGCGCACAGAAAGCTCTCACTACAGGCTGCTATAGCAGTAATTTTAATGAGGACAAATATCAATGGTTTTAATGCAATCCCTATTAAAGTTAATTTGAAATTATTTGATTGTAAAATACAGCCGATGGGCGAATGTATTGAAATAGCCTACAAAAATTTTGTAAAGAAATTTTAGCACGGCAGTTTTATGGGCTGCTAGATGTGAGATGGGTCGTTACTGCTTGAATGACAATAGAATATGTTAGAACATGTGTTGAGTCAGAATATTATTTTGTTACCGAATGTCCCTTTTACGATAACCTTAGGGAAAGGTATTTGCCCGCATGGAGCTACAACAATCCCATTGTTACGAAACTCAACGGACTCATGACTATGGAGGAATAAGACCTTATATGGTCAACATGTACATGTAAATATGTTCATTTCGCATTCAAGTTAAGAAGAGCTTGGGTTACTTTTAGTGTTTGACACTTACCTGTGTTGTATTTGATGATAGGATTAGTTATTAACTATATATATGTATATGTATATATATATATATATATATATATATATATATATATATATATATAGGTTTTGTTTTCTACATGCAGCTTTATAACAAACAAATGATTCAGTGGGAGATCTAAGACAATTCTTGGCAAACGTTAAGTCAATTATAATCCCGGAATTTCTTAGAAAATCGTTATCATTATTTTGAAAATCTTTTGAACACTGAGCCTGTTGGGGAAAACAGTTTATTACTTAATAGTTTGTTGGATGAAATGCGAGAGCATGATGAAAGATGCAATGAACGTGCCAATATACTTGGCGATGAATTCCTTGTTCAACTTATCAATCAGGTAATAAATAAATTTAAAAATGAATAAAATCCAAGTAGAGATGGAATTCTAAACGAATTATTCCGATCACTGACTGGTGACATCATTGAAATATTATGCTGAATACTCAACAAGGTAATGCGACAGGCAAATTCCTAGAGAAATGGAAAATGAGTATAATCATTCCTATCTACAAGAAAGGAGATCATGAGCAAGTAGTTTCCATCAATGTTCAAAATGGCTAATTAAGGGGTCTAGTGCAGTGCAACGTAACCCTTAAGAACAAGCCCGATTTAGGGTGGGTTATTCGACCGTCAATAAAATTTTGTTGTTCGAACTTTGGTCTACAGAAATTTATCAAAACGTGGTGGGAAAATGTATTGTGCCTTTGTTGATTTTATGAGGGTGTTTGGCAGTCTGTAACTTACAAGTCTGTTTTATTTTCCGAAGTGAAATTTTGTGTAAGAATGCAGAGTAAAATCGTATTTTGCTCTGAATATAACTGAGGTCAGGTTACTCTGTGTTTTGTGAGCGGGCGGGAGGCAGAGATCAAAGAGAAAGGAGGTCGAGGTATCAATTGTGACGACAGTGACGTAAATTCGTGTTTGCAGACAACTTTGTGCCAAATGCGGACACATGCGTAATTGCTCTGGGAATTGAAATCTTTGCGTTAATGTTGATAAAGCAAGTTTTGTCGTTTTAAAGCGCAGTGGGACTCCATCATCACAGGAAAAGTGTTTAATTTACTATAGAAATTTTATTACAAGTACCATTGTGTGTCATTTTCTTGCAAATTAAATTGGAAAGAAAATGGCAGAACATTAGCCATGCAAGCTAGAAAAGCAATTGTCATGTTAGAAGCATGTTTAACTTAAGTGAAATGTAGTTCCCCACATGTATCTTTTAAATTATTTGATAATATGGTAGTGCGGAAAGACTCTGAAGATGACGAACAAATGGGGCCAGTGCAGATAAAGATACATGTACCTTATTCAGATACAGGTTTGGGGAGGTGTAGATAGATGTCCCTGAAAATATTGATTTAGTCATATGAAAGTAAATATTTATGGAATGGAGGATCTCAGCGCAGACCTCCAGCAAGTTTTCATGTTAGTTTATCATCAAACCAGATTAATCTTGTGAAAATTATGTTTATTGTCTACCAGCAACTGTATGTAGAATACTAGCCAAAGTCAGATGCTCTGGACACCAACTAAAAAAACTGGTAGGCACCATGAAATTTCAAAGGAGGAGAGGATTTGCAAAATCCGCAACTCTTGAGAAACTGGAAACACAAATACATTTGTCACTTAACTTTCCTGTACTAAAGGATGTTAGATAATTTTTTAAAAGAATCGATTTCGGAAACTCCAAATATCTTTTCAAAACAAACTCCAGCGACCTTTTAAACATGTGTAAATGTATTGAGCATTTGGTCATGAAATTGACCTCTATGCCAACCATTGCAATGTAACATGTACAAATGATATTAGCTCCAAGTACATATAAACAATCTGTCTCTCTCCCTCTCCCTCTCCCTCTCGCTCTCTCTCTCTGTTTCTCTCTTTTTCGTTGCCTTCAAACATGTTCGAATTAATCTCAAAGAGCCAAAGTTACAGCTGAAGCAGGTTGCTCAGTAAACACAAAACGGTCTGCCAAAACATTACTTTACGTAAATGCAACAAATATCGCCATGCAGTCTTAAAGGCGAAGGCAACCTTTTTCCATGTCATTTTGAGCTAAAATAAGGTTGGTTGGTTATCCTAGACATATTTTTCACTTAATTACAGCTTTTCGTAATTTTATTAATTATTCGTCCGCTTTTCCGGAAGTGACGTTTTAGGAGGCAAGCGCTTCCCGCCAATTTCTTTTCACATAGTCTGACTGTGAGAGCTGCCGAGTCAGTCATTGTTCTACCTCGGTTGTGTTAAGTTCCGTCGTCGTTCGCTTTCATTTACTAGTCAGTCAACATGCCACACTGTTGCTGCGTACCGGGATGTAGTAATTATCGGCTCACGCGCGCTTTGGGAGTGCCTTTGCATCGCTTTCCGATGGATGACACACTTCGCCGTACTTGGCTCGTTCGTGTGAAGAACGCAGCGTTACCCGTCCACGCAACGTACAAAGCAGTGGAGAATTACCGTGTGTGTGGCAAGCACTTTCTGCCGTCCGATTACGAAAGGGATTTGTACGCTGAACTGATGAAGGTCCCTGCGAAACAACGCCTGAAGAAGGATGCCATTCCGTCTGTGTTGATTCCCGGCAGTGCCCCGTCGCCACCCCCGAGAAGTGCGTTTTTGAAGCGAGAAGCCTCGCGAGCTGTGGCCAGTACAGTGACTGGAGCCAGTGGAGGCACTTCATCTACTGTCACCCGTGCCTCCGAACGTACCCCAGAGCGTGCAATTCCTGGAACCAGTAGTGATTCGCCCTGTGCTGTTTTCTCCAGCCCAGAGCCTCTAAGCAGCCCTGCAGCGATATTGAGTAGTGGGAGTGATTACAGGCTCAGTTCGACACCCAGTGAAGAGGACAGTTCGTCGTCCAGTGAACAGATCGGTGAGCCAAACTTTGATAAGTTTATTGTGGACTTGTCTAAAGTGTTGGAGCTATTTAGAAGGTGCCAGGTGTGTGGCGAGGGAGTCACACGACACGATGTAAGCAGTTTGGGTGCTCAGGTCACCATCCAGTGGGAGTGTGTCGCGGGACACTCTGGCAAGTGGGACAGTTGTTCCTCTGTCCGTGGTATGCCGGAGGTCCACTTAACCATGTCCAGTAGTGGCTTGGCCTCGTCGAACTCTGAACAGCACAAGCATTCCATTGAGGTAGGCATAACAACGCACACAGTGCATTTGCACCAAGATGTGTCACAACGTCTGTCCTCAGTAGCCGCCTCGTTTCTCTCAACAGCTGCCTGTGCCTGTGCGTACTCTGCCTCGTTATACTCGGGCTCAAACATGTACCCACCCACTGAATGTCCGTGAAAAAATTCCTCGTCACCACTGCTGTGAACTTGGTCTCCGTCACTCACACTACTGTCACTGCGATACGGGTCACCGACTCCAGCCATTTTCAGCTTACAACACACTAAACAATCCCTAAATCCAACGTAGTTGAGTTCTGTACTAACCTATCTTGCCACAGAATACTCGCCGATGGAAAGTGGTGGCGACAATTGTTGAAAAACAGCACAAAACAAAAGTAGAATAGAACAGATTCGCACGGTAAAGTCAACGCAAAACCAAGTGGCGGAAAACGCTTGCCTCCTAAAACGTCACTTCCGGAGTAGCGGACGAGTAATTAATAAAATTACGAAAAGCTGTAATTAAATGGAAAATATGTCTAGGATAACCAACCCACCTTATTTTAGCTCAAAATGACATGGAAAAACGTTGCCTTCGCCTTTAACACGGATCCTGGATATAGGGTACAAATTTTCAGCAGCATGACGTGTTTTGAAGTTCTTGCGTGTTTCTTGCAGCCAGAGCCCGGACAGTATTTTGTATTTGGTAACTTTATTTAACCATATGTTTGTGTTATACTTGTGGTACCTCGAGTGTATGAACTAAATCATTATGGAAATCCTCTTTGGCTTTTTGGCGGACCCATTCGAGTGTGCCCTTCGTCTGCCGGCACAAGGTCAGTTTCTTGTTTTGTTTTGTTCTTGTCTCCATGCGCCAGTGCCGGTGCTCAAAATTGTACTATCATGTATTCTGCTCTCCTCTCACGAATGCAAATCCCCACTCACTCCTATGGTAGCGTCTCACGAACATGAAAGTTCTCATAGCCATGATTCGCGGACTGACCAACCCTGCATCTTTACATTATTCCCTGTCTGCAAGCACCATGTGCTCTTTACCCTCGCACTCTGTTCCCTACTCTCGCACCACTCTGCTCAATCACCAGGCACCAAGTCATCCCTTTTCATGCACCACCCTGGCTGCATATCTCTCGTACCCGATCAATCCCGCACTTGACTGGAGGTTTTTTGTCACCACCCTTTCCTATGCAGTCCCCTATTCTTTGACAATCGATCATCGCCAAGAGCTCCCCACCGGGGAGGTCACCCCAGATATAAACCTCAGCGAATCGAACATTGTAGAAAGATCCTTTGTTGCGGGTTATATATCTGCTTATCCCAACCCTGTGCTGCGGGGTAATCGTTAACAATTACAGGTCAAGTTTTCAAGGACACGTTGTCACTTTTTCATGACTTGATAATTCTTCTCGGACGCCGTGAAAAAATGACTGGGTTAGTGTTTGTACTTAGAAAATAACCCAACGGTCCTTTTTTCAAGGAGTTGTTATTCAATGAGACGCTGGCATAACGCAGAGTGTATTTGGTCTATCATAACCCATTTAGTGGGACGTGGCATCTATTAAATCACATGGAATCAATTTTGTGGTACCTCGTATGAGCTTGGTTATTTTTGAGGGTGTCCTATTGGGGTATCTGGCGGATACTTAGTTGATAGCAGGTCATTAGGTGTTCGGTTCGACACGATTATTCGTTTGAAATAAGAATAAATAATCTAGATCAAATGTTCAGTGGTGAGAATTTTTTTGGGGGGTTGGCATGCGTAACCCAAAGTTTATTTGGTTTGTCTTAGGCCATTAAGGAACCAGCGGCGTGTATTGAATGACTCGGAATTGTGTGTGTGATACCTCGAATATACATGTATGTGCTAGCTTATTGCGTCGGGATTCTTTTGGGGTTTCTGGCAAACCCTTTTCAGAATGGAGTTTGTTTCCCATATGAAAGTCGATGGTCAATGCAGCACCATTGTTCAACTTAGACTATTTTTGGCCGGTACCTCACATATCTATAATAGGAAAAATTTTAGTGGCATGCCGTTTTGTGTTATTTGTGGAGGTTTCTGACGTGCACATCCCAAGGTGTACTTTATTTCTCACGGGCAAATTAGTGGTCAGTGGCATGCATTAAATCATATGTTCTTGTGCGTGGTACCTCGGATGTATGAGATATTCCATTTGAAGACGTCCTGTTCTGCCAGAATTTTTCGAAGTAGAAGTTGTCTGTCATGGGTTATTCTGTGTTCAGAAATCGTTTCTAGACAATTTTGGCCAATACATCGAGGATTTAGTCTATCTGATTTTCATCAGTTTGGGAAGTCTCCCGGAGTCACACCCAGAAAGTAGAAAGCGACGAACGAAACGGGAGGGGCTCGTTGTTAAAGAACGGTCCGAGCTTGCGAGTGGGCGATGTTGATGCTTCGTAATCTAGAAGGCGACTAGGCCAACTTCTGTCCAAAACTAGTGCGTGTAGCAAGGAATCAAAGGAAATATTCTACAGAAGCGGGTAATGGGCTTTTTATGCAGCGCAGCAGTACATCTCTCGAAATTCATCAGAATCCTAAACACTGACCAATAATTGTCTATTGTATACTCACTGTTTTTACAATCTTCTCTCTGCACTTCGAAATCCGTTGCTCTTCTAACAGTGCTCCCAACTCGGCAATTATTGCACATTCTTGTTTTTAGTAACCGTTGCACTCCACAAAAAGAAGACGACGCGAACGGCGCCTGCAGCGTTTGTGATGCACATCGTCAGCTACTTTACATGGTACACCAGTGACTTGACGAACAATGATATTTTGCGAAATTCCGCCAAAGGATGACCAATTTCAATTAAAAGTTTTGACAAAGAAAAATCAAAACTATTAGCTGGCCGAATAAGTTGTTAATCTGGTTTTAAAGTATTATGTACGCTTCAGCCAACTTGCCAAGTAGGCGTCCTACGTAAGACGTAAAACTTGGTAGCTGTTAGTAGATTTCGAGTAGTTCAAATTCAAAACTTTAAGTTTTCAATTTACACACATCGCTGGTGTTCATTTAAAGCGATTTTATAACTGTATGGTCAAGCATATGCATTCCGAAGTTTGTGCAAAATTTACACTTCTGGATCAAGCAATTGTGGGATTTGTAGCATAGGTGGAAGCGCTGACCCCTACTCAAAAACGCACACATTAATAATCTTGAAGGAAAATGAGGATAGATAGTGTTCTTAAATCTTGCAGGACAAGTATGTTACTACTTACTTGGAAGCTTATCATAGCTCACCATCCATACGTAGTAGTATCCTTTATCTCCTCCACAATACTGATTTGTGTTACCACGGCATTTATATACTCGACATTTTGTATCTTTATGTAGTTTTTCTTCACCTAGGGCATTCCCACAGTAACACAAGACTTCCCACGCCACACCGGCGAAAGTGTAATCTCTCTTCCTACATTCTCTGAAGCACTTGTCTTGTGTTAGTCCGTCCCATTCATCATAATATTCTTCCTCGACTTCAAAGTTCAGCGCTCTTTCAGATAGCCATCTATTATCGTACCAGCAGCCCTGGTAGACTACAATAACAATTTAACATAGTCTGAACGTAAATTGTTGACGTTCATGACATTTTAATAAATTTTACCGAGGACAAAAAAAAGTAGAATTGGAATTGAAAGATTTAATTTCTAGTTCGATTTCGAGAACGAAAACTACATCCTGGACCCTGGTAACTCATCTTTTTATTGACTGGCTTCTCGCTCGTGCTGTTGTCACATCATACCCGCGCTACACGTGTCATTTTTCGTCCTTCAAAGACGTCGCATGGAGGTCGCAAGGCATTGTTTAACTTGTGACATCCATGCGACTGTGTAAGCCCGCACCATAGTTAGTATCTATGGGAAAGTACTATTGTTTTCCTGCTTGCGTCTTTTTTAGCTATAGGAACACACGTCGACTGGGTATTGCACCATGTGAGCACATCAACCGGCTACCGATAAATGTTTGCCCTTATCTTCATTACAGCAAAGAAAAATACAGTGAACAACGGACGAGCCAATATATCGATCTCTTTGCTACGTGATTGCGACCTCGGGGAGTCACAAATTTATCTTCACGGTTTTAATCTTTATGGCCTTCTTTATTTCCACCTGTTACGGTTTCGTAGTTATTGCCACCTGTGTCGTGTTGTTAACGGTGTCAGCGGACGGCGACGTAACCACACAGAAACGTCCGTTCCGCCACATATGTATACTATAAGTATATCCTTTAAACCAAAAAGTTCAGGTATTGGCTATAGTGGTTGTACAGTTAAGGATGGTGTATACACTGGAGATTTTTGACATTTTTTTAAAGTTGATATTGTGTAAAACTTTGCTTATTCATTTATGCGTTTGTGTAAAGCAGATGCAGCAACCCTAAGACACCCGTCCAGACTTCTACGGCCAAAATGCCATAACACAAAGAGAGAATCTGGGCAGGCTTGTCATATGATCTTGTAATTGAACACACGCTCATGTAAAGTATTAAAACAACAGGAGGTTTAACTAGAGGTTGTGAAATGAGAGATGCGCAGCAACGTGCACATTGGCTACTTTCCTTTCCGGCGTGCTCAAGTATAAATGGTGCCATGCAGACTGCGACAAACTTGAAGTGTTAAACAAGTCAGCAGCATAGAGAATGTACCCACGACGACAAAGACATCCGCAGCCTTGTTGAATTCCTCCACAACAGAAACATATTTTAAAGAGAAGCATTACAGAACATCGCCACTGGTGTGACTGCAGGAGCACACGTCAATGCCAAAATGCCAGAGAAGTGGGGAATGCGATTCTCTTGTCTATGAATGGGGTCACGTGTGAAAGACTTCACATTCAGAAAGAAAGACAATGTTGTGGCAATGTCAAGTCAATCAGTTGATGTTGCTAATAGTAATTTTACGCAAGTAGATCCACGACTGGTATTTCAGCGAATCCTGACAGCTGCAAAAGAAAACAATGGGAATTCATCAAGCCTTTTGAAGTTCGAGCTGTGTATTGATTCCCCTGCTCTTTTTGATACATCTGGTATTCCCACAATCGCTAATAAATCAATATTAGGTGATGCAATCTGGTCCAGTGGGGGACTACCTGATGATTTCAATTTCCAGGCAACACGGTGATGCATGTTTCCGATGGCAATTCTCTCTTTAACCGTATTCCATGGCCTAGAGGTGCAACATTTCAGTTGTTTGGTAGAGCCTATGTGGATTACATCAGCAAGTGTGCCAGGCCTACTGTTGTGTTAGATGGTTACTGAGATGGACCATCAACTAAAGAAGTCTCCCATTTTCGAAGACTGGGTTGTGGTGGTTGGAACTGAAGTTCACTTCAATGGTGTCATGGTGATCAAGTCAAAGAAGGAACATTTTTAGCAAAGAGCAAAAATAAACAACGATACATTTACTTCTTGTCAAGTTTGCTAGGAAATGCTAGTTGCACAGAGGTACAAATTCCAGGTGACGCAGATGTTTTAATTGTAGAAGCAGCAGTAGAGAACGCAGCACAATACGGTCGATACAAACTTGTTGGTTCTTTTGTGTTACCATGCTACTTCACAAAAATTTCCAATGTTCATGAAATTTGACATGAGGCACCAAAGGAAGAGGAGAGTCTGGGACATCAAGAAACTGCAGTTGTCTCTTGGTGCCGAAACTTGCGCAATTTTGCCATTTGCGCATGTAATATGTGGTTGCAATACAACATTAAGGCTCTTCGGTTTTAGTTATGGCTCTCCCATTCAAGAAACTGCGTGATCGAGAATTATGTGAAAATGCTAGACTACATCACTAGACCCATGCAGCTGAAGCAACACATATTTGAAGCTGGTAAGAGTTGTGTCTATGCTTTATGGCGGAACTGGCTCTGGAAATTTGGATGACTTTCGAAACAGGCTATTTGTGGATGAGGTTTCAAAGTAGCCCCAGTCCATATGCAGTCATTACCACCAACTTTCTTCATTAGCTAAATTCCATGCTGCTGGGAAATGTTATCAAGAGCAAGAGTGGTCAATTTTCCGTGGCATTGGCACACACTCGGTGTATTGGGGATGTATGCTGGCAGGTGGAAAATTCAGTCCCACAACGACGGACCAGTCAGCACCACCAGAGAGCCTGCTGAAAGTAATAAGATGTTCGCGTAAGATCAACTGCAGTTCCAAGATATGTACTTTCCAGAAATTAAGATTGCCGTTCTCGCTTGCTTGTGTAGATTGCAGTGATGTAAGCTGCAGCAATTCATTCTCAGTTGACAGAGATTAGTTGCGTAAATATTGCTTGATTGTGTATACATTTTGAACACAGACTGAGAATGACTGTTTCAGACAGACTTGTAACGTCAATAAAGAGAAGCGTAGTGGGAGCTATGCAAGCACTTATAAACTGTTAAAACTGCTAAACATACTTTGCTAAACCTTTCTCCTGTCTCAACTGTTGCTGTATTCACTAGCATTTACAACTAATTGGAGGTGACACAGACAGTGTGGATAGTAGATCAATAAAGTAATCGCAGATAGTTATTTTCGATAGAGCACATTTTTCAAGAGGAGAATTATCCTTCAGTCCAGGCGAACCTGATGTTTTTCACCCAAGTAAGTTATTATTCGTTAAGTAATCTTAAAAATGGTAATCATAATCATCAGAGTCAGACAAAAATTATTGTAACGGACGTGCTCACATAAAATCTCAGGATATGACATCTGTGAAGATGGCGTGTCTCTGGAATCTGATGTTCTTACACAAGGAACTATTTGGTGGCCATCTTAGAAAATGGTGGAAGTAATCATTAGGGCCAAATGCAAGGAGTCTGAATGGATTAGTCGGCCTATAAAACCTATGATGCAATGTTTGAAGCCAGACGACACACTTATGGGCGGCGCAGCACTAAAAAAGTGGGGGGATAAACCTCCTCAGCCCTCTGTGGTGCATCGCCTATAGATCAAGTGCGGCGTACATGTAGCACTGAAAAAAGTGTGGGGTAGGGCGAGCTACAGCCCCCCCCCATCCCACTATGGTGGGCCGCCCATGACACTAATCTGTTTTTGCGAAGTTGTGCGACTCGAAATAGTTTTGGAGGCCATCATGAAAATTGGCGGCCATCATGAAAATTGGCGGATGATGTCACCACAGCCATAAAAAAACAAATTCCAATGGATTTGTTGGCCCACAAAAAATAGGTAAACCATTTTGAATTTTTACACTGTCACATTCCTCTCTCAATTTATAATGGTCATTTGCAAATATGGCGGCCATTTTGCCCGCCATCTTGGAAATGGTGGAAGTATGCAATCAGTCTCAATTTGTCGACCCAGAAAACCTATGATGCAATGTTTGAATCAAGAGTACGACACACTAATCTGTTTGAGCAAAGCTGTACGACTCGAAGTAGTTTTGGCGGCCATCTTGGAAAATGGTGGGCGGTGTCACCATGAACATGCATAACTATTTCCAATAGATTTGTTGACCCACGAAAGATAGGTACAACTTTATGAATTTTTACTCTATCACATTCCACTCTCGAGTTATAATAGTCATTTGCAAATCTGGCGGCCATTTTGTCCACCACTTTGAAAAAAACAACTTCCGCCACTCCGATTCCGGTAGACTTTTTCTCACACTAAGGGGATTTATGCAATAAAATCTTCTGTTGCAATTTCTCCGGGTCATGCGTAGAATGACTGGAGTACAGGCCCCTTTGTCAAAATGCGCAACGAGAAGCACTCACATTTTAAGAAAATAAGCTCAAATATTACAATACAGCAACTAGCAAATTGGTTATTTTTCGATAGAAAGTACCCCCTGATGTTTTTAACATATTCGATAAAACTGGAGCATTACATACACAGATTTTCAGTAAAGTTGACCAAAAGCAGACTACATGTAGAATAAGCCAAGGTTTGAACACGATAATCTCAGTTTCTTTATTTCATAGTAGTGGCAATACACTCAAGTTCATTTCCCAGCTTGGTCAAGGCTTATGAAAACAAAAAAATGAAATCCAATTCAAATAAAGCTCAAATCGTTGCCAGGGATTCGATAGAGAATGATTAAAACTTAAGTTGTTTTGATATGAAGTTGGAATTTTGACTGACACCTTTGTATTTGCTAAACCTCAAAAATACAGAAACAGTATATTTATGTGATAATGGCTCTATGGTAATAACTGTGAATTTGTGATTTAAATAAGACTATGGGAAAATTTTGAAATATGAGTCAGAATTTTTTCTAAAGCCATCAAGATTTGGGGAAAATATGAATATGTTTTTTAGTTAAAAATATTCATTCAAAAACATGTTCTTTGCGTTTTCTCCACCTTTGGGTCATGTTTAAGACGGCATATATTAAAGGTTCCTGCTCTAACGCTGCATTATTGGGTGAATGTGGCAGGTGCCCTATGTTTACGAGATACTTTGCTAGCTGTGTTAAATACTGGCTCAAAACTTTGAATATGCCACACGAATGTTATCCAAGGGCCGCTGACAAGGGCTGGCTGTGTACGACGTGGTTCGTAGGCAAGAACAAGAGACGAGTCTTGACCAGTATATCGAAGACTGTCAACGAATGGTGAGAACAACTCTCAATGTGGAGAAACAACTTCTAATCAACTCATACTACTGAAGCTACTGATAATACTGCAGCTACTTAAAGTGAAAGTGATATATATATATATATATATATATATAGAGAGATAGAGAGAGAGAGAGAGAGAGAGAGAGAGAGAGAGAGAGAGAGAGAGAGAGAGAGAGAGAGAGAGAGAGAGAGACCAAAGAAACGCGACTTAACCAATCAAATAAGATGAACAAATAAAGGATGCACAATGCTTACAAATACACAGTTCTAGGAATAGGAAGTATTGCTCATCTTCTGCATGCGGAGAAGTGGTAGTAAACAACAACAGTAAGTGATGTAATACGATGACTAAACTGAATGAAGCAAAAACACAATAACACGTTCTGCGACAAAGGACGAAAGACGAAGGCATGCTGTTCCCAGCTGTTTTATCTTAGTAAATGATTCAAATCACAAATTATTTCAAATGAACATTTGATCCACAGAAAATCTTATTTGAAAATGTGTGAAGAATTATTAGTGAGAAAATTACATGTACAAGGTATAACAACAATAAAATCTAATGTGCATTTGTCGAGTTCATGTCCAATCCTGTTCACTGGACAGAAGGACGTTTTTGTGTTCGGAAAACTAATGAAGGAGATTTAAGCAAATCATTTTATTAATTGTTGCATTATATTTGCGGTCTTTTAGTGCGTACAAATGGCACACTAATAGTGAATGATTTAGCACGACAAATACACAAATGTGAGGTCTGAAAATAGTGAAATTCAGAACCTTTTCCTAAGAATGCATGAAGGGCTGACTATATTTATATTTATATTTTTGCAATTTTTCGAGGAAATCGAGTCCTCTGGAGTTTTCTACATGCCCGTGTTTCCTCGTGTGGGCTGCTTAGATATAAGGGTGTAACGTACAGGTGCTACTGGTTTTTCAGAAGCATGAAAACAGTTCCAGTCTTACATTGGAAGTTTAGTGTAGGTGCCGCTTTTGCTTACAAAGGTCATGAACTTACCACATAATTAGCAGCTCTGAGATCATTCAAAACTTACTTATGTTGCCCCCTCCCCAGAAAGCTACCCTGGCACCTCTAAAACCACCAAAGTCTGTGGTGTCATACTTCACTAAATTTCTCTAACCCCTAAAATGATTCATTAGATTAGATTAGATTGGCTGTAATGTGGTCAATAAATTTTTGAACTTGTATGATAATATGTCAATGCGTCCCTGTGTCAAAAAGCAGGACATTTAGATGGTGTTGCGTTACGATGGAAACATTTAAAAGCGTGGGACAGACCGCCAAGAGTGAGGCAATTGGCAAATACCATGTGCACAGTCAGCAGCACGAATTACTGGATCGGATTAAGTCACGTGGTAAACTTTTCATATTTTAAATGGTAATTCATGGGCGCAGGAAAATGCCACGAACAAACAATTATTACCTGTATCTCATAAATCCTCTTGCACAAATGAAGAATAGAAACAATGGAAAAGTAATAATACAGGCTCAATCTCTCTCTTTCTCGCTCTCTCTCTCTCTCTCTCTCTCTCTCTCTCTCTCTCTCTCTCTCTCTCTCTCTCTATATGTATATATATATATATGTATATATATCTATCTCTCTCTCTCTCTCTCAAACACACACACACAAACACACGCACACGCACACGGAGGCTCGCAGTCACACACAAGTAACTCCGATATTTCACTGGTCTATTTTCGGTACATGCAGACAACAATAGCAACAATCAGTGCGATTCTTACCGTGAAAAGCGCCTTTGACAGTGTGAACCTGGACGCAGCATAGGACAAAACCTGTAAAATAATATTATTATTGAATCCTAATTTGTAATAGCACCAAAAAGTCGTGCAGGTTACTTATCTCCCAAAGTTTGTGGAATTCGTTCAAGCTCAAGAAAATGTGGACATACACCATTGCGCAAAAGCATACAAACTTATCTGCACATTTGCCTGGTAATTTGCTTTTTTGGACAATCATTTCTCCATAATACATTGCCATTCACAAATGATTTTTTAATTCCATTTGTATGCGTTTATTCAGCTTTCATGTTGTTGAAGAATGGGTAGACAGGGCTAGTGTCATTAGTGGCAACGGTTTGTTTGATTTTCAAAATAGACTAATCTGTTGGTCTAGTACATCTTTAACATAACTTACATTGTTTATTTTAATTAGTTTGTATTCTTCAAAATTTCGTTGAGTTGCTTCGTGTGGAGTTTACTTAATATTTTTTTAATTTCAAAGTGTCTGATTACCTTGGCAAAGTACTCATTCAAGCTTAGAAACTCGCACAAATTTTTAAAATATTCATTTGAAGATGGTTGCCAGCATCTACAAATTATTGCTGGGTATTAAATGGTGATCTTTGCGTCGAAAATGTCTACCAAATCACATTAACTACACCACTGAGTTTAAACAAAGAGTCAATGAATGATATTTGGTCAAGGTTTCCTACTGCTAACAAGAACGTGGTCTCAAACCCGTAGAGGAATTTGACTGATGCAAAGGAAACTATTTACGTTTTAGCTTGGCCAGACCCTTAGTATCATTGGAGATCCATTATAACTGATTTTCCATATGTGCCGGCTTCTAAGTTGAAGTTGCTAGCAAACCGACAATTGCCTTTTTTGGCCAAGTGATTTAAGTTATATGCCGTCAATAAATACAGCACAGTCCCTTAGTTTAGAGCCCTGAAGACTGTTCTTGTTCTTCTTCTTCTTCGCGTTCACCTTTTTTTCCTTCCTGTTCTTGTTCCTGCTCTCTCTCCACTTTTCGTTTGTCTTTTCGCTATTTCTCTCATTGCCCTTCTTTTATTTCTATCTCCTCTTCTCGTTTCTGTTCTCGGTCTTCTTGTTCTTCTTATCTGTTCTTTTCTTGCTAATCTTGTAGTTTTGATTGTTCTAAAACCCTCGACCCATGGCGCACGACCCCCTCGCCACTCTTGACCCGCGACCCACAACCCCCTCGACCCAGTCTACACAAGCTCAACTCGATCTGAACGTAGAACAATCGCTGACTCGCAGGATCAATGAGCTGGGCCGTGAGCTTGGCTGGAATTTCCCTGTTTTTTGCAATTAAGAGAGTTGATATGACAAATATGAAAGACAAAAAAAACAGAAAAAAAACAAAGCTACCAAATAAAATCAACTCAAAGACGTACCAGTGTTACTTATGTCGTTCCTGGCAGCAAATACAGTTTAAAAACAAGCGGTTAATACCCCGGTCAGACCTGAGGTGCAGTGCCACTGCGAAGCTTGTGCAGCACAAACCGCAGTGGTTCCGCCAATGATAGCCGTGGTTCCGCAGCGGTACCGCCATTGATCGCCGTAGCATCACGGAAAACTCAGAACCTCAGACCTTCGCGGAGCCACGGCCGAAACTTTGTTCTAAACTTCGACAATGTCACCGCGGGCTGGGCCAATCCGCAGTAGGATTGCAGCGACACCGTCATGGCCGCCGTGGTAGCGTACAAGGAGCGCAGAAGCATCTCCATCACCGTCGTGCTTCTGCAGTACATCCGCCGTGCAATCACCAAAAACGTAGACTGGCGATCCTACGGCGATCCCCTGGCTGTTCTACTGCGGTTATGGGGATACCACTACGGAGCCAGGAAGGAAATTTTAGAGAATTTGGCGATCTTTCTGCGGTGCCCCTGAGTTCCTACAGCTGTGCCGACGTTGTTATTGTGGTGCTTGTATTGAGGTGCTTGCACGGTGCTACTGCGGGTCTATTTTGTAGTATAAAAGCCTGGCTGTTCTAAAAACCTTTTAATAGTTCATATCGATAGTCAGTATTGAAAGCTCAACAGAGTGGTAGCAGCTGCTGCAGGTGTAGGAGAAGATGAAAAGCAATGACTGCCAAGATGCGAATAAAGATACGAGCAAGACGAAGAAGATGCTGGATGAGATCTTGGCTGGGCGACGTGAGACGAGAGCAGTTCAGCCACTACAACCAGCTTATAGTCGAGCTCAGTAGAGGAGAATCCAGTCTTGTTCCAGAATATCCTCAGCCAGATTCATCCCGAGATGTTTGATGAGCTACTTAACAGTATTGGACTACGTATCACAAAGATGGACACCAACAGAAGAAAGGCCTTGCACCCAGGAACGAAGCTTCCTAAAACTCTTCGCCACCTAGCCTCTGGAGACACGTGGGCGAGCATTAAATTCAATTACCGGGTCCCAGTAATCACACTATCTGTGCTGGTTAAAGAACTCTGCCAAACCATCGTTGAAGAAATTAAAGACGAGAAGATGCAATGCCTTACCACCCTAGACGAATGAAAAGATGTAGCTGACAAGTTCGAGCAGCGCTGGAACGTTCCCTTTGCCTGTGGGGGTCTGAATGGGAAGCACGACGCAATTCGCAAGTGTCCCAGCATTGGCAGTGTGTTCCGCAATTGTAGAAAATTCTGTTCAGTGGTGTTGATGGGACTTTTTGACGCCGATTACCAATTTGTCTGGATTGATGTTGGTGGAGAAGGATACATGTCTGAAGCGCTAAACCATACGATCAGGGATGGTACTGGCTTATCAACTCTGGCTGCCTGCTCAGCCCACGCCGCGTCCTTCTTCACCATACCTTAAAAGCATTGAGCTGATATAAAGTTCAGGATGTTCTCATAGCCAGTCCGCCATTGTCTTCTCCTCATTCAGATCAGTACGGACTTTTTATTCTTTGGTTGGCTGGCTGTGGACTTGTTCAGATTCGGCCGCATCTTCTGCATGAGCAGCAACGTCACCTTGTTCATCATGTGAAGACCCATCATCTGTTGGTGTTGGAGTAGGCGTCTTCTTGCTGGCTTTCCCCACTCCGACAGTCCGTCATGTTGATTTATATTTGCAAAAACAACTTTGACGACATTAGCCGAAGTGTGGCTTTCTGCTAAATTTTAGACTTTTTAATAACCTGGAAATTACATGTACAGTGTACATGTTGCATTAGTGAGAGAGTTCATGTTCATGGTGGTTGACTCAATTGCTAATCAAACACCACTGATAATACGGGTACGACCCAAAATGAACTATAGAAACCCCAAGAGGGGTCAACCGATATATTTTAAAATGATATTTTTGAGATTGACTCTTCAACTTTTATGAACATCTTGGTGCCACTGAAGTGCACCCAGATCGTACACGGAGTTTTGTTCTGATTAACTGAACCGAACTTCCTGGTCAAAGGTAACTAAGTGCAAAACTAATTTTTGATCTAGATTTTTCAAATTCATGCATATGTTTGTCATTCATCAAGAACGTTCAGTCACAACATTTGAGGTCAATAGGTGCAACTTTCGGACTTTTCCAATCAGTACAAATCTGTTTTCAAGCGTCATATTTCACATCCATTGACGGTCAACTATTCACTAGTCAAATTCACAGGCGCTTGGGTTTATCGCAAATGACGTCACTCATAATATATCAGAAAACATAAAGGTTGGACACTCGAAATCTGCTTGCTCAGAATTTTCTACTAAAATGTGCATGGAACTCCACGAAACTAGCATCGAACAACTCTTAGAATACTTTCTTTCATTCGATCTCTTCAAATTGCCTTCAAGTGGTAATTTGGCGACAAAAATGCCAAAAGAATGCCAAAATCACAAAATCAAGGACCTAATTCCGTGATGTCATGGCAGACGGTCTTCGCACATTCGGGTTTTGACAGACGCTCCCGAGCTAAATCCAAAAGTCTAATTTCGCGCGGCTTTCGCCGTCAATCCATCGACTACTTGATCATGAGAAGCAGAGAGCACTTTATTGCCAAATAAATGTAATTACTCCCATATTTGTGTCAAATATAAATTATCCTGATACTGTATTGATATGCGAAGTTTTTTGTGTACTGTGATTTCTTATGAAGGTTTTACTTTTGGCCAAAACAATTGAGTTAACTCGTCGGCCACGCGCATTGTAATACTTGCACGGCTGCGTTTCCTGGCCGTGTGTGTGTTGTGCTTCAATAAAAATGTGCGTGATGTCAAGATGAGAAACAAGATACGCCAGTTTATGTAAGAACATTCTAAGTTAAGGGCTAAAATGAGCCGTCAGTGGAATAAAGTTACAAATAATCATTAAAATACTAACTTTAACATTCTCAATTAGTTGAGTTTTGGATTAGAATTATTGAATTTGAAATATAGGTTGCCTGCTCAAACTCGAAGTTTCACCTACGACAGGCGTACAAGTTGAAGCACAACAGAAATCCGCCATGTTTACTATTTCAGAGTTTTGAGATTGTTTTAAAAATTCCATCGCCAATTCACCTCTCACGAATACAGTTAATGGGATCTAGGAAAGATAAGGCTTCGAAGGTTTATGCAACACCAGACTAAGGGAGGTACACGTAGATTTTATTTGGATTTTGGACGGTTGAAGTTGGGAGCCTCGGCTTGGCAAAGTTTAAGTGTCCAACCTTTATGTTTTCTTATATATGTTACTGAGTGACGTCATTTGCGATAAGCCCAAGCGCCTGTGGTCAAATTTCAAAGACACTATAATACCCATAATGCATTAAAAGACTCCCAGAGTGGTCAACCAGTATATATTCCTTTGAATTGTCTTTCTTGCTGTAATATTAGAGATAACCATTTCAAATTTTGTAAAAAGGAAGGTGCTACATTGTTGCATTCGCAGAATTTACAAATTTCCGATAGAATCAGTTGTACCCATTTTAATATCAAAGGTCACTGTGCTGATTTTTGAGCAAGAAATTTCCAATTTACACATTACATGTAGTTAGATATTCTAATCAAAAGCCTTGCAGTTAGGTTCAGGGTCATTATTTGAAGTTGTCTGTTAATAAGGTAAAGTTTTTCTTGACTTGATAACATTTCCCTGTTATTATTTCATAGTATACCAGGGACATCTCTGTCTTTCAAACCAACGACGCAGCTTTTAAGCTTCGTACAACGGCTATAACTCTATATGCATATGCGTACGACATGCACGGAGTTGTAGGTGCACATACATGTACATAATTGCGCTCTAGTTCTTATTCGTTATCTTCATTTTCAGATTATTATTACTCTTACATCGATTCTTTAACAACAATCATGTTTATTTTGATTGATGCGATGAAAGGGATTTCCACTAATTCTAGAGATAGACATTTCAATTTTTTGAAGTGGTAGGCGCCACATTGTTGCATCCACAGAACGTAGAGATTTCCGATAGAATCAACTGAACCTATTTTAAGGTCAAAGGTCAATGTGAAAAACTGTACAATTTGGGGGTAATTAAGTGCACGTGTCTGTTAAATGTTGGATTTAGTCAGTCAGGTAGTACGTACTTGTGATACTAGAGACTTGTGTTTCATATCCATGGTAGTTCAATCATTCACCAATCAAATTTCATTGGTACAATTCTTATTACCCATCATGCACTAAAAGACCCTGAAATAGGTCAACCACGACACAATCCGTTGAAATGATTTTCATCATGCAAATTTTCAGATAGACTCTTCAAATTTTGTAAACAGTTGTTGCAACATAGATAAATTCAGAGAATACACGAATTTCCGATAGAGGCGCCTAAAGAGTTGAAACTTTGTGACTTAACTCGGATTAGGAATGAAAAACGTATGAATGATTATGAGAGTTCTAGCGCAAAAATCACTTTTCTACTTAGTTACCCTTGACCTAGAAATTCGGTTCAGGTGATCCCTGTTTAAATGAATTGAAAGCTCGTAAAACGTTAACTTAAGACTAAAGCTTATATCAATAGTCCGTTAACCACCAGGCCTACTCTGAGCTCGTTATGTTTAGAGGGTTGCGCCTTCTCTAGGGTACTTTTGCAAGAAAATATTGTAGTTGCCTTTCTGGGCCCAATTGCAGAAAAGTTATCCGCCGTATAGTAACAATGAATTCGGATTATCAAACATCCTGTTGTTACTGTTGGATTAAGGAATAATGCCACCCGATTTAATTAGTCTTTTTTGCGGTCTTAATCAGTCTATATCCACATCGCGTCGCATACTGTCGACCTTACCTCGCCAAGAGGTGTCGCGTTAACATGTGAGGAAGGTGAGAAACGACGCTAGCGACGTCAGTGGTTCATATGCAGAGTGAATGCCGCTATTTTGCGGTGTATCGTTCCCGCTTGTCCGAACTAAGCAGCTTCGAGGAAAGCGGGTATATAGTCTTTTTTTACTTCTTCGAGAGTCCGAAATGCTTAGGAAGTGGCTCATGGTAGTGAATAATGAAATGTACGCTGTAAATAGCAAGCATGAGGCCGTGAAACATCTCCGTGTCTGTGGCCTGCAGACGTCGACAGTGCCTCACGAATGCCGCCTTACCAAATAACTCCATACGTTCCGTTGTCTGAGCTTTTCACGCCGCCTCTCTAGTATTTCTTCATCACTGTATTCCTGTTCGAATTGATAGCCTGTAAAACTTAACGATCCACCTGCGAAGTCGGAACTGATGAGCTCTAGCTCTCGTCCTAAGTCGGGATTGCGAGTTGTCATGTTGGCGTTTATTACTGAGTGTTCTGCTTCAAAATAAATTATTCTCATCCTAACCAATACTTATATAAAACTGAAACAAAGTCTGTCTCATTAGATGCAATTTGTAACGACTTTGGAGTTTTCGTGAGAGCAAATGATTTGAGAAGCCAGCAATGAATAAATCACTGCGTTGCCGGCTTTAGGTGCAATGAAACTAATTGACGGGTCAACGAGGCCGTGTTAGCTCATGCTAATTTAGTGCCTTTTTGCTGGCAGAAACTGTTGTGAAACAACTCGATTTCCATTCCACGGCCAGGTGTTAGGGGAATCTTTATTTACATTTACATTACTCAAATAATGATTGTCAATGTACAACTTCTGCAGTGACGGTGCTGTGGCCAAAGCGGAACCTGAATTCGCGGCCCCCGACGAGTAAGTAGATTTGCAGTTTCCTGGCTAATTCATCAACATAATCATGTGCACATTACTTAGGCTCACTATTATAGTATTTTCTTGACTGGAAGTTTAGTTTCCACTGAACTTTGGCTGGTTTATGTTCGTGATGTTTGATCAGTTTCCGAGCCACTGGCCGAGATAACGAGTCAATCCGGCCGGCCGCGACGGGCCTGATCGGGCTACAAGCCACTGGCCAGGATAACAAGCGTTTTGTGTTTAGAACTAAAAAAATCACAGTTCTAAACAACATAGATCTAGGTTCTCCTGTCTGTATCGCACGGAAAATACTTCGAAATTATCTCCGAACAGACCCCAAACTCCTGCTACGGACCTTTATTGGTCTGCCGAACTTTGTAGGCTACGGTGTGTCCAAAAACCAATAAATCCGTAAGAGCGAAATAAAACAACACGTTTTTATAAGAACTCGGTGTATTTTAAAGGGTTTTACATCGAAGTTTGATGATTTATTGGCGTTAAACGATGACTTCAAGCGATAAGCTGACACCAGTAACCCGTGTTGTGAACTGCTGAACAGACTGCGTGTGAAACCGATGACGTCATTGGATAATTTCAACACCTCCGTCTGCCGTCAGGTGTCAGGTAACGCAACCCTACGTGTCGTTATGGAGTAGAACTACTCGATCTAAATTGATACAGATTAGGTTGTGGTTTGGGTGGCATGCTCCTTTAAGTCGTGTATCGGCAGAGAAGTGGTGTTTTGGGGTAAAATGTGACTATTTTGCATGTTTTGCCCCTATTTTTGTAGTCTAGCTTGGTTTTTAGTGGGAGTGAAAGGGTCAAAAATACAAGAAAATATAGTTTCTGTGCTCATCTGTAGGCTTTTTATGTGAAATAACTGTCATTCTGTTCTTTGCATCCTGTTTTCGACAGAGTGAAGAAAAGGTGACAAATCAAGTGATGTGTGTTATGCTGGGCAAAACCCAGTGAGAACTTACTGTGCCTCCTTATCGCGATGAGTCTCGCTTTGGATTTTAATGTCCTCTGCGTGAATTAGAAGTGCAGATATCTGTTCCCAATGACATACATATAGAAGAGTTGAAGTTACTTGGTTTACGATGAACCGAATAGTTTGCCACCTTGGTGATGAACAAATGTGAATGAAGCTGCCTCTGTAATATTTAATTGCAAAAATAGTTGGACGAAAGAAACAAAGAGACAAAACATCACGTTTTAGAGGTAACTAATCCACGAGGTTTTTGATCGTTGATCTTTGATGTGTGTCACTATGATTGAAGATTGACAAAACTGATTAGTTAGTGACAGATGATCCCCGCGAATTGTGCACTGTCTGGTGTTCTCTGGTTGTATAGTGTGAGGCTGTGTAATGTACATGTAGTTCAGCCTGTCCAGTGGAAAACTTTTAGCCTCAAGCTGTCCTTAACTCAAATTTTAAGGTCAGCGTGTCTTAGTTATGATTATGTCTCGGAATTTTGACGACATTTCCAAGAGCTTTTGCCCCTATTGCAAACCCGAGACTCGTGTAGGGTTCTCTATATCTGGGTATAATAGGGTCAGGTGCTGTATACGTTCAAAGAGGCGTGTATTACGCTGAAATTGCACGAAGACAACGCAGTGTGAGGCATGTGTTTCGTAGAAGCTGTTGTGTTCAACATGTCAAGGCCACTGCGCCTTACATGTATCTTTGCTACAATCTGTTTGCACTGCAATCGACTCCAGGCTCTACTATGATGGGAATAGTACCAAGGTAATTTGATTGAGGACTTTATTACAGCTAAACACGTGAAACGTGCATTTGTAAACCTATCTGAATATATCTTTACATTTTGAATTTGAGGTGTGGCAATAAAACATATATTGCGTGTATGTACTTCGTGGTATTACCATCTCATTCATGTGCGGCGAAATAAGTACAAAGATGGACGCCCAACAAAAACTCCAATGCCATAATGAAGAACAAAAATTGGATGACAGCAGCAAATAATACTAAAAAGCATTGATAACGGCACAGCTTTTACATAATAATTTTGTTTCCTTGCTCAAACATTTATCACAGCTTCCAATGTCTATCATAAACACAGCGAAAGAGATTGTCGTACACTAGCTTGGCACGGGTACCAGCTAGTTGCTATTTAAGCCATGATGCCAAACTCCGTGGCTTGAAATATTTGCAAATCGTAATCGTTTAAAAAATATTATATATACCTGCAAATAGTTTGAGATCCATAGCTTTTGTTCCATTGACTGGCAGACGAATTTGTCACCCACGAAATACATCGCTCGTGCACGTAATGGCATTGCAATTCTTGGCGCCATATCTGAGTAACTTTATAATTTGTACTCGAATTCAATTCAAAATAATTTTCAATTTTTACATTCTTCTTTGCAAAGGTCATCAAATTTTGAAAATCGTACATGTACCTCTCCTAATATTTTTCAAGGAATTCTCGTTAATTTCAGCACACAGGTGTAAGGGTACATGCCGATCAAATATGCCACTTTACTAAGCAATCGGGCAATCCTATCAAAAATAGGTAAATGGGTTGTTGTCAATAACTACCCATACCACTTCCAGTAAAACACAGAGTCCATTATTGTCACAGTGATCTCTCTGGTTCCTATAACTGTGCACGGGGAAGGGCAGAGTACTGTTGTTCTTGGGTTTCCTTCATAGATGTCACATACATGTATACCGGGTGCGCGCCACTCAAATACATGCAGCTTGCGTTGGCAAAACGGTAAATGTTGGCCACAACCCTTTTGTCCACTGACGTCACAAGCATGCTGGCGCCCCCAGTGGAGGTTAGGAGACTTTGCACTGGTGGCCTGCCCTTATAGAGTGTACAGTCTGTTTACACAACTGGTAACTTGACTCAGGGTGATAACATCATTTGTATCAAACAAAGATACTCTATACCGATAGATTCGTTTGTATGGCAGGCCGCGGACAGTGCTGTTCTTGAATGGAACTATTAACGGATATTTAGTCAAACCTTTTGCAAACGTGAGTTGACTTTGAGCATACCATTTTGTTCGACATAACTTTCAAATTATTAATGAAAAACAAAATAACCGAATGCTTGGCCACATTCCACTCACAGACAGCAGACGTCTTATCACTGCCGTAAATCATGAGAAGCTGAAAAATGAACACAACCACTGCATACTTAAGTAACCCGACCATTCGCAGTTGGCTACCAGTGGACGCACGAGACTCATTTCAGACACTCAACTGAGCAACATTATTTATCTTGCCGCAACCTCAGAATTCATTGTATATCATATCACAATTACATTCTTAATTCTTAGATTTTGAGGATTTACGAAAGTCACGATACATAAAATTATCCATATGTATCTGTGACTACTTGGTCAGTACTGATACTGATGGTTAACTCGGTTTACGAGTTCTGATGGCCTCCACTGGGGGCGCCAGCATGCGTGTGACGTCACCATTCACCATTCTGCCTTGCGTTGTCAAGAATATGACGCCATATTGGAGAGTGCTACACAAGACAAAAATGGCGGAAAACACCGGCAGCCCTACGGCGTCAGTCAGGAAATGCCAGGGCTCGCAGTGTTACATATGCCGGTAGCCAAAGAGTTAAGTTTTTTGGTCCTGCCATTGAGTCATGGGTTTTTTGGTTCTGCCAACGAGTTTCTTGGTGCTGCAACTAGGTTTTTATGTTCTGCCACCATAGTTTAAGCGGAGTGACTATATGCGTCAGTCTTGGTGACCATATAGGATCAATTAAAAATATAATTGTTGACCAGCATATGCTGTTATCCAATGGTCATTCTGTTTGCTAATTATATTTACAGCATATGCTGTTATCCAATGGTGATTCTGTTTTCTAGTTATATTAACACTCATATGTATTTTTACTTGAACTGAAAAATAACTTCCCGAACATACCCGCTAGCCGGGGCATCGAAATCAGAACATCCAAGTGAATAGTGTATTCTTTTTATTGAAAAATGTACTGCTTAAAGAACTCATTTCTTAATATGTATTCCAAAACCAGATGTCTTCTGTTCTATTAAAAGCAACAAATCCCTGAAAAATCTGTACTTCTGTCGAGTTGATATTGGAAATTTTGTAGATTTGCACTGCTTTCTTAAGAGCTCTCTGGTTTTAAGACGAAACTTGTGCAAAAAAGTGAAGTGCATAGTAACCAAAATTTCAAACCTGTACGACTGAATTGCGCATCCAACCTTTCAACAAAGTACAAAGTTTCCCATTCGGAACGGAATGGAAATATAACCAACCGAGCCGATTTAGCATTAATTATGACCCCGTGAAAAATGATCCCGGTTAGTTTTTTACAGGGTCTAAATTTAATGTGTCCCGTCATTATTCAACGGTTCTCCGCAACAGGGGGTTGGGATGATCAAGACAACGTGCGTGAGAAAAGAATTTATTTTCAATTTCTCGGCGGAGGGCCGCGCAGTACGTATATCAGATCAAGGACTGAGATGGATAGGAACACTCCGAAATAATGAGTGGGAGCTGGGCTGATCTCTTTGTAAGCACACGGTGTGGGGATATTAAAAAACGTCAACAATTGCCTGGTACTTTATCGTGGAGACATCAGATCCGTGAGAGAGGAATACCGTATGTGAGTGATGAATATTTGTTTGTTGGAAATTCCGAGCGATGCACTGTAAAGGAACTGAGTCTGTTTTCGTTGTTTTTACATTACGGCGTAATGCCGTTGAGTCTAACTTGTAAGTAGTATATCACAAGAAGTTGGGCGGATCACCGCTATAGCCAATATCATACTGGCTACTGATCAAGTCCATTCAAGCAATTAGGGTTCAAGGGTTCGATAATTGCTCTAATCTCCGATTAGATCGTAACATTTATCCTCACTGGGCTGTTATGAAATGTTTGAACACAAATCAATGACCTTTCTGAATCACCAAATTCGCCCAACTACAATCGAAGTTATGACAATCTATTCTGTCCGATCGTACCATCGTAGTGAGTTTGACTGTGTTCACATGCGAGCGGTCATAAGTCTGGTAGATAATTTATCTGCATCTTGTCGTACTAGACAAAAACTATGCTCGGCTGTTCACAGCGCTCACAACCGCTGTACTGAACGCCCTAATGAATTTTAAAAGTCTATCATTCTTATGTGACCCTAATGAGATGAATTTTCACAGTAGTTCGCATCAAATTTAGATCCCATTAAAAGCGATCCGGTCATATTTTAATTTTACAAAGTTACCCGGAGTCGTTGTTCACCACTCTTTAAAAAGGCTTATTGGGGCACCACGAAGATACGTCCCAAGTGAGCGGCACGTCTCTTGGTTATAATGTAATTGCATATGATTAATGTAATTGGATATAATTAATTGATAAATTTGCGCAATCTAATTGGTTTCTCTTGAAAAAAAATAAAAATACTCTTAGTGGATTGACAGGCGTACAGCCGCTCAGGCCACACGAGAATTTGCCACTGGTTGCGATCTTCTAATAGTTTGATATTTTCCCTATCGACTGATTAACTCTTAAAGAACGACTGTAAGTGCTACATCACATGTTTTTTATGTTTTCGGTAAAAATCACACTCTTCGGCGTTTTTATTTGTTAGATATTGATCTTTTTAAAGTTCAATTTACTTCATTTGTTTACATGGCAATCGGCTGTGTCACGTGACTAGTGACACTCTCCTATATACCGTCAAGTTGTCAGCTGCAGTAGTGCGTGCCCCCAGTCTATGGTATTAAGATGTCTATGGTTTCCTTCTAATTACTCTACTCGTGTTTGCGCAGTTTTACTAATTATAGGTATTTTATCTTTTTATTACTATGCGCATGTTGGCGCAGTGCCTCACTGTTCTACGTATTTTATCTTAGTATTTTTATTCTTTTTTGTTCTTCCATTTCAGATTGCTATTACTCCTACATCGAATATCAATCACATTCATTGTGTTTGATAAGATGATAAATGGAATTTTACTGATTATAAGATTATAATGTTTTGAGGTAAAATGCACCGGAATGACCTGAATTGGGTCAAAGGGTGCATTCATTCAACATGCAAAAGTGATTTTGAACTATACCTTTCATAATCAACCATTTCATAATCACTGTTTTTCATTCAAAAGTGAATGTGAGTCACAAACATTAGTGTCATCAAGTGAAACTCTTGGGTCATTAAGTTTTCTCTTAAATTGCTAGTACTCACAAGTTGTGTTCGTAAGAGTGTTCATATCCATGGTGGTTCAACCAATTCCCAACCATATTGTATTGATAATATGGTATGTCCCAACCTACAGTATAAGACCTCCACAGGCGGGCAACCAGTACAATTCTTTCAAATGCTTCTCCTGCTATTTTTAGATTGGTTCTTCAAAATCCCTGTGCACAAGATCACTGTTTGTAATTTTTAAACAAAAGCAGACCTTCGGCTTCACAAACACGTTAAACAATACTTATTAACTATGCCACCAAGTTAAAAAATTCAGGCATAAAGTATAGAAGGGTCAGAAGTTAACAAAGCACTGCAATTTCGCCACACTTTGAGCCTGTATATCTTAACTGGCACAACACTGATCAGCACCAGACTTTTACACAAGCCGTTTCTATCTTAGTGCTGTTGATTGGTGCAATGAAATCTGCCGCGGAACATTTACCTATAGGAATCTCAAGATTGTGACTACCATATGAGTGGAAATTACCTTCACCTACCGACACCTGTAGGTTTGATTCAAAAGATGGTTTATTAATATTTAGTTTAGTGTCATTAAGCCAGGCGCATTTTTAAAGGTATTTTTTCCATTTTCATTAAAATTGTCCGTTTTTCGTGAATCCAGTGTCAAAGAATAGGTGTCACTTTAGTTGTGGCAAAATGGCTGATGATCCTGACTTGCAGTGTTAACTGCTATGATGGAGTATGATGAAGTGCGTGGGACTTAAAAGAATGTCCTCTGCACATGTGCGAAATCTTGATGCAGCACAAAGGGAGTACCAAGTCACCACACCTACACACAGTGCTGCAACTCGTTTTGGCGAGAGTCGGACAATGTACAAATGCGTGTTTACCGGACCTGTGTCACACCTGTGTGACTGCGTCAAAAGCAAGGGCAAGACACCGGGCTCATCTTGGAATTCTGTGGAAACCACTAGACTGCGCAAACAACCATTTCATTAATAGTGACTTGAGTGCCAAGCCTGAAGTTGGGATGCTGGTTGAATTGTCTAAAGTCAACTTACTTCCACTGGAACTCAACAATGTCAATTCATGTGTTCATTGCTGTTGGATCCGGTGAGTACTACTACTACTACTTTGTTTGAATTTGAAGTTATCAATATAGTATTTTGGAGGTAATAGTCAATTTCATGGATATCTGATTCTCGAACCAGTTAGCAACACTTGACAGAACAGTTGTTATTTTAATATAGTACCCTGCAGTGCAAGTTACTGGTTCTCCTTTAAGGATATTCACAAACTGAGTGACCATGCATGTATCATGAAAATGTAACAACAGTACTTGTTTTTGAACAGTATAGACAGAGCTTTTTATTGTGCCCACAGGTGAAATTCAGTAGTCCTAACTCCTTTGTCTGCGTCACTTTTAATAACTGATGAAGAGTCTTGAATTTCTAAGTCAAATGATATATCTGTCCTGTCGCCGTTGTTAGAGTCTAGGCTAGCCTAGAGCTATTCAGTCTGAAAAGTCGTGAGTAGAACAGATTGCGCCCAGTTGGCTATCGGACTAAAAGTGTATTGATATCAGCAAATAATAAAATATATACAGAAATGTACAGGAAGTCAATAGCTTCTAGGAATATATGGCTAATACAGTACTGGCTACAAAACAGGAACCAGTAAACCACAAACAACAAGAAGATAGAATATTATGTAACTACAGGATATAAACACATTCCAATATAGTTTTCAAATTCCACTCTTTCTTTTCCTTAAGATAGTCCGTATATCAAAAACTATATAATATAGTTTTACTTACATGCATAACAATAAATGTTCTATCTAAAATTCTAACATGCCTGTCTCTAACATGTATACAATTAATGTTCTGACTACAATTCTAAGATACCTGTCTCTAACTACAATACTAACATGCCTGTCTCTAAATACAATTCTAACATGCCTGTCTCTAACTACAATTCTAGCATGCCTGTCTCTAACTACAATTCTAACATGCCTGTCTCTAAGTACAACTCTAACATGCCTGTCTCTAACTACAACTCTAACATGCCTGTCTCTAACACTTTTCCCAGCACAAGAGAGGATGCTCCACGTTTTGTAAGACAATCAGCTACTTGAGATTTAGAATCACTCCATTTAATTTCTGTAATCTGTTTGTTTTCAAGGAGTTCCTTTATACCACTGATTTCCATTCGAAGCCTTTTCTATGTTAGAAACTTTTCTGACTTAATTGCCTCAAGTAATGATTTAGTATCAGTAAAACATACCAGTTGTACAGCAGTTGAATCTGGTGTCCCACACGTCAATTCACATAAAAGTGTCATTATGAAGAGAGACACATCAGTGCCTTCTGCCATGGCTAATGTTTCAGCTGCCAATGTACTTCTAACTACCCGTCTGATTTTCTTAGAATTCCAACAAATAAGTGTGATTTTCCAAGACTTGTTCATCAAACCAACGAAATAACCCCCTTGACTTTCACCGTCAGGAAAATTGCCCAAGGTAGCATCACTGAACAAAGCCGAGCACAAGCCACTGGCCCGTCCTAAGGATTGATATTTCAGAGAGATATTTGTTGATTACGCCTTGTCAATAATCTTGTTTACCATTAGCATGTCTTTTACACTACAAAATTTAATATTGTTTGCCACAACACTAACATCAAACAGTCAATCTGGTCTACTTTGGTGTGCTAACCACAACAATTGCCCACCTTTGGACATACAGTAAGAGCATGCTTCTCATTCTCAGTCAACACAGAATCCTGTTCACTAGCTCCATTAGCACTAACATCAATTTGCAACAAATCATCTGTATATTTATTCTGATGCAAATATATCTTATTATCACCAGTGCATTGCAATTCTATCCCACAGTATTTGAATGCATCACTATTCTCTTTGCCAACCTTAAAAGTTGATCTAATTCTGGAAATAATATTCTCAAACTCCTCTGTACCTCCCCATACAAATCATCAACATGACATGCGAGTATTCCATAGACCTCATTTTTATCGTTCATCCAGTAAAATACAACAGCGTCCACCTTTGACATCTTCCCCCCGTTTTCTAACGTGACTGATTTCACCCGAAAATACCAATTAAGTGAAGCGTCGCTTAGGCCACATACGCATTTTTCCAATCGCCATAATTTACTGTTCGCATTTTCTTCTTTGGTGGATCTGATATATATTTCTCTTTCAATAGGATTTTCCTGCACAAATGCTGTCTTAATGTCCATTGAATTCATTTTCCAGTTTTTCATGGCTAAAATTAAAACAATCAAGCACAATGACTCATGTGCACATGTTGATGAATCTTTTTGAATGTAATTTTAAAATTCTTCAAACCCTCTAGCACCTAATCGGGCTTTTGAAACCGCCCCATTCTCTGTGTTTTTAAGAGTACACACCCATTTCGTGGAGATATATTTATGACCCATGTTTGACAATAACAGTAGATCGTCTCTTCCAATAATAACGCTAGGACCCTTCCATTCGGAAAAAACCAGGTCTCTATCCCAGTATCACAAGAATTAGTGACTGATCGTGTTTGTTTCTTTAATACTCTTCTTATCTTTTCAGAACTTTCCGCTTTAGCAAAAGCATCTCTTGCTGCATACATCGCATTGATGTGATTACCAAGTTTTTCACTCATGGTCGTGCCCTCTAAATACAGGGAGATTATCAGTTAAAACTGATGGCAAATTTGGATTCCTCCCGAAAACCAGCTGAATTGTGCAATGGATTTTTAGCCTTTAAGGCCCATGCCTCGGTTCTCCTTTAGGTCAATTTTTGTGTTTGCCCTTTTTAGACTTTCATTGCTCAGCAGTAGTGGAACGTCAACAGGAACTACCTCGAATTTAATTTCGCATACAGTGTCCTCAGTCTGCGCTGGCAACGTTACTGCCTTGGTTGACGCGATATTCTTCCCAAAGCCAAATTTGAACGATCTCTTACTGGGAACTGTCTTGACTTCAACTTCAGGTGGACTCTCAAGATAGGTGTCCAGCAATTTTTGCCCATATAATGTTCTTGAACACCCCGTGTCAAGAATAGCATAGTTCATGGTTTCTGTCAGCAAAACAATGTTATTGTCCAGTGACCAATCAACGTGATTTTGTTTCTTCTCTGGGCAGTCTTTACCCCTATGAAACACAGAATTGCAGATCCTACAGTGTGTTCTTCGGCTATACTTGTTTTATGGGTTCGTTCCCTATGTGCCATATCTGTTTTGGCTGTGTGGAGCTCTCCTCCACTTCCCATAGAGGACCTTCTCTTTTAACGCAACGTCCTCTGATGCATCACTTTTAACATTATATTGCATTCGCGGAAGTGCCGATTTCATACTTCCATACGTTAAGTCCGTACAAGCCGTTAGTGTCATTTGCTTCTGGATTTTGCTAAGATTTGCCCCATCCAGAAGCTTGAAGGCAAGAACAGCATCTGGCAAAAACATGTCATATTTGTGACACTTCCTATTTAAGGCGTCAAAGTCACAAATAAAATCACTAATTGGCTCACCGTTCTTATGCATAAAGGTGTAAACATTTTTGTATGCCTCATAAGCATAGTCCTTGCTCTCCTTAAGATAGACCTAGTTCTTCCACTAGTTTTATTAGACCGTCCTTTTTCTCCAGGACCTTGGCCTCCAGTTGCAGTGCAGTTTCCCGCGCTCTCCCTGTGAGAGTTAAACTCACCGCTAGGCCGTGTTTTTTACAAAGCAAATCTTTCACAGTTCTATCTCTTGCTTCCACTCCCGACAGTTTTCCCCAAACCTAGGGGGTTCTTGTAGCTAACAATTGAAGACATTTTAACCTTGTTCTGCTACCATGAAATGCCGTGAATAAAACAGATTCTGACCGGTTTGCTGTCCAACTAAAACTGTATTGATATCAACAAATAATAGAATATATACAGAAATGTACATCAAGTCATTAGGTTGTAGGAATATATGACTAATACAGTATTGACTACAAAACAGGAACCAGTAAACTACAAACAACAACAGGATAGAATATTATGTAAATACAGGACATAAACACATTCCAATGGAGTTATCACAGTCCACTTACTTGTAGCGTGACTACAGCATTCATTAATACATGTATAGGAAAAATGCTTCCTGTAATGAACTAAAAGAAGACGCACGATACCAACAATAATGGTTCTTGAAAAATGAAAGCCAATGAGATATTGTATTTTCCGCTTGTAACACGTGGCCACTAGATGCACATAATCTCGGAGTAAGACTGAGGTCGTGACGTGTGAGTCATCAATGATTACACAACCACTCAGCTAAATCATAGTGTACTCAAGCGGAGAATAGGCACTTATATTGAGTTACTGAAAAGTAGACCGAAATATGTTTAAAATACTTTTTTGTTTGATTTCGACTACAAAGATTGAACCCTTCACCCAAAATTATAGTTTACGGTTCAGATATCGCATGTTGTCATAGCCGAAACGAAGTCGCATAGGGAATTTTACTTCCATCTGCATTATGTTCTTCATAGAACAACTTGTCAAGGTATGAAACGTGTCTTGTTTCATCTATGCTAAATGCCACGAAAGAGGCATGTGAGGAGAACAAATTCAGGTAATGAAAAGCTACACCGAGTAGCCAAAAAATTGCAAAATTTATATCAAACGATATATTTACATACGTTGCGGTTGTACATGCTTTCATTCGTCTAAACTTTGTTTTCTTTGTGCCAATAAAACATATCATCCTGATTCTCTACTCGTTTAGTAACGGTTTTTTGTTTCACGTTTGTCTTGGTTACATCAGGAGTTCTCGTCAGCAACGGTTAATTAGCTCGAGTCAGCAGAGGGGTCTTTCTGTGCTTCCTGTTTCGTCGCTGCCTCGTTTTCGTTCTCGGGGTGTTTCTTAACCCTGGTCAGTACGCACCCAGCGACGACAATCATAAGGATGATGACCACGGGCAAAACACTCAAAACGATAACTAGAAAGTAAAAAATTCTCCAGTTATAACAATTTCAACTCTTGTCATACCATTGACAAAATTAACAATGTTTCTGTTCCAATATTTGAGGATATCACAACGTTCAACTTCTCTTACATTTACTTAAAAAAGTTCTTAATTACAAATCGCCAGTTCTCACCCCTGTCTGTCAGACACTCGCTTACACCAAGACCGGTGCTTTTACCACTTAAAATCTCTTCAAATGCTCAATATCCTAAACATTTCTGTTACCGCTTGGTCTCCACATCCATAATGATTACGTCACTGTCGGCCAGCGAGTAATCTAATGACGTCATCAGGATGGTCAGCTAACATGGTAAAATCAGTTTCGTAGTGATCAAACTAGATATCATCACAGTAGTCTACAACTGAAATATGACGAGAGCACTGGTGACATAAGTCGTTGCTTTTTACATTTCTTATAAAAGCGTCCCTGGGAGGCAGTGAACTATTGACTGCAATGTTGTATTTTGTAGTTTCCTCATCAGCTCCTCATAACAACTGTTGAGCATCGACAATGACGGTGTTTGGATTGGGCAGGACTACCGTGGATTCGTCATGTCGACTTGTCAGGTATTTACGCAAGTATCCAAACTCATCGACTTACGATGACAACGCTAAGCAAAGTTTTTCTCATGTCTTCCTGCCTGGTGATAAATCAGCAGCATTCTTACAAATAATGTGTGGTAACAAATCGATCTTTTTAACCTTTATGTCACGCACAAATCGTGTAAGTGTACTTTATTATTAGGGGATAGGATTATAGAGTTTATCCAACTTCAGGCTGCAATTAAGTTATATAATTCTTACAACATTAGCTTGCAATATGATGATGTATGAATCTATGAATTTGTGTAGATACACAAAAAACAAGTAAATCAGAAACCAACGAATTTTTTTATTAAAACGGAATGTTATAAGCAACTTCCACAAGCATGCTTTCAGATTTTTGACGGGTAACCGGGATAATATGGGAGATTGGACATTTGTATTACGTAAGGTGTATTTTTGCTCACTTCAGGGGTACATATAACGGTTCACGGGGTAATTTTAAAGTCCATTGAAAAAGAAAACCCCAGAAATTATGGTTTATGATTGCGAGAGTTCTTTGAGTATTACCTTTCGACATGTACACGGTCATCACAAATAGTTGACTAGACAGCCGATTCCGCAGTGGGAATTCCTTACAAGCGAGACTTCATAGTAACCATCTTCAAAGGAGATACTTTTAAGTTAAAACCTGTGAAGCCATGGGAAACTGTAATTTGTTTTATAAATAGCCATCGGAAATAGTCCTTTCTGTATAATTCACAGTGGTCTTCATGTTCTTCAAAATTCTACCCTTTCGAAAGCGGTCAATCCTATTGTACTTTCTTCACATTTATGGTTGTTTGGGTCGAATGTCTAGATACCGCTGTGTTGGTCACAAATGTTTTGTGTTTTTTGGTGAATTTGGAAACTAAATTTCCTTGTTGAATACGTGGCAGTGTTGAATTTACATGTATAAAGGAACAAAGGGACGCTTCTTTCAAACTGCTCCACTTAGCGAGGGTTCTGTCCGAAATGGGACACCTTAAGATGAAAGGCTAAACATATTTAAGCTTGGAAAAAAGAGCGACCGTCGTGTGGTCACATAAAGATGCAGGAAATTACCTTAACCATTAAAGCTGGTTGCACAGTTTCATAAAAAAGAATCATATTGGCAATCGATTCCATCATTAGACCTTCTCTCCGTGAGCGGCCTCTTAAGAAATTGTCAGTAAAAACACAAAAAGTGTGGCCACTTGAATGTCATCAATATGGCCTCCTTCGAGTGCGAGGACCCTAAATAGGAAATTATCTAAATTTGCATAAATTAGGAAGTACGCAGGAAAAATATAGTTTTGCATTAACAAAATTGATTCATCGAATTTAAAAATCCTTTAAATTAGTACCCTCCGCGAAAGCTTCGCTTTAGAAATTTTCTCGATTTTTCGAAATATATGTATGAATGATTACGTGCGCGTTTTCAAGTGCGTTTAGACGACCTGTGCTGCACAAGCGGAGACCCTAACAACAATGTCCTTGCCAGGGTCCTCAAAAGGTAAACCATGCACTGAAGTGTTGTTAGATGTTCTCTTGAATTTTCTTTCTTATCGGTTTTTCGCAATCTTTCGTTTCTCGACTATCCCCGGCCCCGCATCTGTGTGGTTGCCAGGGTTTAACCCTGACTCCTGAAATTTTTTGGGGGGCTCATGTTCCCCCACCCCGGCCCCCCGCTTCCTACGGCCCTGCTAAGTGATCAAGAGCTTTCTGATGGGGTTGTGAATTCCATGAATTCGTAAATGTCAATGTTTTGCGAGTCAATAAACACATGGTGATATTAATTCGTATTCATTACGGTAATACACACGTAATTACATGTACTATCAAACTGGGTTGAGTTCCGTAGATTCAAGAATATTTCGAGTAAAGCTAGAGTGTGGCTACGTTTTAAATGAATACTAATTCCTGCCTTAGTGATTTCATCTGGTTCTTTCATCTGCTATAAAATTAGTACTTTTTGCGAGGTCCAACACATGAAACCATTGTACAGCTAAAAACTTCCTCACGATGTCGCTAAGTGGTTTGACGTTGTCGTCGATTTACTTGCTTCAAGCGCTAGTCACGTTTGTCATCAAGCAGAGTGTATAATTATGGTGTTTTGCGTCTGTTCGAAAACTTCTACTCCTGACATGGGTTGCAAAGTATTACGTCGTTTCTCTGAAAGCTGTAGTTAACATCTGTTAATATGGCACAGAATGAAGTGAGCCTAGCTTTTACAGACGAGCCAAATAATAAATATACACATTACCTGTGGGGTCCACACCATCGTCCTCGGTCTTTGGGGGTACCTCTACTTTCACTTCTTTGTCTTTTTCCGGTTTCTTAGGCACAACTTTTACTATGCAATAAAAGATCCCGATAAGTCAAAGCTATAGCTACGTCATTCCTATCAACACCGTTACCATTATCACCATGGTTATGGTTATCACCATAGAAACATCATCACCATCGCCATGATCGTGACGCTTGCCATAGTAACATCATCACCATCGTGGTCATTTTCACAGCAACACCGTCACTATAATCACGATCATCACCATAGCAACGTCATCATGGTCAGTGTTATCATGATCATCACCACAGTAACATCATCACCATCACCATGGACGTGATCATCACACATAGCAACGTCATCACTATCAACATTTCCATGATTATCGTCATTGCAACTTCATCACCATAGCCATGGTCACCAGTATTCCATGCACTTGGCTTTAAGTAAACACAAATCGGAAATAAAATGCAGATCACGTCATCGCCATCAAAGTAATCGACCACTTTTTTTCTTCTACTAATTTCCAAATATTTTTATTTTCGTCCAGTTTTCATTGGGGATTTCGCCATGAATTCAACAAAGACAGGTAAAGCAGTCAACTGAATATTAAAGCATGTTGGGCCCGTCTGTCCTATGATTAGATAAATGTTAAGTTTGGATGTATAATCAAAAGGTCAAGATTTCGCACTTTCTTTAAAAGTTGCTCAATGGCACGTGTACGCAACCGTAAGCATATTTGAAGCTTCATTATGTGTCAGTACAGGCAATAAGTAAAAATAATTGCCGTGTCATATTTACTCATCTCAGTAGAATTGTGTTTTTTAAAGCAATACCAACTGCAAATGTACCGCACAACCCACTCGAGTTTCAGAGAAAACGATGCTTTTTGAGCAAAACGTAATCAATGTAGATTAACCTGTCATGATGTTTCTCGGTAAAATCATGTTTTGTTGAATTTGCAGAACAAAAAAGACCGATATCCATTTTAATTTTTTTTTCAATGTGGATATTGAATAACGTATGCTACCTTTCTTCACGTTCAATAAACCCTTGACGGTGATGTGAAACATTGATCAGCCTTAAGTGAGTGCTCCCAGTGCCCGGTTGCACGAAATAATCCCAGATAGGGACTCGACCCACTTCCCTAAGTGTAGTGCGTATTTGTGGACTAGTAAAAACACCGATTTTCTTTACTAATGCTGTTTTAGGTTTTTTACTTAGTCAATAATGCAAATCAAGAGTGAATTTTCAACATCATCTACAATGAATAGGACGTTTTTATGCAACACCCCCATTTATTATCATTGATCTCAGGGCTTGGTTTTTTGTTACATCACTAGCAAATTGCATTAGAAATTCGTAGAAAAAAATTTAAACGATAGTAGGCTTTTGAGTCAATCATAAACACGCAGAAGATTTAGGGAACTTAGTCGAATCCCTATTTGGAAATGATTCATGCAACCAGGCACGGATGCCTACTCGTATGCCCACGGAATATAGCCTAGTAGATTTTATCAATTGCAGGTATCGGCGGACCTGATTCCTGAAGTATGAATGAATGTTTCAGGATATTGCAAGTGAGGATCAACGTTCAGAGTGAATGGGAGAAAAGAGCCGAAGAGACGAATGACATCGCAGCAGGAGGAAACTCGCCAGAATAAGCGCTTTGGAATGAAATCGATCGTTGACAGCCGTGCAAGTCAGTAAATCGGTCGAACACTTACAGAAATGTCAAGCTTGCTCCTTTACAGAGTCGGGTGCATGGGTTTGCATTACTCTCTTGTCATCCATAAATACCTTGATATCCATGTTTTCTTTCGGTCCTTTTTAGCATAAACCTACATGTACGTGTAACTTTTCTTAAATCCTTATAAAATATTATGTTTTGTGTTTGGCTAATTAACCGTTTGAATTCCTCGCGATTCATCGAGAATTTTGGAATGATGTGGGCTAAATTGAAAAACTTTGTTTCTTTAAATGGATAAATTCGCTTTGAATTAACCAGGTAGCCAGCAATACTTTGGGAGATTACGTGAGATATTGCCGTGTATTTTAAATGCGAACACATGACTTTGTCTAGATTTTAGCTAGGTCCTAGCGTAGATCCTAGCGTTACTGAACGCAAGCCGGGTACAACTGCTAACCTGGGCAGCAGGAACAAGGTGCCGGGCAAAGGCAGCTTGTGAGTAAGTTGTTATTTTAAGTTCGCGTGGTTCAACAGCATGAAAAGTTCGTGGTTTCCCAGATTTTCGTCAATTAAATGCAAAAGAAAATGCATTCACGTAAGAAAACCGAAGAATATATGATGAAAAGGCTGCGTCAAAATATAGCCGATTTGGAATAAAAGAACATGTTTGCATGGTATTTGCTATGCATTAAAATATGTGTCATGAACTTACAATTGGTTTCATTTTCACCAGTTTAGAACACAGAAAGAGATTTATCAAGCAAGTGACATCACTTACATGTAAGTAGGAAAATCTTTTTTGTACTTGCGTTTTCATAAAGAAAATCAATTCAATGCAGCTCAAGTGCTGCAGCTAATTTTTGGTGCACTCTCCTGCAGATCGGTGCTAATAGCTTTCGGTGGGAGGATAGAGTTAATAACTTTATTGACCTCGCCGCACGTTCACAAGCCTACCCAAACAAAACGTCCGACGTAATTTCTGTTCTACGCTTCAGCCAGTGCTGCGAAGCCTTGAATTGTAATTATCTTTTGATTCACCTCGACCAACAATTACACTCGCTGATTCAATAACCTGCTGTCGTTAGAGTTGGCTCTCTGTTGACTATCGGTGTAATTGCTGACTCTTTTCAGTGCAACTCAACTGTAATCCTCTCAACTGTTCTACTGTTTAACTCTGAACTGCTGAACTAAAACTGACTAATAAAAACCCGTGCCCAGGTATATATTGTCTGATGCAATGTTCTAGAACTTTACACCAATTCAAACATGTGCTAGAACTTTCCGGAATCTACCCAATCATTCTACAAACATGTACTAGTCTCTGGAATATTGCACACTGCATTAATGACTGTCATGCTAGATTCTTCTAGAATGTTCCACACTATACTGTAGCAAACAAATTACATCATCAATGTACTGTACTCAGGGGTCGTGCCAATCAATAACACAAACAAAACAACAAAATAAAACCAAAAACAGTGTCAGTCTAAATTCTGACAATGGCCAATACTTTTATTACTTGTTCAAAGAACAGTGATCTAATTAAAATCACATATATTAAAAAGAAAGTATTTAACTAAGAGTAGAAGAACACTCTGCACAACAAGCGTGTGTAGAATATGCCTTATTCATTGCTTATAGGTCTTATGCCCCCACCCGGCCCCTTCGTTACTATGAATTGGTTGTAGTAAAGCTGAATCCAAGCTTTGAAATTTCTGACTCTTGCTCTACAATACTATAGCAGCAGATCAATGCTTAACTCCAAGCAGATGAAAGATAGAAAATGTGCAACGCTTTATACACCAATTAAACCTTGATTTACTGTCGCGAAGCACGATTACACGATTTGTATTTATTTGGGTGCATCCTCTCCTTCTAGCCACACCTACTGCCCGATGTCAGTAAAGACAGTGCAACAATAGACGGTTGCAACAGCGGAAACAAAATGAAGTTTTGTTCTTACGGGGTCATGTTGTTAACCTAAGATGCGCTCCATTGACGCAAGAATCTGGCAAACAAAACTAGAGCGTCCAGGTGCTTCATTTGCAATGCATGAGTCATGATGACTATATCTTTGGACATCTTCAGCCAATTTCATAAAGGTGGTTTAGCAAACCAGGTTTAAGTTTTAAACCTGGTCTTCCTGATCTAATTTTAGGTCTAACTTGCATTTCACCAACGTGGTTTTGTTAGACTAGGGAGCGGGTTTAGTAAAACCAGGCGTGCGTTCATTAGCGCAAGGACCTACGTTAGGACCTAGCAAAAATCCAGTTAAATTATCATTAAAAACACGGCAGTATCTCACGTAACCTCGCGAAGTCTTGCTAATTTGCGTTACTGAACAGGAGGCAGGTTTAAAGCCTAACTTCAACGGAGTTTAGTTATTTTAGATGTATTGGTCTAACCAGAGTGTCCTAGCAAACCCTTAGTATGTACCAAAACGCGAGTTCAATCACGCCAGTCAAATGATAAGTGAAGCTGCCTTTTCGTCCCATGTTGCGTCACCGCAAACAACAGAAGGTCGATAACAGTTGTATTGAATAGCAGTGGCGGATCTAAGATACCGTAAGGGGGGACAACATTTTGTCTGGGGCAATTGAACAAGGCACGATTACGGGCGCGCACGCTGCCTGAAGACAGCGAGACTCGACTCGAGTGCCTGAACCTTTTACTGCAAAAATAAATAGAGAACTAAAAAACCAAAGCGGTTGCGCAGATCGTCGGGGCCGGACACTTAGAATGGAGTGTGCGTCCCACTCCCCCTTCAGCCGCGTATTCATTATCGTGGTTAATTGTCAATTCCTTACGCTATTGTTGTTTTATTTTTGCGGCATACAAGGGGGGCGGGCATCCTGCCCCCTCCCCCCTAAATCCGCGCGAGAGTGGTATTTGCAGCTGTTTGAATCGAAATGTGATTGTCGCGGTCACGTAGATAAAAACAAGTTAATGCTCCCAACAGTTTGTTATATTTGGAAAATTATGGACTGGTGGTCTCAGAGCCATGCTCTTAACAAACTGTGGGAACCAAATTTACAGGTGTTAACGTTTGAGATATACTTTAAGCTATTCAAGCCATATTTAACTGAGTCTGACCAAACATTTTCAGTCTGGGCTTATGGGGGAGCTCATTTTTGTCAGTGTTAGTTCATCTTTTAGGTCCACGCAATGAATGGTTCCAAAAGGCTCACTCAACTAAATTTGATGAAATGTCCTCGACCTCGACTAATCTTTAACTGGAATTTCGAACACCATTTCTTGGTACGCCGAAACCGGAGATCGACTAAGTATGCATTTGCACGGACCCAATTTCCGGAAGGTGATTGGATTTCTCTACTTCAGGTTATACCAAGGAACGATACCGATAGGCAGACATTTTTTCACAAATAAAACGCATGTAGGGGGCACTGAGGTGTCTCAAGAAAATGTTACTTCAGTGATACGCTAATTTTCTTTAACTCTCTGGTATATTTTGTCCTAGTACCTAATTCACCTTAGCGTGGTGAAGTACTAGTTTGTACAAGTTGAAACTACATAGTCTCAAAATCCAAACCGTTGTCCCATAAACTCTGTTGTATTCAACACTCCGACTTCGCTGATCGATTACCTTGGTGTCCACCATTTTGATGCTAATGACTCACTGTTCTCTCATAAGGTGGCACTGAACAGTTAGGCTGCGGCTACAACCAACTTGCACTCCCAAAATATTTGAGGTAGGCCAAGTTTGGGGGCATTTTGTCAGTAGGCACTGCATGTAGGCTCAGTCAATGTGGTTTGTTTGTATTTGTGAACATGCTGAGAATGAAAAAAGGCCACTTACTCGGCTGTAGCTACGCTCTTCTTCAAGATGGTGGCCCCATGGTGCAATTGTGCATTGCTGTGTGGCAACTGAGAAATTGGCCGCGATTTCAGGTAGAACTCAAACAAGCCAGATTTTCAAAAAAAAAAACACTAGTTGGTTGACAGTATTTGGACAACATTTTTGGAATCTGTAGGAAATTTGCTTTCCGTTGGCTTTAGTCGAGCATCGAAAGGAAAGTGGTGGTTTTGGGGTGAAAAGTGCCGATTTTGCTTTTTTACGCTTATTTTTCTTAGTCTGGCTTGGTTTCCGCTGGGAGTGAAAGGGTCAAAAATACGAGAGAGAATAAAGTTTTTGTGCTCATCTGTAAGCTTTGTGATGTGAAATGACTCTAATTTTTCTTTTTTTGCATGCAGTTTTTGACAGAGTGAATAAAGGGTGAATAGTCCAAGCCCCTGTGAGAACTGTTTAGTGCCTCCTAACAGCGTTTTCCCGTTCAGTGACTTTACCAGACGTAGGGGGTTGTAAGCGTGTGATAACATCTAGCTTCTTTGGTAACTGCCACGCACAGCCTTTTGTCTGTTATGACAACAGGCAGACCAATTATCTACCAGTCTTATTACAGACCACGTGTGAACACCGTCAAAGCCTGAGTGAAATGGTACATTTTTAAAGAATAGGTTATCGTAACTTCGAATGCACTTGGGCGATTTTGGTGATTCAAAAACTAAACATAATCACCATTTGACGAGGGTTTCAGAAATGCTATTAGTTTATCTCTAAACATGTTATAAAATAACTTTTATTTTTAACAGCACAGCCCAGTCTGGCTAGATACGATCTTACTGAAGAGTAGAGCAATTATCAAACAAAATAGAGCTGGTCCTCCAACCATGAATGCCAGAATGGAGATAATCAGTCGTGTAAGAGATCGGCTATAGGGGATAAACTTGTTGTTCGGCTATAGAATCGAACAAGTTGGGAGAAATGTGAAAACGCCGTAATGGGCGAGATTTTGCACGGTCTTCGCTCTTCCCACCAGGAAGTAGATCAGCGGAACGGTCTCCAACACGTGGTTTACTAGCAGTTCTTGGGCAGGTCTCTAATCTTTTTATTGGAAATGGAACTCGAAATTATGTTTTTCAGTTTCTACTCTACTTTAGTGCGAACTCAAGATAAGTATTATTATTCTATGACTATTTACTAGAACGCGTTTGCAGTTGATAAAACCAACGTTAAGGCTAAAAGTTCGAGTTTGACTCGAAATTTCGAGATTTTACTCAAGTTTGGAGCACGAATATAAGGTCTTCAAGTGCAAACTTGGACTAGAAACTCATATGCATAAACTGTTACTTATTCGAGCACAGTCTGAGAACTACTTATGATGAGTTTGCACACAAGGAGCAGAGGAAGTGCCAAAATAATTTCGAGTTCCTTTCGAGTACAGAGAGAGACCGTGCCCTGGATACGTTCCTTAGCGCAAGCCTCTTGCGAGAAAAGCAAGATCACACAAAATCCCTCGAGTGTACTGCGAGTAAACTCGAGACTTTACTACTAGTGTGACATAGCAAAATGGTGGTCACTGGACTACTTGGTCGCTAAGTTTGGAATTTTAAAATATAGGATAAATTTTAAAAAGTATTTCACACAATTTTTAGTTTAGCCGTAAGTGTACACTAGAATTGCATTAATGTTTTCACGCCGTAATTACATGTACTTTCATGTTTTGTGTGACATGCCACGTAGTCGGTATTCTCCACAACTGAAAATGCAACCGTGTCAGAAAGGCCTCACTGGACTGGACTCAGCCTAGCAGTCAATGTTTGTTATGAGCCATGGGCAAAAGTTCCCGAATGTTACAGGTCACCCAAACCACATGGAAGCATCGGCAAACTGGCCCTGCATGAGTTCAGTAACGCTGAAACAAGTCTTTGCGAGAATACCTGAGATGTTGCCGTTTACTTCAATGAGAACGAGTTCTTTTGGCTGGATTTTGTGAGGTCGTACCATTATTGAAGTCAAACATGTTGTATCGACAGGTGAAACACTGATGTATCAAAAATGGCTACCTAGTTTACTTGATCGTTCTTTTTCTTTTCGCTTTCACAGGTACTGGTTACTCCAAAAGCAAATAAAGATTAGAAATAACTTTTTCAAAAAAATTGTTTAAAAATCTCGATTACTGGCTGAAAACTTCATCTTCCTAATTGGAAAAGAGGGACCAAAGAATTTCATTGGGCGATGATCGTTGAACTTTTCTGCCTGCGAACACTAATCTTACATGACCTCGATCGAAAATGTGAAACGTACATTCATAAATATACTAGTACATGTGAATTTGAAGTCAGTATGGAAATTTCAAAGTTACACTGCGTGTATATACTTCGTGGTATTACCACCATCACATTTGTGAACAGTGAGATCACTACAGGCCTGTAGCCAGTATTGCGCGGGGGGTGGTTCGAATTTCTAGAAAGGTGGACCTTTTTCAAACGTCGACACTCGAGTTTTTGGTATGGCGCTTGAAGCTTAATTATGGGGAAAGGAAATCTGTATCCATGGCAACCATGTCTTTCTGAGATAAGACAGAATTTGTAATACCAGAAATGAGGATGTCGTGAGGGTTGCTCGCAAGAAACGGGACTCAAATTCGGACGCAAGGTGATCCATAGGCCTAAAGCCTAACGTTCTCGCGTTACCTCCTGCCAAACTTTCAAATCGGGTTTTTTAAATGAGTGATTACTCCTCATTACATACTCGGACGGTAATATTTAGTGGGAGAATGGCTTGACGTAATTTTCATGTGATTGTATTTTTGTTACAAGCTGCTTATATTGCTGGAAATGAGAACAGCCCACTATTCCGAAGGTTTACTACTTCGAAGGTTCACTACTCCGAAGGTCCACTACTCCGAAATGGTCTAAAATTTCTGACTCAGGTGTAACTCAAGGTTATACTTTTACATGCAAAAATAAGCGACACTTTAGTTATTAGATGCAACTATACCGACAGCAATACACCCGGCTAATAAATCACTTTGTTTGGATTCCATGTGCATGTGAAGTTGTCTGCATGTCTATACGGGAAAATGAGTACGTTTTTGAATTTCTAAAAGAATATGAAACAGAAATGTTGATGAATTATCAACCATGATATATTCATCAATCCCATGTCAAGATCGCATCATCTCACAGCGCGAAAAAAGTTTGAGGCCGCTGCACTTCAACCTCACCTACCGGAACTAATCGTACGGCCGGATCGAAACTAAACGTAGTTAGTAGGCTACCCTGTCACAAAGTCTCATTCAGTCTTCTTAAATTTAAAACCGCCGGACCCGTGCCCCAGATGTTGTCCCCAATTGAGAAGGAGTCTTTAGTTAAATTCAAGAATCACGATTGGCAGTTACTGGAACTGAGCTCTTTTGTAAACAATGTAAATCATTTTTGGGACTATTGAACTCTTGCACACCTCTTAAATGGTTATTAAATGAACACATATACAATACTTTATTTATGTCGGTTCTGAATCATAAGTATAAAATCAGAGTAATGAACTGTCGGAGTTCTGGTTTCGGAATTTTGGACATTCAAAGTAGTGAACTTTAGAAGGTAGCGAACCTTCGGAGTAGAGAACCTTCAGACATGTAAACTTGGAAATCTTTTCCATCATGATTGGTGCTCGTATGACTAGTCTGCGAGGCTGTGCACCATTGACATTGATTTACAGGGAAGACTTTCTTTATTGACCGAGGTTTTAATTAGGTCTAGACTCACCTAATAATGTGAGCATTCGGGAATTTCTCAGCGCAAAAAACGCGGTAGCTAAATGTCTGAGTTTTGAGAAACTGCAGAGTAGTCAGTGAACTTACCGTCGGCGTGTACTGAAATTTAAAGAACGGAAACGCACACACGTGTACACGCATGCATGCATGTCAATCCACCAATCCACAATCAAAGTGAACACTTGATGAACAAGATATTTGACGATCACTTTGAATTCGAAATTTGAAAATGCCTGCACTTTATCCATACTATGCTAGAAGTAGCAAATAACAAACCCATTTTCTGCTGTTTTGTTTCGTGGTCGATTTTAAGGCATTCACACACCACTACTTCGAGCTCTCTCAATGCTGTATACATGTAGTTTGGTCTAGGCACAGACATTTACTTTTAGACTCCCGTGTTACCCTAAGGTCTAGAGACCACGCGATTTCAATGCCGATGAATAACAAAGCCTCCTCTGATCGTCATCTACGCAGTCACTACTCGGGCTGGATACGGCCCGATGATTATGTGAAGCGCTTAACATCGGAAGCAAATTCAACATTAATATTAACTTGCTTATGATTGTGGAAAGTAGAACCAGTAGCTACTAACAACTACTTTGTTGTCCATCTAAATCTGTCTATCCGATAGGATAGGGCTGGACCTTTTCCTCGGAGGAGGGGTTCCATCGAACCCCCCGAACCCCCCTCCCCCCGGCTACGGGAATGCACTATATAAGTTGACGTTCAACAAACATGAAATGCGATAAACAAAAATTTTAATGACAATAGCAAACAATAGTTAAAGCATTGAAAACAGCACAGCTGATATTTTTGTTTCTTACTAACTCGAGCATGTATCAGCAGGACAGCTTCCCGTGTCTAGCGCAATCCCGGCAAAAGCTGATCCCCTTACACAAGCTGGTACCCGTGCTTCGCTATTTCCAGCTAGTTTTTTGTTTATTGCACATTAATTTTCAATTAATCAAAGACACTTGCAAATCCGTCGTTGTCCCATCTTCCAACCCATGAATGTTCTAGTTGTTTTCAATTTATGTCACGAGATCCCTTGTTTGTAACATAACATTCGTTATAGACCGTCCAAATGCCTCTGGTGGCTGAGAATTTGTTATCTTCATACCTGTATATGAGCATAACCAACTCGCTTGCTGACTAGTATGACTAGCAACGCACTTCAGTGGGGCTAATTCCGTCTGAATATGCGACGCCTTTGTCGAACTTCCCACTTAACTTCCCGTTTAACATCCACTCTAAATGACGGACAATGAATGAAAAAATTTCCACCCGGGAACAGTTCGTAACTGCCATAGAATGCAAGCACATCGGAATTCAAGCCACACGGAGCTAATGTGTTAAGAGTGTTTTGAGGGATTTCCGATTTTTTTTTAATGGAGCTTAAAATTCCAGCATCAGCAGCCTCTTCTTCAATAATGTTTACTTACTCTTTTCACAGATTTTAATATCACAAAATCGGAATGACGGTATATCTTCTCCTTCAATGTAGCACCATGGGCCTCGTACTTCACCGTCCGGGTTCCTGCAAAAGTTGGAAGACTGGATACTTCTTCCCCAACTGGCGTAGGAATCAGATATGCGGCGAGATTTTGTCATATGCCTCTGAACTTCCGGACTAGACCACTTCCTGCACCTTTCTCCCGAAACACCCTTTGCAACGCTACCGTTGTACCCGAGTCCCTTGACATCAACTTTACACGAGTAGTTTGGTACTGTAAACGAACTCACATGTACAATGTAGCTCAAAAAAGGAACAACATTTTTCTGCAACAGAGATCACTTTAGGTGATATATATTTGTTAAAGAATATGCAAAACACACAAAGAAATTATGACAAACCCAGAAATCGCGAAGCATTATATCTGGGTTGTAGACAATGCTTAAATAAAAGTAATATACATAGAGGTATATACTACATGCAAGTAGTACATGTATCTGATATAAGCATTCCAATACATAGATAAGCTCCTACGAACATATAATATAAAAACATGTACAAATAAATATATGGAAATCAGAAGCAATAATATTTATAAGCGATACATAAAAATTTGCTAATGTTGCTTAAGAGGAATTCATCGAGAAGGAGGTCAAAGCTAGGACTACCATTCAGTAATAATGTTGCTTTAGTAGGAATATTGTTACAAGAATTGAGAGCTTTCACTATTGATTGGTTTTCATTGAGTGCCAAAAGAGTGAGTCACTCAGATAATCGATGAGGGGACATTGAAAGAAAACATGATAAGATTGATGGTCACCACGTTTACACCATGGAAAGACATTACTAAAGTTGTGCCTAGACCGCATCTTGATCTGTACAATGCCATTTCGTTTTCGCGGGGAGGGGAGAATTGAGTCAGGGCTGTTGATTTATCAAAGTCATGAAAAACAGTTCAAATATTATTTTTATATTGATAAAAGAATTGCATTCCTTAACAGAGTCTGGAAGAGAATTCCAGTTGATTATGCACATCACGACTGTAGACTTAGCGAATGCCTGACTGAGATCACGATTCCCTTTACGCTCAAAACACCGTCAAATCTGTTTGGTGTGGTTACCAAAATGAGTAACCAGGTTGTCAGTAGGCTGTTGATCATTCATTTACGAACCCAATCCGTTTTTTTAAACATTCCAACCTCTAATTTCATTAGAGATGGAAATTTAGTAAGCCACGTTCGCTTTTTTCCTAGAGGTGCACCAGTTTAACTTGAAACTAATGTAACAGAATTCGGTGACCACACTAAAGTCACCGAGAACTACCAGTTGAAGGTGGAAAACTGTTCTAAGGATGCATATTGCTCACAACGTGAGGGCCAGTTTATACAAAAAGTGCACAAAAAGAACTCACATTCAGCTGCCTCAAGTCCAAAAGACATCAGGAAGGTTAGACGCACAGTCATAAAAAGTTCCATAAGGGTGGTAGGGTCTTCAAAATGGTTAATTGCACGGCCGTGGTGTCAAGGTTGTCTCTGAAGACGAACGACTGAGTATAAAAATGAACGCTCACAGCATTGGACATGGACTTGAAAACATTTCTTTTATGCGTGTTTTAATGTATGTTGTGTAAGACCCCAGAGAAATGTCCAAATTTGTCCATTCTCGGATTGAAACGAAACTTCCAAGTACATTACGTTATGCACTCTTCGCCAAAAATTGTTTCAAAGTGGCCCACTTCTGCAACATGACTTCGTTCGTGGGATTTCCTCCTGTACATTTTTATCAAACCAAAGGTGGCGAAATAATTAGTGACGTTTTGCTATGACTGTACCTTTCTACTCACTAATCTTTACAGAAAAGACATGGCCATGAGCCTCAAACAATGACCGGTTAATATAAAGACAAACTACAAGATAAAATTTTAGGTCTTTCAACATTCAGAAAATATATGCATTACCGAGTTGAATTTTATGGTTTTGTAGATAGTTGACTATAAGCACAGACTTTTCGTCAACGTCCCACATAACGATGCAGCCAAGCTGTACGTGTGTCAGTACATGTACGTGCAGTATCTTTGCTGTGGTCAGCAAGTACGAACTGCGCAACGTAGTGAGTTAATATCACTGTTCTGTTTTCTGAGGTCCCGTTACAGAAGTATGCGGTATAACTTATTCGTCTAAGATTGAACATATATGCATTTGAGCGCAGACTCGAAACTTTAAGTTGACATTCGACATTCTAGCATGAGTCAAGTGTCATCGTGTGGACTTCAAACTATCCATCTCTAGCTTCCAAAGAAATCCCAGGATGATTTAAAGCCAGTGCAGCAATGTAGCGTCCAGTTTGCAACCGCGTGCCTACTGCTATCTTAGTTATGATCGGAGTGTTCAGATCTAGCACAGTAATTTTTGCAACAACAGCGAGGATAGAGCTTGGTTGATAAAACTGACAAGCAAAAGTCAGTACAGGTGGGAATAATTGGTGACTCACCCCTTACTGAAATGGGAGTAGCCAGCACAACATGACGAAGTCTGTAAGCGGCTTATGTCGTCAAAATTGGAAATTAGGTCAGAGAATGATTTGATGAAGATCAATTATTGAAAATCAGTCACGTGCACTCATTTGTAGTTGCTACACTCAGTTTTATTAATTGTTTTTGCGGAATTTGTTTGAAGAGCCTAGTCAATCGGGAGTTTAGGTTCATTCTCCACTAAAATGTGCAATACAAAAAACGGTGTTAGTGGTCCAATAATAATTAAAGTGTCTAATCACACCCGTTTTTCATTCAAACTGAACTTTACTATCGGTGGACCAGCGGACAATACAACTTTTTGTTCTAAGCTGCACAGTTTTTGCACTGTCTCAGGATTGAAGTCCCATTTTCAGCATTATTTCGCTGGCACAGGCCATAGTGAATTGTGTACGTTTTGCATACACTGTAGTTTTGTTTTACCATTTGTTGCCAGAGAAATTAGGTTACACATTTTAGTTACAAATATTGATCGAAGAAAAAATGTTGTCCGACCAATGTATTTTTTAAATTCTGGAGAAGAAAATATAGTTGTCACAAAAATCAGTCATAGATACGTTATGACTGCACATGACTCATCCCAGGACGTATATTCACACTTTCAAATAATATTGTCACGCTTTTTTATTGTCAAAACATTATGTAATAAGGAAACAAAATCATTGATTTCACAGATATCAATAGAAAGAGCTGCACTGTCTGTGAAGTTCGAAATTCAAATTGTTACCCTATTGTTTTCATACATGTAGACACGTTAATTACGTTCAGTGAAAATGGGCTGCCGCCTGGGAAAGTAAGTGCTTTCAATGCTGTTGGGCTTACTGTAAGAGTGTATTGAAATGGTCATTTCATTCTTTTCATCAGAAATTTGTCGCGCGTCGTCAGTTTTGTCTTTGATTTCAGTGATACATGTACGTTATGTTACAGATACGTTATTTTTGGCTGACCTTCCCACGCTGCGTTCCATTTTGGACGAACAGACATATAATGCCTGATTGCGCTAAAATGGACAGCCTGAAGACAAAGCCGAGTGATTCAAAGCGCGATCAGTTACATCTTTGACGAGGTAGGTAATGTTGTTGTCAGATTTAAAATATGCAGTGTTTACCGAAGCGATATACAAATGTACATCGTAGCTTTCATAGCGTTAAGAAACAGTCCAATGTTTAGTGATAATAAACAGAATTGTACAGGCCCAACCGAAATGGGCTTCCTGCAATAACGTACATGTATCTATGTCACGCTATACACATGTGACGTATCTGTGAAGCCCCTTCAAACTGGGAAGTAACGATTCAAATCAAGCATTTTTTAACGGAATATACATTTACACGCGAAATAGCTTTAGTAAATTGAGAAGCAGTTAGACATATAAGAAAAAAGGGGATAATTGAAGCGTTTTCTGTGATTCACAATAACGTATCTATGGAAAATCCTCAAATTTATGACTTTTCCTAGGCAAGGATGATTCAAATCGAGTTAAAGCTTACCTATGCGACAATGATGATATTTACAGTTTTGCCAGGAATCCGGTTTTTTGTCTCATTGAAAATTGAAATCAGGGGCACTCTATGTAATAATAATGGTGATGGAGACGTGCAGCCCAAATGAGTTTAATTTTTCATTTTTGGTATAAATTTGGTCGCTTTTTCACCTTTCTCACGGTGAACGTTCTTCAGATGAATTACAAATATTGGTCTCAATTCTTGTTGTTGGCATAAATATGGGTCGCATTTCTTGTTCTTGGTATGAATGTGGGACGCATTTTCCCTTCTTTTCTAGGTATAAATTTGTCCCTATGTTTGGAGCTTGGCCACACCCCTTGCCTTAAATGGTGACTGCCTCCAGACTGAAAGCGAACACCTGCATTTAAGTGACCCAAGTTGGGTCTCTTTAGCAGTGCTGCGCATAGGCATTTGTCACTCATATAGGGGTGATATTTCATTGGGACGCATCTCTTTCAGACCTTATGGGTAAAACGCAAGCAGAGATTAAAAAATCTCATCGAAAAAAAAACGCAACGATCCTGATTTCCTGAGAAAGGAAAGAGAAAGACAAAACAGACACATGGTTGCTGCCTCTGAGAAATCCGACACCCAACAGAAAATGTATAACTCCAAGGTCAGAATTTACAACAGGAGATACTACAGACAGAAGAAGCGCGTATCTGCCACGGGTGATGTTGTTTCTAGTGCTAGATCTGAAAACATTGGCGCACAGAGCAACCAGGTGTCTGATTCAACAGAAAACGAAAGCCTTGGGACGAGATCAAATGAAAAGCCTTGCGTAAAGCTGATCTTTCCAGATAGAAAAAGAGGAAAATCTCGAAGGTTAAAAGCTCTAAGACATGCGAGATACAAAACACAGAAATTGGAACTTGAAGTAGAGAAGTAAAACATCAACGTAACGAGGTGGAGACAACGGACCCATACGTTTTCTTTTGCTGCAAGTTGGTTAATTAGTGTTGCTTGTAGCATACGTTTCAGCAAAATAATAAACTTTAGGTTTGCTTGAAGAAGTTCGCGGATTGGAGTACTAGAAATATAAACCAGTGAAAAAGCCATGAGCACAAAAGATACATAATATCAAAAATATAATTAAATAACTTATTAACTTAAAGTAAGCCTTCCAACACTGTCGTTCGATAAAAAGTGTATGAATCCTTTCGAGGTTGTGACCGTAAATTGTTCATAGATACGGTATGAAAGGTATGACTTTGTTGAAGTCATGCAATTGACAATTTCCTCTCGTTTACTGTCTGTGAACTACCTTCACTGTGTCGCCATTGCCTGTTCACATAAAATACACGTGGCCTCGTTCCAAAGTAACATCTGTTGACATGCATTTGATTTTTTTTCGTAGTATTGACATTAAAGTACACATCAAAAGTACAAAATTAAAATTGACGATCTTTTTTATTGTAAACAAGCAAAGTTTTTTTCATAACTCAGAGGTGTTTACTACATAAAGTTTAATGTATAGCTGTTTAAGTATTTGCACCACAAAATCAAATTCCAGCCAATAACGTGTCTACGAACAGTTTAATTGAGCCCCCTTCTTTGTCCACTCGCACAACCAAAATCAGCAAAGTTACGAATAATTCCTTTTGTGCTCACAGGCTACTTAAACTAACAATCTTATTTCAATACATTTTTAAGCAGTACTGACAACTTTATTTTTTCTTATATTTTTCCAGTTGCACACTTTTGTGGAGAATGAACCTTTAATCAATAGAACCCGAAAGACTCACCGTGGGGCCAGTTTCTAACCTCCGCTCCTCGTCGGTTATTGTGACGAATTTTGCAGTACGTGGCAATAAAATGTTAACTTCACGAGAAAGTGAAACCATGAAACGTGTTTTCACTTCATTATATTGGTGCAGTGTATAAAAAATGTTGATTCATTATAGTATTCGTCGACTTCCATGTTAACATGTGCAATACGCGCGACTATCATCCCGTGGGCTGGCCTTGGTGCAAATATGCGCCAGCTAACCGACACGATGAGTAGTAAGTTTAGTAACGTGTTTAATCCCCAGTCGACAATACACCAAGACGGAAATGGAAGGGTTCCGACCAAACACACTCGTACGAAAAACAATACAATGGCACTGTTTTTACGTTTAGTAAAACATACATCTAACTAACTGTAATCCGTTTAAGTGGAGTGTTCCGAAAACGTGGATGGGTTTACATTTGCAAATGGTAAATTACCCAGTAAACGCGACAGTATTGGCCAGATCTGGGTATGTGTTGCTTCTTACCGCGTTTACCTCATACCGCCGCTACGTTTCTGGGCCACTAATGCTCCCATACCGTCCAACGACACTTCAAACCGATTGATTCCTTCGTGACGCCCGCCAGTAGACACATGGTACTCAGGCGTCATAATGCTTAAGCAGTAAACAGACTTGTAAACTTCAAATTTCTGGTACGTTTCATGTGTCCTTACTTTGAATCCTCTGCGAATGTGTTTGTAAGAATATAAAAAATCTGATTAATATTTATACCTCTGTTGTCCTAAACCTGTCTGAGTCTGGCCGTCCCCAATCCATTATATACTATTATAAGGTCTGACACTCGGGACTTGCTTCAGTTCGGGTGTTCATATCAAACACAACAGGGATTCAGCAAACTGTAGGCAATTGTTCTTCCTTCTGATAGCATTTACAGCATCCTGCTCAAGTTTGCAACAAATCTGCGGTCAAAACAAAAAATCAAGGTCAAAAACAGTACGCAAATTACGCAATGTGTTATGGCGGTTCAGTCATAATGGCATGGTCTGACAAAGTGTCGTTATTTCTTCGTAACTCGTCGGGTAAATCGGCGTACTGTACTCGATCAAGAACCAATTTGCGTGACACACTCATAGTTGCGACGCATCAGTCTTTTGGAAAGATATTTTTTGCGAATTTGTTGCGAACTCACAGGAACAGGACGCTGTAAATGAGGCATTAGAAGAAAGAACAAGTGCTCATGGTTTGTTGAACCCCTATTTTGTGTAAATTTATTGACATTTGTGTTTGGTATGGGCGGCGTCAGCGAAACACCCATGCCCATGGAATTCTCCGACTCTCATGGCTTGTGGAATAAAAAATAATGTATTCGGAATGATCAAACGTTGAGGATGCATGTCATTTATACCACAGGCCGCCGACGAATTTGCCAATGACCCATAAGTTTACCTTATAAACATAAAGGTTGAACACTAAAACTTTGCCTAACCTAGGCTCCCAGCTTTTCTAAATCCATAAAATCTATGTGCACCTCCCTCAGGCTGGTATTACAGGGGTATTCCTGACCACATTTGAAGCTGTGCCCTTTGGCTGTCCATGATGATAAAAAGTGTGTCTTTTTCAAAAAGTTATGGCCAGGATACTCAGTGTAATATGCAGTAACATATGAAACAAAATTGTGGTACTGTGGATTGTGGATAACTTAACGCGAAAATAGTGGAGTCTGTTAAATATACAGTGTAGCCTACGATACAGGCGTTGTTTTATTTCAGGGAATGTGATCAAGGAGCACACCAGTGCTAATGCAAGCTTTATAGTAAAAGAGACGGGCAGCAGACTCAAAAACGCTGGCGACAGGGATTGTGGGCGAAGACTGCGTAAAGCGCCAAACCTTCTACCCAGTCCACTAACGAGCCTGAAACAGTTTTGTAAAAAGATGTTAGTTATTAGTTGCTTAGTTTTTATGTAGATACTTTATCTTAGTTGTCATTGACTCATTTTTGTAATTGTTTGACCTTAGTTTGTTTCATATTAAAAAAATATTAAAGAACAAGAGCTTTTTAGTAAGTCATGCAAAAGGATTGAAAGGACTTAGAAAGCACGCAGTCGTAGAAGTTAAAAACTTAGAGATTTGAATAAAATGTTTCATTATACCCACAACAGTATTATTCCTGCGTTTGGCCTGCATGTATAAGGTCACCATCAATGGTCCAAATCTGGCATTGAACCACCACTGCACTTTCACCCAGGGAATTAGTATACCGGCTTAACATGGGTCCAACAGTGGCCCTGTACAGGACCGCCACAGGCTGTGCTGTATTGGCCAAGTAATGGCTTGGTACTGGCCATATATTAGCCCGGAATAGCAATCCAAAACCGTCCCAGTACCAAACTGTTGTGCAAACTGTAACTGGGCGGGTACTGGCCTACACAATTGGCCACTATTGATCCATTATCTGCATGTTGACTGGGTAGTAGCTCGTGGACATCTTGATGAAATAGCAGGGCCGTAGGAAGCGGGGGGCACGGGCCATCAAAAATTTTCAGGCCTCAGGGCTAAACCTTGTCAACTGACATGCGCACGGGGCGGGGACAGTCGAGAAAAGAAAGACTGATAAATTCGGATAAGAGAGAAAACTCAAGAGAACGTTTACTAACTCTGTATCAGTGCACGGTTCACCTTTTGAGGACCCTGGTGAGGACATTTGTTGTTGAGGTCTCCGCTTTCGCAGCACAGGTTGTCTATAAATACACTTGGAAACGTGCATGTTTTAATTCAAGCATATATTTAGAAAAATCGACGAAATTTGTAAAGCGAAGCTATTGCAGAGTGTATTAATTTTCTGGATTTTTAAATTCAGTAAGTCAATTTTGCGACTGCAAAACCACATTTTTCCAGAGGTCCCTCTCTGGCAAGGGATAACCGAGCAACAGTCGTTTTTTTCTCTAATTGTATATCACTTGAGCACAAATTGATGACCTGACATTTATCATCAATTGCTGCACATTCAATGATTTTTGGAAATATAGATAATATTTTCACATAGAGGGGCCCCATGTCTGAAGGAAGCCATTGACCACATTCAAGTGGTAACAGTTTTTATGTTTTTATTGACAGAGAGAGGACCCAATGTTGGACTCGACTACGTCTATTTTCCTGTTTTTTGTGAAATAGTGCAACCAACTTTCATGTTGAATAATGTCACTTCCTGCGCCGTCGTCTGTCCTCACGACGGTGGAATGAACTGGCATTCATTTCAAAGCTTAATGATGTTTAGCTTTTCATAATTAAGCTGTCCCATATCAGACGGCACCCTCTCTCGGTGGAGCAGTTCGTAGAAATGTCCCTTTGCCCCTCTATACAGTACATGTAAATCCGACACTGCCAAGTATTCACGAAGAATTTGTGATTCGAAATTCATCAAAAACACAAAACAATCGGACACAGCACAGTGGTATCAAAATATTCGACCCAAACAACCAAAAAAATGCGAAAAAATACAACAGGATTGACCGCCATTGAAGGGGAGTGAGGAATTTTAAAGAACGTGAAGACCGCTGTTTGTTTATAACACAAAAGGTCTATTTCCGATGGTTAGTTGCAGAATAATGTTACTGGTTCCCATATTATCACCCTGGAAGGCCCCTTGTTGTAATATTGCAACACCACTTTTGATAATCTATAGTTAACCCCCCAATTATTTTGTGCTCATATTTGATTGTGTACCCTCCAAGGCCCATTGATGCAGTAATGCTACAGTATGAGGGACCTCTCTTGACAAATGAACAAACTATTTGAATTAGAAAATCAAGATGTCTGCCGCCATATTGCAAGCTGTCATGTGGAAAAAAGGCAAAGACATTCACTACACAGTCCAGGTAAATTTGATTTTTCAATGTAAGGTATTCAAACCATTAAAGACTATATTATTTGATGGTATGAACTTTATGTTGAATAATGTTTTGTTTTCTAAGTGCCTTAGTCATGAAAAGCCATGTTGCATAATTGCAACACCGGGCTCTGTCATCACCATGACAACAGACTTGTGTTTAGTCTTCTGTCTGACACTATGTTGGGTTCATGCCCAGTTAATGTTAAATGTTTATAAGTAAAACCCAGTAATGTCTTGAATTTTGGTGTAGTTAAATAAGTGCAAGTTTAATCATTTCCTCTGTCGTACAACTGTCCCAGCAAAACAATTTCTGTTATACAACTATTCCAGGACATTCTTGTGTTTTTGTTTACTATGTCAGTAACCAATGTCCACTCATAGTGAAACTGTACACAGCAGGCAGCTGTCCAGACTTCATTCATGTTTATGATGTAGATGAGATCACCGGATATTTCAACATTGTTTTTGTTTTGCAGTCACAACCCACACAAATTTCTATTCACTATATATTGAAGTTAAGAGTTAATAAACTTTGTGTGTAAGTAGAAACTCAACGACTGTGTTATTTTTTATGCTGCTTTCCATCGACTTGTATGTAAGTTTGACTTAGCAGATTTTAATCTTTGTGTAGACCTTTTTTTTTCTTTTCCGAGTCACGTACGTTGTCTCTTTGATATCACATTCAATCAGCGTCTTTACGAGCAAATATAATTATTGTTTATTACTCGCTACTCCTGAAGATTTTTCTTTTGAAGTGCACGTGTCACGGATTTCCGTGATAATGTATTGTTTTGTTTACTGCAGAGTTCCTTCAACTCCGGAATTGGTTGCGTAACAGTCTGCCTTATTTAGTTTACGAGTCATTTATGGGAGTTGTTTGTGTTATAGTTTGGTCATTTCCTTAGTATTAGCCCACGTGTCATGGTTATTTGTCAATGATTGTGTATATGAATGACTTGGAGTGCAGAATAAAATCAGTTGCCATTTAGTCAGCACAACGACACGACTTATTTGGACAGGTTCACTGCTGAACTGTCTAGTTATCACCACTTTGTTTCTACCGACACTGCGAGGCAACTCACACGGCGAAGCCCTATACTACATAGCCAGAAATTTCCCCACAGCACGTAATGCAACACTAATCGATTTCCTGGTTTATTTTCAGATTCAAAATGACAAGGAAAAACCTCGAGTTGGGAGATGTTCTACATTTGTTAGATGGAGATGAGAGTGAATTAGAGGGCTTAGTTAGTGATGATGATGATGATAATGATGATGATGACGATGAAGATGACTTCATTCCCCAGCAACTTGGTGGCGATGATGAAACTTCTGATAGTGACGATGAACCACTAGCCCATTTTATTAACCAGCTTGCTCCCAGCACTAGTGAACAACCAACCAAAAAGCAGCTTTTCAAGTGGCGGAACAAGACGTTCGAACCTGGTGATGTTACATTCACAGGTTCAAGTAATGATGCACCCCTTGGTGGAGAGGTTCTGTCGCCGTATAGATACTTCCAACAGTTCATAACTGTTGAAATGATTGATGCTTTGACAGAAAGTAGCAACATTTACACCATGCAGAGCACAATTCAATAGATGAGATGAGATGATGGTGAAATTTAATGGGAAGTTTAGTGGAATAAAACAATATGTTCGAGGCAAACCACATCCTTGGGGCTTCAAAATCTGGGCTAGAACATCAGTCAGTGGACTTCTGTACAATTTTGAAGTTACCAAGTCAGTCAGCGCACGTTTAAATCTGAGCTGGGCCTGTGTGCGGATGTTGTTTTGAATTTGTCAGCAACTTTGCCATCTCACAAGAACTACAAAATAATTGCGGACAACTTCTTTTCTGGTGTCAAGCTGGTTAACAAGCTACATGAACGTGGAATACAGTAGGCCTACCTGGGTACTATACTAACCAATCGTATCCAAGGGGGCACCCTCAAAAGTGAAAAGGAAATGAAAAAACAAGGAAGAGGTTCCTATGAAGAAAAAGTCGAGGTCAACGAAAACATCTGCGTTGTGCACTGGTATGACAACAAGCCAGTAACTGTCATTTCATCTTTTGTTGGTGCTAATCTTACTGATATTGTCAGAAGATGGGACAAGAGCTCTAAGTCACATGTCCAAATCCCAAGGCCATTTTGTGTCAGTCAGTACAATAAATTTATGGGTGGTGTCGACCTGTTGGATGCTCTGTCAGCAAAGTACAAGTACGGCATCACGTCCAGAAGGTGGTACCTGTACCTGTTTTGGCACACTATATCCGTTGCTGTGGTAAATGCTTGGCTATTGTACCAAAAGGAATTTCGTGCTCTTCAAAAGCCCGAAGGGGACCTCATGAAGCTGAGAATGTTCCAGGCCCAGATTGCAACTTCACTGATCATGTGCAAGTACTGTGCTGACGGCATTACTGGAATTGCATGCGAGAAATGTGAACTTCATCTGTGGTTTACTTCACAAAAAATCTGTTTCCGTCTCTATCATATTTAGTTACCACAACTAATCTGTATGTTTATATGCAGCAGTGTGAATTACTGGCCCGTAGGGGCAACCGAGGAGATCTTGGAACACGTGTTGACTGCATTACAGGAATGAGAGAAGGGTGAAATTTCATATGCACCAAACAAAATGTTTACTAATACACCAAAGTTAGTTTTTGCTGATAATTAGGGTAATTGCCACAAATAAAGTGTTCCATCTGATGTTGTTTTGTAGTGATTTTCACAAACAAATGTCTAGCTAAATATAGGACATTTGCTACCATCAGCTCCCATTGTTGCAAAATTGCAACATTGTATAAAACGAGGTCATTGAGTGCAAATTTTCTTGTAATGCTTTTCTCATCATCTAGTGATCTATCTTCAAGTATTATTGAACTCAAAAAATTTTTTAAGAAAATTTTTGAATATCTGGGCCATCTGGGGATCACAAAAATAGTATCTCTTTTGAAAATGTTCACTATGATTTGTTTGTAAGAAATTCCCACATGTGGAAAACACTGCTGTCGAGGCTACCATCGGGTTGACCGTGTACACGTCGCAATAATAATCACATTAAACAAATATATCAGCGTTTTTCTTTGAGGTCAAGTCAAATCGTGAACCGTTATATGTACCTCGAAAGACCAACAATACACCTTACTATGAATGCCCTATCTCCCATTTCCCCCCGGTTATCCGTCAAAAATCTGCAAATATGCCTGCGGAAATTGTTTATAACAATTCGTTTTGGTCAACAAATTCGTTGGTTTCTGATTTACACACCTGTAACATCCTTCGCACCAGGGAAAATAATTCTTGGGCTGTCTCCGGTGAGTCTATTCATACGTGAATGTTGTTTAGGTAAATTCTATCTACAAAACCGACAGGTTAATAGGTGATTTTTGGCAATTCTACTCCATAACGACACGTACGGTTGCGTTACCTAACAGCTGACGGCAGACGGAGGTGTTGAAATTATCCAATGACATCATCGGTTTCACACGCAGTCTGTTCAGCAGTTCACAACACGGGTTACTGGTGTCAGCTTATCGCTTGAAGTCATCTATTAACACCAATAAATCATCAAACTTCGATGTAAAAACCTTAAAAATACACCGAGTTCTTATAAAAACGTGTTGTTTTATTTCGCTGTTACGGATTTATTGGTATTTGGACACACCGTAGCCTACAAAGTTCGGCAGGCCAATAAGGTCCGTAGCAGGAATTTGGGGTCTGTTCGGAGATAATTTCGAAGTATTTTCCGTGAGATATAGACAGGAGAATCTAGATCTGTGTTGTTTTGACTTGCAATTTTTTAGTTCTAAACACAAAACGCTCGTTATCCTAGTCAGTGGCTCTGAGCCCTATCAGGCCCGTCGCGGCCGGCCGGATTGACTTATCCCGGCCAGTGGCTCGGAAACTGATCAGACATCACGAACATAAACCAGCCAAAGTTCAGTGGACACTAAACTTCCAGTCAAGAAAATACTATACTAGGGAGCCAAAGTAATGTGCACGTGATTATGTTGGCGAATTAGCCACGAAACTGCAAATCTACTTACTAGTCGGGGTCCGCAAATTCAGGTTAACGTTCCGCTTTGGCCACAGCACCGTCAGGGCAGAAGTTGTACATTGACAATCATTATTTGATTAATGTAAATGTAATTAAAGATTCCCCTAACACCTGGCCCTGGGATGGAAATCGAGTTGTTTCACAACAGTTTCTGCCAGCAAACAGTAAATTAGCATGATCTCACGCGGCCTCGGTGTCCCGTCAATCATGTACATAAAGCCCGGGTAACGACGGTGGCTTCTCAAATCATTCGCACTCACGAACATTCCAAAGGCATTACACGGCCTCAAACTTGCTATTTACAGCGTACAAATCATTCTTCACTACCGTGAGCCACTTAATCCTAAGCATTTCGGACTCTCGAGGAAGTAAAAAACGATATACTAGCTTTCCTCGCAACTGCTTAGTTCGGACAAGCGGGAACGATGCAGCGCAACATAGCGACATTCACTCTGCATATGAACCAATGACGTCGCTAGCGTCGTTTCTCACCTTCTTCACAGGTTAGCGCGACACCTCTTGGCAAAGTAAGGTCCACCGTATGCGAAGCGATGTGGATATAGACCGATTAAGACGGCAAAAAAGACTAATTGAATCGGGTGGCATTCTCCTTTAATCACAATCACCAAAAACGTACAAAATAGGCAACACATGCATCAATACAACAAGAAAATCTAACCAACCTTCTCACTCTCTATTAATTCACTAGTAAACGACAGCTATTTTTGCCAAGGAAATGCGTTGAAGCTGATAACTAATTTACTCAGAGGTGTTTGTCATTGAGAAGCAAAATGATACGGATAGCTTGGGTTTAACAAAATGTCAGTCCACCATTCAGACTCTAAAAGACCCATCAGTTTCACTTTGGCTCTCTTCAAATCACAGGCTGACAATTCATAAAATGTTTCAATCTGATCAATCTTAGTAAAATACGAAAACCAGATTTTGACTAATTGTCCTTTCTACACGTGATGTTCCAGTACTTGCTTTGTGAGACAATAACCAGAAATGCAAAAAAGCCTATTCCACAGGTGTAATATAATTTCCGGAGAACTTTTTGAAATCTTCATTTTTGGTGGATTCGGGACATCAAATAGTGCTCGGGCACTGCATTCAATGCCAGCTTGTTTTTCATTCATGAACATGGACTCCACGAAGTGATGAGAGCATAAGCTGCAGTTCTTGGACAAGTAGGTTGCATCTCTAATCATAAGGTCGGCTCTCAGTGCTTGCACCTGAACAGAAATCAATGAGAGACTCAGGAACAAACCTCATACTCACCAGGTTCACAGAGACTGGTAGCCTACACTAAACTACACTACAGAAGTCGTGTTGTACTGTGATTGTGATAGAGACAAAAGCGTCTTGGTGTCAACTAAAAAAATATGACTCAAATGTCGATCCACGAGTATTTTAAGGGTTGCACAACTTTTCACCGAGACTCACAGATTCTCTAACTTGACTAATGAAAGACTTAAGGCCCTGTGTGGCCTGTGGCTGTGATTGTACCATGGCCGTGTCACCACGATTCATATTCACCCATGGCCATGGGTATGTTTTCCTAAAATTATCCCTGCTATCGTTAGAGTGACATTTTGATTTGGAATACATGGATTGCAAGTATCCAAAAAGCTGACGATCACATCGTACGTTAATCATAGTCCTTCCGCCGGCTGCCCATTAGGCCAAGCCTACACTGCCGACAACAGACAGTGCCGGGCACCGGGACTGCGATCGACTTGTCTAACAACCGTGAACAGAACACACACAATGAAAGACAATGTATCATATTGAATAACAGATAATCCTTGCCTTTCTGGATCCTTAGGAAACCTACAAAATGACACGTCTGGGTTTTTCTTGGATGAATTCATGCAATTTATCGCACTGCAAAATTCGTCCTTCCCCATTGTTTTGGCGCTTCCTGGTTGACCGTTGCTTGTTCACCACTTGGCGGCGCTTGTAGTAGCGGTAACAGCGAACTCATAAGTGAACTCTCCTTATACTACTACACTCCTTGGTATGATTCTCATGTCAAAGGATCTCGACGACACGATACCCGCATTCAAATTAGAGATCGGTGATTTACAAGTGAGAGAACATGAGAGAAAAATTTCACTGAATTAAAATATCGGTTTTAAGGAAATTATGCGTCTTACTTTTCAAAGCGTATACATGTCATTACTATGACCTTTGTTGAACATGGGATTATTGCGCGTGCTCATTTAAGTATATTATTTCCATGTGCGATGATGTCAGCCGGTGAGCAGTGTAGTGGTAAAGTCCAGGACTCGAAACTACTCTTGCGACCGGATTCAAAACCTGCCTCGGTTTCCCGCCAAAATGTTATCTCGCTAGTGGGATAATTAAATGGGTTATTACACGGTTGTATTTGCCATTCTAGGCTAATAAGGAGGTATAAATTCTCGTATTGGACGTAACCTTGTAAATCCCCGTAACCAATCGCGAACCGTAGAGTGGAATGTTTTCCACTGAAAATGTGTAGAGCTTCATTGATATGTGAGTAGCAGCAATCGACACGATCGTAGTTTGCACATCGGCCGATTCGGTATTCGAAACAAAAACCGAATCAGAAATGAAAGAAAGTCTAGGTGATTCCGACCTTTTTTACAAGCAGCTTCAATCTAAACACCAGCGTATCGACATGCCCAGTGGAATTGAAACTTCACAAAATATGTGAAGCCTTGGTTCGTTTCCATTTCACTTCCAAGTTACTTTGCAATTGTTGTTTCTTGATTGATGTTTCCCAACCTTCATGATGTACCCTGCTTGAGCAACGCAATGCAGCCATTTGACTACGCTCACTACTGCTTACCAAAGTTATTATGTCCAAAGAATACACCGATTTGAATATGTGAGCGAGCCACGTGATAAATGCCACCGCCCCTTCGGACAATTTTTCACCAGAATGTAAATTTCCACGGGATGTTAATTCTATAAGCTGAATTTTCACCCAAAATAACGACCAGTGTTCATTTGTTTACGTACCACCGGCGGTATAAGTGCAATTACACGAATTGAGTGGGCATTTTGTGCCGCACACTTTAAGAAATTTTACAAGCTTGGAAAAGCAAGATCTGTCGCAATCTTATCAAAGCCACTGAGCTCGCAGCAGGATGGAATCAATAAGAGCACTGAGAAACACCAACGGATTGCTTCTAGAAGAATTAGTTTTTGGTCTAAATACAGCTCGGTACGACTGTGCCGACAAAGCTGGATGTACACAGCCCGGATAGTTCGGCTGGTCACCTCGCCGTGAAACTTGAATTAACATGTTGCTAAAGACCGGCAGGGGTGCATGTCAACCGACACTCGCCTTGCCCGTTACAGCCGTAAAAGTGAAAAACCTTCCAACAAACGTCATTTTCTCGAGTAATTCTCCACCTTTTGGAACAATCAAAAGTACATGTACGTCGTCGTTTTGAAAACAGTACACTCGTGTCACGCGCACGAGCCATTTCCTATTTTTGCGACATTTCTCGGGAGATCAACTTCGCAGCACCAAAGTCTCTTTTGAAATTTGGTTTGCTAGTGTTAAAATACCAAAGACTTGTAAAGAAATGAAACCACTTCCAATAAGTTGTTTTGGCATGTACACAACCTTGTGGAAGAAGAACAGTTAATGGAAGAGTCGCCAAAAAGAAACTGACAAATTGGTGACGCAATATTTCATGGCTTCGAAAGCCGACGAAAAAGTTCGCTCCACAACTTCAGCAGCATAATAACAGTATAACGCCAACACCGATAATGATTTAGTTTACACAAGGANTTACCTTAATTGGTTTAACTTATGTCACCATCAAGTTCAAACTAAAATATAAACACATTAATTAACAAATTAACCTTTAGCTATGATCAAATTAAAAATGATGATAAAAATTTCAGCAATTGTTCTTTGAAAATTTAGAAAAATGTCCGATTTCTTTTAATTACAGAGACGATTTGTTACATAATTAATTATAAATATTTTGACAAAGACATTTAAAAATGAAGTTCTGTAAAAGGTTAAACATTCTAGAGTTGACTTAATGCATATTCATACTAGTTTTACAGTTTTTCTCAGTTAGAGAAAACAAATAGACTTAATTTCCATTGAAAATATATATGCTCTATTAATTATGATAATTACCATCTTAAGTGTCAGGAAAATTACTTTTATGCTTTTAACTTGTTTTTTAGAAGTTATCAACATTAATTTGAAATCAAAATAAAGTATCCTGCTTATCACCTGAAACAGCAATGAAACAGATACTTTGTGTCAAGTCATTTCAAAAAAAAATACCTACGTGACCTTTGACCTTGATTTGACCTTGACCTTGACCCCAAATTTCGGGCAACCGACCCTCATGAGATTCAGCGTGTCCCAAAGTATCTGTGTACCAACTTTGGTGCTTTAATCCGGGGTGTAAATGTTTTGGGGTTTTTGGCTGCTAAGGGACCGGACTATACAGCTCATCAGTCCCGACTTCGCATGTGGATCGTTAAGTACAGGCTATCAATTCGAACAGGAATACAGTGATGAAGAAATGCTAGATAGGCGGCGTGAACAAGCTCAGACAACGGAACGTATGGAGTTATTTGGTAAGCCAGCATTCGCCAGGCATTGTCGATGTCTGCAGGCCACAGACACGGAGATGTTTCACGGCCTCATATTTGCTATTTACAGCGTACATATCATTCTTCACTACCGTGAGCCACTTAATCCTAAGCATTTCGGACTCTCGAGGAAGTAGAAAACGATATACCCGCTTTCCTCGCAACTGCTTAGTTCGGACAAGCGGGAACGATGCACCGCAACATAGCGGCATTCACTCTGCATATGAACCAATGACGTCGCTAGAGTCGTTTCTCACCTTCTTCACAGGTTAGCGCGACACCTCTTGGCAAGGTAAGGTCCACCGTATGCGAAGCGATGTGGATATAGACCGATTAAGACGGCAAAAAAGACTAACTAAATCGGGTGGAATTCTCCTTTAATGACAATCTCCAAAAACGTACAAAATAGGCAACACATGCATCAATACAACAAGAAAATCTAACCAACCTTCTCACTCTCTATTAATTCACTAGTAAACAACAGCTATTTTTGCCAAGGAAATGCGTTGAAGCTGATAACTAATTTACTCAGAGGTGTTTGTCATTGAGAAGCAAAATGATACGGATAGCTTGGGTCAGTCCACCATTCAGACTCTAAAAGACCCATCAGTTTCACTTTGGCTCTCTTCAAATCACAGGCTAACAATTCATAAAATGTTTCAATCTGATCAATCTTAGTAAAATACGAAAACCAGATTTTGACTAATTGTCCTTTCTACACGTGATGTTCCAGTACTTGCTTTGTGAGACGATAACCAGAAATGCAAAAAAAGCCTATTCCACAGCTGTAATATAATTTCCGGAGAACTTTTTGAAATCTTCATTTTTGATGGATTTGGGACATCAAATAGTGCTCGGGCACTGCATTCAATACCAGCTTGTTTTTCATTCATGAACATGGACTCCACGAAGTGATGAGAGCATAAGTTGCAGTTCTTGGACAAGTAGGTTGCATCTCTAATCATAAGGTCGGCTCTCAGTGCTTGCACCGGAACAGAAATCAATGAGAGACTCAGGAACAAACCTCATACTCACCAGGTTCACAGAGACTGGTAGCCTACACTAAACTACACTACAGAAGTCCTGTCGTACTGTGATTGTGATAGAGACAAAAGCGCCTTGGTGTCAACTAAAAAAAATAGGACTCAAATGTCGATCCACGAATATTTTAAGGGCTGCACAACTTTTCACCGAGACCCACAGATTCTCTAACTTGACTAATGAAAGACTTAAGGCCCTGTGTGGCCTGTGGCTGTGATTGTGCCATGGCCGTGTCACCACGATTCATATTCACCCATGGCCATCGGTACATTATGTTTTCCTAAAATTATCCCTGCGATCGTTAGAGTGACATTTTGATTTGGAATACATGGACTGCAAGTATCCAAAAAGCTGACGATCACATCGTACGTTAATCATAGTCCTTCCGCCGGCTGCCCATTAGGCAAGCCTACACTGCAGACAACAGACAGTGCCGGGCGCTTCCTGGTTGACCGTTGCTTGTTCACCACATGGCGGCGCTAGTAGTAGCGGTAACAGCGAACTCACAAGTGAACTCTCCTTATACTACTACACTCCTTGGTACAATTCTCAAGTCAAAGGATCTCGACGACACGATACCCGCATTCAAATTAGAGATCGGTGATTTACAAGTGAGAGAACATGAGAGAAAAATTTCACTGAATTAAAATATCGGTTTTAAGGAAATTATGCGTCTTACTTTTCAAAGCGTATACATGTCATTACTATGACCTTTGTTGAACATGGGATTATTGCGCGTGCTCATTTAAGTATATTATTTCCATGTGCGACGATGTCAGCCGGTGAGCAGTGTAGTGGTAAAGTCCAGGACTCGAAACTTGCGATCGGATTCAAAACCGGCCTCGGTTTCCCGCCAAAATATTATCTCGCTAGTGGGATAATTAAATGGGTTATTACACGGTTGTATTTGCCATTCTAGGCTAATAAGGAGGTATAAATTCTCGTGTTGGACGTAACGTTGTAAATCCCCCGTAACCAATCGCGAACCGTAGAGTGGAATGTTTTCTACTGAAAATGTGTAGCGCTTCATTGATATGTGAGTAGCAGCAATCGACACGATCGTAGTTTGCACATCGGCCGATTCGGTATTCGAAACAAAAACCGAACCAGAAATGAAAGAAAGTCTAGGTGATTCCGACCTTTTACAAGCAGCTTCAATCTAAACACCAGCGTATCGACATGCCCAGTGGAATTGAAACTTCACAAAATATGTGAAGCCTTGGTTCGTATCCATTTCACTTCCAAGACACTTTGCAATTGTTGTTTCTTGATTGATGTTACCCAACCTTCATGATGTACCCTGCTTGAGCAACGCAATGCAGCCATTTGACTACGCTCACTACTGCTTACCAAAGTTATTATGTCCAAAGAATGCACCAATTTGAATATGTGAGCGAGCCACGTGATAAATGCCACCGCCCCTTCGGACAATTTTTCACCAGAATGTAAATTTCCACGGGATGTTAATTCTATAAGCTAAATTTTCACCCAAAATAACGACCAGGGTTCATTTGTTTACATACCACCGGCGGTATAAGTGCAATTACACGAATTGAGTGGGCATTTTGTTCCGCACACTTTAAGAAATTTTACAAGCTTGGAAAAGCAAGATCTGTCGCAATCTTATCAAAGCCACTGAGCTCGCAGCAGGATGGAATCAATAAGAGCACTGAGAAACACCAACGGATTGCTTCTAGAAGAATTAGTTTTTGGTCTAAATACAGCTCGGTACGACTGTGCCGACAAAGCTGGATGTACACAGCCCGGATAGTTCGGCTGGTCACCTCGCCGTGAAACTTGAATTAACATGTTGCTAAAGACCGGCAGGGGTGCATGTCAACCGACACTCGCCTTGCCCGTTACAGCCGTAAAAGTGAAAAACCTTCCAACAAACGTCATTTTCTCGAGTAATTCTCCACCTTTTGGAACAATCAAAAGCACATGTACGTCGTCGTTTTGAAAACAGTACACTCGTGTCACGCGCACGAGCCATTTCCTATTTTTGCGACATTTCTCGGGAGATCAACTTCGCAGCACCAAAGTCTCTTTTGAAATTTGGTTTGCTAGTGTTAAAATACCAAAGACTTGTAAAGAAATGAAACCACTTCCAATAAGTTGTTTTGGCATGTACACAACCTTGTGGAAGAAGAACAGTTAATGGAAGAGTCGCCAAAAAGAAACTGACAAATTGGTGACGCAATATTTCATGGCTTCGAAAGCCGACGAAAAAGTTCGCTCCACAACTTCAGCAGCATAATAACAGTATAACGCCAACACCGATAATGATTTAGTTTACACAAGGAAGAGTAGTTTTTAATGAAACTAATTTTGTGTCGAATTTTGTCTTGTCAGTTTTAACCCGCATCGGGGCAAAGCTGAATATTTAGTATACAGCTTTACACCAAGGCTAGCTTCTGACGTGAACGATTAAAGCAAAACGAAAAAAGTCACTTCGAAAAACTGATCCCAGATATAGCACATACAATGATGACGTAGCACCAAAGAATCGGTCACTCATTCACTTATCTGAAAATTCGTAGTATACAGGGTTTGCACGGAATGAGTTTTAGGGGCATGCAAGCAGCTCAGCTTTTTGTTGTGTGCTCGCCTATTCAAGGCATGGAACTCTAGCCGTGGAATGCCATCTTCTGCACGTGATCAATGCATTACATGTATATTAATAGACCATGCGACTCCGAAACTAGCTGCGAGAGATTGCACAGTGAATTTTCTGTTCTCTGCTCGACACAGTTTTGATCGAGTTTTGTAGTTATCAAATCAAGCCTAATTTCATTGCATTATTGAATCAGTATCTCTTAAATGTTTAGGTTCTGAGGAAATGTATTCATTTATAAACTACCGTAGAAACTCCTATACTGTAAGCTTTGTGAAGATCTAGTGACAGGACGTTTTGAAGCTACGCAATAGATGTTTGTTCATTTTTATCTATCAGAAAGCCTCTTATTTGTGGTATTGAAGATGCCCTTTTGAATGCCCACGATGATGTATCTCTTTTGGTTGCTGGCGATCTTAATGCTAGAATTGGCAAACTCTCCGATTATATTCAAGACGACTCAGCAGAATTTTTGCCTTCAGGTGAATGGTACGACTCAGATGCCTTTAATTTTCCAAGGATTAGTAAAGATCATGTTATTAATTCATTTGGAAAATCACTTGTGAGAATGTGTTGCGAGTTAAATGTCCATGCATGTAACGGTAGATTTTCAGGTGATGAGGAAGGA